>QRFJ01000214.1:1184810-1614810 GCA_006176705.1 Cocos nucifera | reverse complement strand
ATCGCATGTTGCATAATTCTCAAAGCACTCCAAAATCTTTTTAAAATCTATTTATATAGATTTAAAAATTATCATTATGCAATCTAATAAATAACATCGTAAAAAAAGATTAATTATTTATGAAAGATATAATCCAAACTCACATGTTATATGCATTGTTAGAGAATATCAGCTTTGATCGAAAGGAGATAGGCATGTTTCCATGCTAATCTCCCGGTCAACATAAGGTCATATCATACAGTCCAAATCTATGACAAAATGCCACATCCATTTTATCTAAATTCTAACTGAAAACGGTTTTACCCGCATGGCCAACGGTCTTTTCTAATTGATGCCCTTCTTTATACAAGAAACCACAGGAATGCCCCTATTCCATGTCAGATTTCTTTGGTGAACGAAAGGGCAATCTTGCAATTTTCACCCTCCACAGGTGCAAACTTCGCCAGCCTTCAAATTTTAGTTGGCACGATGAAAACTTGGGGAAGCCGTTTCATTACAGCTGCTTCCTCCAATGCCCAAAGTTGCGAGCACCCTTTTGTTCTAATCCTATTACGCTCCTTGCAATACCATATAAAATCTCCTTTCATCGTCTCTCCATTCAATCTAATTTCATCTTCCTTGTTCTTCTTGGATTCTAACATGGATTCTGGCCCTTCTCTCTTTCATCCAATTTAATTTTAATCCATCTTCTTGGATTCTGGCATCAATCCTCACCGAGGATGAAGAACTTGTCATGCCTCTCATGCAATTCACCACCTAGCCATAAATCTGCTTTCGAGTATGAACCTTATGAGAGCCCATGGTGGGTTGGTCGATGCTGCAGAATTGAAAGGAATTGGTCGGGAAGCCTATCGCCGCCCCTCTATGCCCATTTCCGGAATGAATCCATGAAGATGGCATCAAAAGAGAGGAAGAAGGGACATCGCAAGATGCCGAGCACCGGTAGCCCATTGATATGCAACTTGGACCTTCATTCGCCTTTGGGGGAGCCAAGGTTGATGCGTAGTGGAGGGATACGGAGGGATTGGAGCTTCGAGGATATCTGCAAACAAAAGGCCACCATTAAGGATGCATAGAGGAGAAAGGATGGCGAAATTTACTACATTGTTTGGAATGTGTGGACCTACTTATAATTGCATGGATATTGGATTTGAATTAATCTGAAGTTGGGAATTCCTTCTTGTTAATTTCATTTTGGTTTCGTGACACCATGATGGTGTGGTTGGGTGCCAGATGTATCTGATAGCGAAATTATTCACATTTCATTTTGAGAGGATATGAGTTGTTAATTGTTTTCTATAGTTCATTGTATTAAATGAATATGATTGTCTGTTGTATTAAATTTTGATAAATCCAATGAAATCAATATTTTGTGCAGAATAAGATTATCCATATGAATCAAGTTTTTATTCAAAAAATTTTGCCAACTTTTTATATCTTTCCACTTGGTGACCCCATCCAAGTATTTTGCTAGGTGCAATGCCTCGTTGCGATTGATGGCATAAGGCATGTATACAAGATTTTTCTTAATGATAAAGAATAAATGGTAGCAATTAGGCCAAAAGGTTATTGAAAGAATTATCTCAAATTTCAACCATTCCATCAGTCTTGCTTACAACCAAGAAATTAAAGGCGCTAGAGTTCCACTGGTATATGCTATAATATGAAGCATTAGCCATGGAGCCCAACTAAATTCAGCTAGAGATGGGGGAAAAAGAAGGAAAGGAAAGGTATCTTCTCTCCTTTAAAAAGTACTTAAAAACCTGAGACATTGAAGAAAATCCATAAAAAAAATTCTCTCACCAGGAAGTATGTCTCCTGATTCCAGTTTTTAAGTTGGAAATAGTCTATGAAACAGACATTTCATGAAAAACTTTATTTAATTAGATGAAAATTTTTTCCATCGATTATTTTTCAACCTTTTTTTTTCCTGATGAATTCACTACCTTAGATACCCACATGGCGACTAGCAGCTGGAGCTCTTATCGAGATATTCCTCTGTACCACCTTTGGGTCAAATTTGCTTTGCAAACAGTGACAGTAAAAACAGTTCTTACTACAATTTCATTAGTCCAATGAAATGTGTGGTGGTTTTACCACCTTTTTGCTCAAAAGAGAACATTAATGGTGAAAATTTTTCAAGCACATTATGATTGCAGATAGAACACATTCACCACAAATATGTTTCATAACTTTCAATGAGATCAAAGAGTTGTTGATTATTCATTTAGAGTTTGTTTTTCTTCCTTTGTTTTCTCTGCCATCTAACTTAGGAGCATCTGAACTTTTTATCCAAGCCTTTCATTTCTTTCCATCCTCTTTTCCGAGCTTGGAAGATATTCACAATTGCAACGGAGTAAGAAGATGTAAATACAATAAAAAAAAAAAAAAAAAATTGCCTGATGATTAATTAGGATATATATATATATATATATATATAGGGAGAGAGATTAAACTCCGATTAATCAGATCCCAGTCCATATCCGATCGAATTTCTGATCATTGGATCGGCATGCATCTTTAAGATGCTCCTAAAAATAAATGAAGAACTTCTCATACCCATTAGCTGACCTAGCATTATTTAATAAAAAAAAAGAATATTCCACATCGTCGTCTTTCCGTCTCTTCTCTGCTTAAGGCTATAATGCTGCTTTAATGGGGATGGGACTAGAAAGGAGAAAGAGAAGAGACGTAAAAAATGTAATATCCCAGTCTTGTATAGAATTTTTGAGTTATATGTGATTTTTTTTATATTAGCTTAAGTTCTTAGGATTGACCTTGTGAGCTACTTAATCTTAATTATAAATTATTTTGAATTAAACTTATCTTGCCAAAATTTGTTAAAATTATTTGCGCATAATTTGTGACTATCTGCCATTGCGGGTCCTGAAAATTTTTTAAGTTTGAAAACTAGCATCTATATTGAAGGCTATATAAAATATATATATTTTAAAATCAAAATTAATGATAATTAATGAGTCATAAAATAATTTTTAATAAATTTTGAGACTCTTTAATCTATTTATTCTGAAGAAGGAAAGTTTTACAAGTTTCGGATTTGAAAAAAATTGAACTAAAATCTAATTTTTGACTTCTTATTCTTAAGAATTTTAATTTTTTGGATATTTTTATTGATTTCAAATAAAAATATTTTCTTATTTATATTTATATTTTAAAGTTAATGAATATTGACTTAAAATAAATAAATATAAATAAGAACCGTCATGTGATACTATAGTGAACCATGACCCATTACAGGCCTCGACCCGAATTCTTGGAGAATGAAGGTGCCTTCATTCAGCTTCATGAAGGCACCTTTAGGAAGGTTCAAGACGGCTTCAAAGAAGGTTCAAGGAGGGTCCATCAAGATGCCTTAATGATTCTAATTATCAACTCTATCCGATCTGATTAGCTCCAAGTTCACTGAATTTTAAAATTTTATCTAATCCGATTAGACCCAAGTTCACTGAATTTTAAAATCCAGCTGAACGCACCGCATGGCCTTTGACATAAAATAACATTCTTAAACCTAAAACTCTTTCCATGATTTGTGTTTATTTCAGCAGGGTTTAGTATTTATTATTTTCATTTAGTATTTATCTTGTGAGGATCCTAGCTCATCCAACTTGTAGGCCCTAAGTTTGTATTTATTTTATGGAATTTATATTTATTTTAGTAGAGTTTTTATTTATTATATACTACTTGTATTTATTCTATAGGATTTGTATTTATTCTAGAATAATTTATATTTATCCAACCATGGGTTCATAAAGGATATAGAGCAATTTCAGTCAGTTTGTGCTTATTCAAAATCAGTTTATATTTATTATTTGGTGTTGGTGTTTATCCTAGGATAATTTGTATTTATTTTAGTAGGGATTAGTGTTTATCATTTTCAACTAGTGTTTATCCTGGGAAGATCCTAGATCATCCAATTTATGAGTCCTGAGTTTGTGTTTATTCTACGAAATTTATATTTATTTCAGCAGAGTTTCTATTTATTATATATTATTTCTATTTATTCTGCGAGATTTGTATTTATTTTGGAGTAGTTTATGTTTATTCAACCTTGGGTTTATAAAAGTAGAGAGCAATTTCTAATGAATTGTATTTATTTGAAGTCAGTTTGTTTTTATTATTTGGTATTTATATTCTAGAATAGTTTATGTTTATTTCAGCAGGGATTAGTATTTATCATTTTTAGTTAGTATTTATCTTGGAAGGATCCTAGCTCATCCAACTTGGGGGCTCCGAGTTTATATTTATTCTACATGTTTAGTTATATTTATTTCATCAAAGTTTCTATTTATTATACGTTGTTTGTGTTTATTCTATAGAGTGTGTTTATTTTGGGATAATTTGTATTTATTCGGCCTTAGGTTCATAAAAGATAAAAAGTAATTTCAACCAATTTATATTTATTCGAAGTTAGTTTATGTTTAATATTTAATGTTTGTATTTATCCTAAGATGATTTATATTTATTTCAGCAGAAATTAGTATTTATCATTTTCAATTAGTGTTTATCCTGAAAGGATCCTAAATCACCCAACTTGTAGGTCTCAAATTTATATTTATTCTATAAAATTTATATTTATTTCAGCAGAGTTTTTATTTATTATAGATTATTTATGTTTATTCTGAGATAGTTTGTATTTATCTGACTTTAGATTCATAAAGAGTAGAGAGCAATTTCTAATGATTTATATTTATGTAAAGTCAGTTTGTATTTATTATTTATTATTTATATTTATTCTAGGATAGTTTATATTTATTTCAGTAGGAATTAGTGTTTATCATTTTTAGTTAGTATTTATCCTGGGAAGATTCTAGATCACCTAACTTGTAAATTCTGAGTTTGTATTTATTCTACGAGATGTATATTTTTTTCAGCAGAATTTTTGTTTATTATATGCTGTTTGTATTTATTCTATGAAATTTATGTTTATTTTAAGATAGTTTGTATTTATTCAATCTTAAATTCATAAAAGATAGGGAGCAATTCCTAATGATTTGTGTTTATTTAAAGTCAGTTTGTATATATTATTTGGTATTTGCATTTATCTTAGGATGGTTTGGTTTATTTCAGTAGGAATTAGTATTTATCATTTTCAGTTAGTATTTATCTTAGAAGAATCCTAGCTCATCTAACTTATGGGCTGCGAATTTGTATTTATTCTATAGATTTATATTTATTTTAGCAAAATTTTTATTTATTATATACTATTTGTATTTATTCTATAGGATTTATTTTTATTTTAAGATAGTTTGTATTTATCTAGTCTTGAATTTATAAAAGACAGAGAGCAATTTCAGTCAATTTATATTTATTCAAAGTTAGCTTATATTTATTATTCGGTGTTTATGTTTATTCTAGGATGGTTTGTGTTTATTTCAGCAAAGATTAGTGTTTATCATTTTTAGTTAGTATTTTTATCCTGAAAGGATCCTAGCTCATCCAACTTGTAGGTTCCAAGTTTATATTTATTCTACAGGATTTGTATTTATTTCAGTAGATTTTTTATTTATTACATGCTATTTATATTTATTCTATAAGATTTATATTTATTCTAGGATATTTTATGTTTATCCAATCTTGGGTTCATAAAGGGCAAAGAATAATTTCAGTCAGTTTATGTTTATTCAAAGTTGGTTTATGTTTATTATTTAGTATTTATGTTTATCCTAGAATAATTTGTATTTATTTTAGCAGGGGTTAGTGTTTATCATTTCAGTTAGTATTTATCCTGTAAGAATCCTGGCTCATCCAACTTGTGGGATCTAAGTTTGTATTTATTTTATAAAATCTATATTTATTTTAGTAGAGTTTTTATTTATAATATGTTGTTTATGTTTATTCTACGGGATTTGTGTTTATTCTGGAATAGTTTATGTTTATCCAACCTTGGGTTCATAAAGGATAGAGAGCAATTTTAGCTAATTTATATTTATTCGAAGTCGGTTTATATTTATTAATTATTTGATGTTTGTGTTTATCCTATGATGATTTGTATTTATTTTAGCAAAGGTTAGTATTTATTATTTTTAGTTAGTGTTTATCCTAGAAGGATCGATCCTAGATCACTCAACTTATGAGCTCCAAGTTTATATTTATTCTACAAAATTTATATTTATTTCAGTAGAGTTTCTATTTATTATATATTATTTATATTTATTCTATAGGGTTGGTGTTTATTCTAGAATAGTTTATGTGTATCCGGCCTTAGGTTCATAAAGGGCATAGAGCAATTTTTAATGATTTATTTTTATTTAAAGTTAATTTGTATTTATTATTTGGTCTTTGTATTTATCATACGATGATTTCTAGGATGATTTGTATTTTTTTCAGCAGAGTTTCTATAAACTATATTTATTATACATGCTGTTTATATTTATTATTTACAATTTGTATTTATCCTTTGATAGTTTATATTTATTTTTGTAGGACTTAGTATTTAAACTCTCCTCTTATTATTTATCTAGGGTGAATCTATTTCCAAATATCTTTATCAATTCATATTTGTCTCCTCAATAGTCTCAGAAACAATGAGAAGTAAATGTACAAACAAAAACATCCATTACAAATGAACATAAATTGACCTAAAATAACTTTGAATATAAAATTATCAAGAAAATAATTCTAATAAATATCAAATCTGTCAATAAATATGAAAACAAATATTAGACCTGATCAAATATTAGATCTGTCAATAAACATGAAGATAAATATAAATACAAGCTATAAACAAACTTAAAAAAACACAAAGAACAAACTCATATGTCCAAAAATCCATTGCATCAATCACAAAAGTATGAGTTGATTCATCTATACTAATTATTTCGGGACAGGAGTAGAAGGGGAAGAAAAGGGTTTGGGATGGGAGTGGGGGAGAGAGATTTGAAGAGACGAAACGCGCATGTGAGATGGCATCGTATTATAGTAAATGCTCATTTTATTTACATCATATTTTTTTTTTAACATGTCAGATCAACTAATGGCGAGATAAGAAATCCTCTATTTATTTTTATGGGTATCTTGAAGATGCGCGTTGATTCAATAGTCGGAGATTCGATCGGATATAGATTGAGATTCGATCAACTAAAGCTCAATTTCTCTCTGTCTCTCATATATATATATATAATGGAATGTGGGGGAAGGTACTTCCTTGACTCAATTAAATTAAATTATAGTAAAAATATGTACAAATGAAAAGAAGAACAGAGGAAGTTACAGAGGGAGAAGACGAGAAATTAAGAGGAAGCTAAAGATGAGATATGATTTCAAATTAGGTTCTATCCTCCAATCATCTTCTCCAACCCCAAGTGTTCTTAAAGATAGAAGGAGTATCGGAGAGTTTTTTTGGAAGAATTGAATATATGGAGGCTCACTAACAAAGAAAGATTCTGTTATTATGCTCATACTAAATATACCAAAACATCAACATCAACAATCAATCCCATCCAATTTCATGAGGTAGGCAAATATTTTTTTTCCCTCCAAGAAGTCCGCAAAGAATGAAGATTAGGAGACCAATCTATAATATTGAGATAAGTTTTTAAAAGTAGTTTAAATACTCTTGGTGAATGGATATTTTAAGAAAAGATGAGAAGTAGATTCCATATTACAACTACAAATAGGGCAGCCAATAATTACGACCCATCCCTTCTTGGCAAGAACCTTACCTTTGTGGAGCCTATTCTTTAAGGCAAGCCAAAGAAATATATTAATATTCTTCAAAATTATTGCCTTCTATATGACTTTATAATAAGGGCAAACAAGTAGGGTTGAGCATGGGTCGGATTGGATCGGATTGAGAGAAAAATTTAATCCGATCGAATTCAATCGAGTTGAAAAAAATTTAACCTATTGCTGATCGTTTATCATATATAAATCTTATAAAACCGAAGTTAACAGTTTGTAGCGGGTTAAAGTTGGTTATGTCAGTTTGGGCTTCAGTATTGATCTAATATTGATTTTAAGCATTACAGACCAATATACTATTCAATTCATATAAAAACTAAGATATAATAATTTCATATATAACATCTATAAGTCGATACATAATATATTATAATTATTAATTTTTAATTTTTAAATAATCTAAGTACTAAAAATACTATATCGGCCGGTCAGGTTTGATTTTATTATGGATTAAAAATATAGAAACCGAATTTGACCATAATTAATTAAATTTTTTTTATGAATCATAATCTGATTCAAATCTTTCAAACGATCAAAACCGATGTTTATCAGGTCGGATTGGATGGTTTCTTAGGGTTTCGATTATTTGCTCAATCCTACAAACAAGTCCACTGCAATTGAGAAATCTGTAGTAATTAAGAGTTAACTGTTGTGTGAGCTTCCAATTAAGATTATCAGCAATTCTTGTTAGTCTGGAAGTAGAAAAAAAGGTCCAGCATGGTCAGCAATTGAGGCATTTTTGCCAAGGTTTGGGATTTTAGGCACGAAAGAGTGGAAAATTGGAGAGCTCCAACACATGAATAAATATGAACCAAGTATAATGCTACTTCCATACATCAATATATGTCTGAGAGTGAAGTCTATATTCAAGAACGTACAACTAATGAATAAATATGAAATTAATGTTAGGCACAACGTGCAGCTTGTTGATCAAAAACACAAAATATCATGCTAATATATGGAAGAAACCAATACTACCATTCGCACGGTATATATATCATTTGTTACATCATATATTAACCATATAAAACGGTGCTAATATTCTTGCTGAAAATGGTGATTCAGCAATAAACCATGGCAAGTCTTGTACATGCAAATGGCTTGCACAAGTATGTGGCACCCTTGCGTTGAATAATTTGGCCATCCAACAAGTTATTTGGCAAGTCAAAATGACATCAACGCACCACAAATGCAATTTCAAAATACAAATGAGAAGAGAAGACCTGACCGACCTCCAACATTCAAACGCCGTGTGAGTGCGGAGTGAGAAGTTTGCCACTCAGCTCGTTCAGCAACTTCCATTTCTTGGTAATTCGGATGTGAACAGGCCGACCAACAGGTTACATGGGGAATAAAATGGTCGGTCAAATGGTTGGACCTGTTCAAAGTTTGAATGCATTTTATCGCCTTGTATCCAATCTCACATAACTTTTGAACTAAATAAATTCAAGAATTACAAGCTACAATGGACTTGGGAAAACTAATGATATCCAATAAAAAGCAAGGTAAATGACAAGGCATTAGTATGGGTACTTAAAATTATGTACAAGTTAACCACCTAAATCTCTAAAATGAACACCAGCAATAATGATTATGGAAATTATAATATATAAATATATATATTATTCGTCTACAGTATAAATACTTGGAATAACCTTCATATATGTAGCCAAAGGATGAATGGTTGGTCATACTCGAGTAAAATTAAGACCTGAGCAGAATATGTTCAACGTGAATCCCTTTAGTACGATAACCGTATTATTTTAATTTTATTGATAACTTTTTGTAGACCAAGTAGCCAGGTAAGATGACTAGGATGAATTGCATTGACTAGGATGAATATGGAATATAGTTAACCCCCAGAAATACTTATAAAAATAGCATTATCTGCATGCTTAAAAATGATTAGAAGTTTATGGTGTACTAGGTCTCTTGAACCACAAAAGATGTCAAAACTTTTAGATGAAGGAAGCTACTCTGGCTCAAGTCTTCCTCTTGCCAGCCCATATACATATAGCAATATTGAAAGGTATAGCGAGCAACTTGACGTGGATGGCTGTTTCTGACCTCCATATGTCATGGTGAAGGTGGTATAATTGCTGCTAATGAAGTTACCAATGCAGTATTTATCAAAGTTTTTCCAGTTGGAGGTGACGACTCTTTGGAGGAAGAATCCGGAGCACTTTTAATTTATATGCTCTGAGGAAGCAACCTGAAAGGGTCTCGTTCGGGTCGGTAATGTGTTTTCTTAATTGTTAGATGCTAGTTCAACTACTTGATGATGGATCATCTACTTCAAAGGAAAAAGAGAGTGAGTTTGGATCCTAGAGGGCTTTTTTTTAAAAAAAAAATTTAAATTAAGGATGGATCCTTTTTAGTTTGTATTGAAAAAGAAAGGTCTAGTCCACCTAAAAAAGAAGATAGAGAAGGAAAAATAGAACAATTTTATCCTAGATCCACGATGGATTAGATCCACTTAATAATTTCACCAGTGAATGGGACCAAGATATGACTCGTTATGTTCAGTCGCCAACCATTTACAGATTCCTAATCATTTAAGAATGGACTTACGGTCCATATGAAAAGAATTCATGCTGGCTAATATCAACCATTATTTATGTTTGATGAAGCGATAAATTGGTCAAGTGTGCGTCTGTGTGGGCGCTTGTGTGTATATTAAAGCATATATGAGAAGTCTGGTGGGCGGGGACAAAGCTGGCCAATATCTTTTTAAGCTACCGTAATATTGTAATCATAATATGCGAGACTGGTCTGAAAATGGATAAGATTTAGGATCTACTCATCTCTTATATGTTTTTAAAAAAAGATATGCTAAGGCCTAGCTAGCTTCGGCTCCCAGATTCCTCTCTGGACAGAATTTTATATTTTAATATAGAAGGATAATATATCAGAAGAATAAGTGATATTCCTACCTACTCCGAGATGACTTGAGAACCGTGAGACTAAAAGGAAAGATTGAAACCTATTGAAGTGTGAATATACTTACAAATATAACTTGAACTATTGACTTTCATTGACGCGGGGTGGTGGCGCAGTTGGCTAGCGCGTAGGTCTCATAGCTTTCTGAGTTATCCTGAGGTCGAGAGTTCGAGCCTCTCTCACCCCAAAAATGAAATTTTTTTAATGTTTAATGTGATTTATGGATCTTAAAAATATTTTTTATTCTCATCCCTTTTTTTTTTTTTTTTAATTGCTTCTCTAAGATCAAGTAATTCATGAAAAACACATGGACAGGTGACCTGCCATTAAGATCTATTAAAAAATTAATAGAACACAAAAAATAGAGGCTAAAAATCATATCAATAAAATAAAAGAGTAGAAAACTAGTAAAATGATTTTTTTTTAATGCTTAATGTGATGTTGTGGATCTTAAAAATATAATTTATTCTCATCTTTTTTTTTTTATTGCTTCTCTAAAGATCAAGTAATTCATGAGAAACACATGGATAGGTGGCCTGCCATTAAGATCTATTAAAAAATTAATCGAACACAAAGAGTAGAGGCTATAATCATATCAATAAAATAAAAGAGTGGAAAACTGTTCACATAATGCAGAAAAGCTAGTTGAGACCAAAAAAATCTAACATCAGCTAAACCAGTAACCATATGTTTCTTTACAAGATATTTAATATTTTTTTTTGCCTAGAACAAATTGTACCATAGCCTGTTTCTTTACAAAACCTCCTTGGTCTTTCTTGTAGAGATGAAAATTAGAGCTTTCCAATCATCCATTCTGAAGATTACTAGAATAGCTATATCTTATTCGAACTCATCTACATGCACAAAAACACACACACATACATACATATTATTTATTTTCCAATCAATCCATAGAACTCGATGATTAGAATTACTCCTCCTAGTATATTAAATTCTGAACAATTGTTTCCACAGCACCTTAAAGAAGATCCTCTTTAAAGTTACCTCATCTCTATTTCAAGTCAATTTTTTTTAAAATAACTTTAATAATTCTATTCAAATTTACTCCAAAAAAACATATGACAAACCGGAAGAGTTTGAGCAAGTTTTTTTGTGCATTTTTTCAAATTTTCTAAATTTTTATAGTTTTTAGTAAAATAGAAGTTGATACAAGATTTTATGAATCAAGAAATCAATTATATCAGTAGATAACTTAAACCAAGATGAACCTGGATTTTGGCTTATCCAGGCTAAGATAAGAAAATTGGAAAACTTTTGGCAGGTCTGAAATATTTTTGAGTTCTTGCCTTCTTGGTCGATAATTTAAATATAAGATATCAAAATATTGATTGATAAGTTAAATCTAATATCAATTACCATTTAAAATATTCAATTTAAAATTCACCTAAAAATATAAGTTTAATAGATTATATAATTGATTAAAAAATATTAGTTGATATATTGAAATTTATCAATTTTTTTAATCAAGATAAGAAGCTTTCTAGCTACTTTCTGTTTTAGGGGTATCTGCTGTGGATACAAACCTAGATCCCAACTGATCTCTTGGCCAGGTTAAAAACCTCGAGCTATATGAACAATTGGTTTAGCCTCATCTTGGGTTGTTCCATCCCTTTGAAAAAAATGTTAATTAAGCTTTAAAAAGGAAAAAAAATGTTAATTAATGGAATATCCGATGGGATTAAAAAAATTATACAAACCATTTCGCCAAGGAAAACCTTCCAAACAGCTATGTACTCGAACTTATTGGGTCAAAGGGCTGCTGCCATGGCAAACAAACATTAAAAAACGTCCCCCTTTAATCCTCTCCCTCCCCTGGTCGACATGGTGGCGCCCCTCGCACCCTCCCCAGTCTCTCCATCTCTGCTCCCTCCATTTGTCTTTCTTTTCTTACAATCCTACAACTGTATCTCCACGTAATTCGAACCCTCCAAAATCCAACAATAACCCCTTCACGTCCAATCCTCACTCCGATAACAAACAAACCCTTCCAAACTTCCTTCCAGCGGATCCCTCCACTTCCCTCCTAGTCAGCTTTCCCCTGTTCCAGCGTTGACCGGACGGCACCTGCCTTCCACTTCTATCCTCCCACCACCCCACCCCAGTCTGAATCCACCTTGCTTCGTTTTCTCTTCTGGGAACCAAATCTAATAACCAATCTCTCAACCAATCGCAGCCAGCCAGTGCTAAAGCTAAAAGGAAAAAGAACAGAAGGTTATCTATTCTCGATTCCCTCCACTCCTCTTATTCCTCTCATAGTATTAGCATTTCCCACCTCCTTCCTCTCTTCCTCTCCCTACCAAGTGGTAGCCATAGAAAAGTCAAGAGGACAAAGCACAAGAACTCTTCAATTTTTTCTTCTCCTTCACGCGTTCTCTCTGGTCCAACTTACCCATCGTAAACGACGGACTTGAATCCATAGACTTCCATACATCACTTCTCTCCCTTACCTGCCTAACTCCCACTTTAAAGTCTCCAATACGGATATCAATCATCTCTCCGCCACCCCGGCCCATATGATTCCCACAAACTAAGCACCGAAATGAAAGCAATGGAAAACCCCAATAACCATCACCACCACCACCACCTTGGCGTCAACACGCTCGGAAGAACCATCAAGAAGATCCCCGCCGCCCCCGCCCACCGCCCCCCGCCGCCGCCGCACCCGCAGGCCCGCGTCTATAACATCAGCAAGAGCGACTTCCGCCACGTCGTCCAGCAACTCACCGGCACACCCAACCAAGATTCCTCCTCTTCCTCCGCCGCGCCATCCCTTCTCCGTCCCGCCACCCCGTGCCAGCCTTCGCCTCCAGCAAATCGCCCGCCACCTCTCGCCCACCCCCCCGCCCCAACCCCGATCCCAACCCCTCCGTCGCCGACTACATAAGCTTCATCGAGAACTCCCTCCTCCACTCCGACGGCACTCGCCCGACGCCGCCGCCCGGTCCCCCGGCCTTCCCGTCGCCCAGGGCCGGCCCCCTCCTGCCGTCGCCGGGGCCGTCGGCGCTGCAGTCGCCGAGCGCGTTTCTGAATTTGGCCTCGCCGCGGTCGCCGTACCTGCTGCTGTCGCCGGGTATCCAGCACCCCCCGCCGCTTTCTCCGAGCTTCCCCTTGTCGCCGGGGTTCCTGCGGCCCAGGCCGCCGCTGCCGCCGCCGTCGCCGGGGTTCTTTCCGCCGTCTCCCTCCGGGTTGTTTCCCTTCGCCAGCCCCAGATGGAAGGATCTGTAACATTTTTCTGTAATCTTTACAACTCGCAAGCGATTTCCGTGGAAGTGTAAAAAATAACGAACCTTAGCCTCTCAAGCAGAAGCAAATTGAGAACCACCTGAAAACAAAACAAAAAAAAGAAAAAAAATATTTTTCTTTTTTTTCCAACCTCTTGTATCATTCGTTGACAGAAGCAGGCGGCCTGGCTTAGATAATTTATATGGAGGGTGGAATATATTAGGTAGGTGAATACAAATTATTGTAATTCTATCATTAATTTCGATGTTTGGAAAACTATTGACAGTTTTTTAGGTGTAGTTAGTTCAAAATCGGGGTTAGGGGTTATTGTTTTGCGAATTAAATAAATTATGGGGTTCTTGATTGGTGTATAATTTATATATGTACTTTCTGGTTAGGAGAAGGTCATGGTGTCACGTAGGCTCTCACTAGCTTGTTGCATGTAAATGATCTTTAGTGGTGGTCACACAAGTAGAAGTCATTTAGCTTAAATGACATGAATTAATGATACTCTTGTAGTGATTTTCCTTTTCTTTTTCTGGTGATCGATGAAGACTCGGTCGCAACATTTAATCACACTTTTCATCACGAGGATTAGGACAGCTATCAATAGTTCAGTTGGAAACATGCAGCTCACTCCATATAATGTGATAGCCTTCTTATGTTTTTAAAGATTATTTCCATGTTGTCTTTAATCATATTTATGTTTTATATACTCATTGGTCTCAAACAAGTGATTAGCAGACCTTTATATTTTTCATATTGAAATATATTATGTCACAATGGAAGGATATATCTTGGTTCAAGAATTATGTATGCTATGTGCTCTCATTGTTTGAAACCATGAGAAATGAATTATCCTGAGCTAAAAAAAGAACTATATTAGTAGGACTGCAAACGAGCCAAACTGTTCGTGAGCTATTCAAAATCGACTCGACTCGGTTATTATCGAATTCGAGTCGAGTTCGAGTAGCAAGATATTTGACTCAAAAACTCGCAAACCTACTCGTATATATATATATATATTATTAGTAAGATCTGACTCGATTTCGAGCTTAAGTATTGTTTGGTTCGTATTCGATATTCGAGTCGAGTTCGAGCTTGGGATGTTAAGATTTGATCACGTTCAAGCCAGAGTATTTTGAATCAAGTTGAGCTCGAGATTCCAGTTATTCGACTCGACTTGGCTCGATTGCACCCTTACATATTAGCATCATGCAAGGCTGGTAGTCGGTGAAGAGTTTCTCCTAATCTGTTTCCAAGGAAGCAATGTTCAAACATAGATATCTGCAAACTCATATATGTGTCATAGCTATCATCTCATCTCATCTACATGGGCTGAGTCCACGGTACCTCATAAGTTTTACAAAATGAGAAGTGGATGTGGTGCCTAGATATCATTATAATTCAAACCTTCCCTCTATAATACTCTACAAAAACCTACTACATTTCCATAACTCTATGAAGTATATAACAATTAGAAAGCTAGATTAATCTCCTTTGGACCCCTAATTCCTTTGGCACTGCCTGCATCTTGATTGCTTTCCTCCATCCCTGTAATACACCAAGTCCGCAGAATTCTAGTCCTGGTTATGAAGTTCCCCCTTGACCACATCTGCCTTTCTCTATTTGTCACCACCATTTTGATTGAGAATCACTTCTTTGGCAATGAACTTGTTCGAATAAAAAGAGTGCCTAGCTATACTGTGGGTACAAAATTGTCTCCAAATTATCGTCAAGGAATAGGAAAATAAATGCAATAAATAAAATTTTGGAAGTTTTGAGTAGCTTCAAGGTTGTTTGAAAACTAGAATCCCATAAACTCTCTTGGATGATATGTTATGTTCTTGAACATTGTTGTCTAGATAGCCAACTTTAATCATATTTAAGGATTTTGTTTGCTGGTTGTTTCACATGAACGTTGTATCCGTGAGACAAGTCAAAGCAAAAGTATGAGAATTATGTGTTTTTCAGCAAAAACTCATATGATAATTATAGTTTGAGAAAATTATTTTTTATTGGGCTTAATTAAATCTTAATCTATTTTTTGATGAGAAAATTCATATATTTATTGAATTTTCACATTCATATGTCTTGTTAGGCTTTGCAGGAAGCCACCCATCATGCCCATTGTAACTTTTCCTGTTGGTTGGGCTGCTGGTTGGTTCACATGAACTAAGCATCTTAGAATTGAATGTAGGAAATCATAAGTTTGAATATGAAAAAATTATACATTCAATCATTATTGTTCAAGTCTTGAATGAATCTTCGATTCAAAGCCTGTAACTACAATAATTTGCAACCTATGATTATAAGAGAATATACTGGATGCTTCTCGTGAACGACAAAAAATATCTTGCTTTTCTTAACCCTACTCCGAATATACCCAATAGAGAGGATCTCACCAGCTCTCGGATGAGTAGGGGGACCAAGTCCATAGGTGTCTATTTATAACGTGCCTTACCCATCAAAGATAGTAACTAAATCAGTCGCAAAGATTATAAGATAGACGTTATCCACGATGGTTGAATAGAGCTCAAATTCATCAAACCATCTAATATATTCCTATCACTTAATCGAAAGTTTATCTTTAGTCAGAGTCCAGATTAATTAAAACATGTAAAACAAATCCCGATACGTGTTAGTGTGGACCACATCAAATGGGTCTAATTAGAGAAATCACAACATTCTTCCACTTGGTCCATCCTAACACAAGCATCTTCTTTTTAATTATTTAAAATATTTCAAAAATCTTTAATGAAATTTTATCTAGATCCAATAGCTAGTTGAAAAATTGATGTGACCACGTTTAAAAACTTAATTCCTTCATAGGATATATATACTATATACTTGATTATAAAATAATCATCGGTGTGAATCATGATATCATCAAACAACACACTACCTTCTATATATTACAATACTAATCAAGTTCTTTATGTGAAACTTTAGCTTTATGAATAGATAAAACTTTATGTCTATTCCTTGATCAACTTTATATCACATGATAAATAGCTAATCAGCATAAAATAAACTGAATTACAAAACTCAATATTATGACATTATACATAGTGTTCAATATACATCAACCACTAAATGAGCTTTATCCCTATATGATCCACCTAACCCTCAAAATTTCGAAAATAAATTCTTTAGTCGGTGGGTCTACGATTATCAACTCTATATGATATGTACCACAGATATTATATCCTTTATTCTCTTATGAAGAGTCAAGTACTTAAGATCAATATATCTACTCGTGCTTGTACTCTTCATACTATAGGAGAATATTACTTGCAAAAAAATATTATCACAGAATATCTTTATCGGTCTGCTAATAGAGTCAATAACTCTAAGTCCTGTGATAAAATTCTGCAATCTTATAGCTTATGAGGAAGTCTCATATAGGCTACGTACTTTGCTTCCATAATGAATGTAGTAAATAAGATCTTATTTTACATACATCCATGACATTGCACCTCTTGTAGATAGAAAGATATTTCAATAATAGACTTTCTACTATTATTGCATTCAGCAAAGTCCGAATCCTAATAGCCTATTACTTCATGATGATTAGACTGACCATATATGAGCATATAAACTTTTATACCCTATAGGTAATGCTTGACCTTGTTTGCAACTTTTCTATGCTTCAATCATGGATCATGTTAATAATGTATAAACATTAATGCAACAATGTCTGTACCCATATGAATATGCGCATAGGCTTTCAACATCATATGCATAGATTATGAATTTTATTTTATTTTATTTTTATCTTAATTCTTAGAATTTGAGTTTTATTAAATATGTCATCCTTTATATTATGAACACATCTAGAGAAATATTTTTGTATTTTAAATTTAATTTTTTAAAGATATAAATCATTTAAGATAGTCCAAATAGCTTTAAGGATCTATTCGTATGAGTCTGAATGCTGATAACTAAAATAGCTTCACCTATATCTCACATCTTAAAATTCAAAGATAGAAATTATTTGATTTTCTTAAGTAGACTTAAATTACTGTTGGCAAGCAGAATATTATAAACTTACTCCCACTGACCTTCGAGTATATAGAATTTTCTTTAAGCCCAAAAATAATGATGATCCAATTAAAATCGAGATACCAAAGTATGAAAGTCTATTTAAGTCCATCACTGAATTTTTTTAATCTACAAACCATATGCCTTTGTCCGCTAACCACAAAAATCCTTGGATTGTTCCATGTAGACCTCTTTCTATAGTTCACAATTTAAGGAAGATTATTCTTACAACTATTTGATGTAGCTTTAGGTAAAAAATGAGCTACTAAAATCATGACAATTCTAAATGAATAGTTAATGCTTTCTTTTGTATAAATTCCTTTACTATAAGTTTGGCTTCATATTACTTAACTTTATTTACAGATATTATTGTTATCTATAGAGCCTAGCTCTTCTTTTATGGCATTCAATCATTATAAGGTATTCACACCACTCATGGCTAGTAAGAACGTCTCAAGATTATCAATCTTTTTACCTACATTAGTCGGATACCCCATATAATCTAGAGGTATAGTAAATTTTTTTACTTTAATAGATCTTTAGAGAACTACTCCTTGAACCATTTATGGCGGTGGTTAGACAGTTACTTCTTTGGTAATAGAAACCTCATAGAGTAGAACTTGATGAAGTGATGCTTCCTCCTAAATATTATTTCAAAGAATAACAATAGAAATTATTACTTTACTTTACTTTATAGATTTAGTATTTTCTTAAGACAATGTCTTAAGGACCTCCACTCTCACTAAATATGCCAATCGCAAGAATCTAGCTTTATTAATTTTCTACTATTTGTGGTGTAGGAGATGGACAATAAAATCTATACCATTTTGATCTCTTCGAAAATTCAATAAAAAATCACTGATTATTTTGAGATTAAATATTCTTTCTTATAAATTATAAACATGAGCTTTAGTTAACATCATTTTAACATATTGTACTAGGCAATATGTACTATAGTACAGTGCCTCGTATATTTAGAAATTTCACTAATGGTCCTAACTATTATTCCATCTCAGTATATCTACCATAGTACTCATCACCTTTATCATATCTGACTACTTTAATCATTTTTGCTAATTATCCTTCTATCTCTATTTCAAATTTCTTGATAGGTCTTAAAGATATCAGCCTTATCAAATAGAAAGTACAGATACATATTGTGATTAATCACCAATGAATGTGACGAAAAATAAATACCTATTAGCTTTGGAGAAAAAGTTTGCATATAACAATATGAATGAATTTCAAACTTTCTTCGCTCCTTCTAGGATCCTTATATATGTATATCTACTTTATCTTTATGCAGTTATCACATGCTATAAAATCAGTGAACTTTGATGATCTTAAGATCATTTTCTTCACTAGCCTTATGACTCTTTCCAATCTTGATGCCATAATATAGAAATATTTTCAAAATAAAAATCTATTTTAGGATCTAAGACAATCCTATAGCATCTAACTGTCTTAATAAGTAAACATTCTTATTTTTTAATGAGAATAGACCGTTTATTTTCAGTCAAAGATCTTCTTAATAAGAAGCCTTGTAACTTATTGGTAATATGCATAAGTGCACTAAAGTCAGTCCATTAGATAGAATAAAAAATATTTACTAAATTGAATTCAAAACATACACAAGAATAAAGAGTATTTTTCTTTTGCAGTTATTTTTATACTTTATGCAGTTTTCATTACAAGAAAATAGAATTTTAGCGATCGAAAAATTGATCGCTAAAAATCAAAAATTGATCATTAATAATTTAGCGACCAATTCTACGATCGAAAATTTTTGGTCACAAAAAGACTGGTTGAAAATATTTTTTGACTGATTTTTTCGATTGTAAAATCTAGCGATCGATTTATCTATCGAAAAAAATATATTAAAATTATTAAATTTTTTAAAAAATTAAAAATTTATGATTGATTTTCCAACCAAAAAATTGGTTGCTAATTTTTAATAAAAACTTATAAAAAAATTAAATAATCTAATTTCTAAAATTTAAAATTTTATAAATAAATTAATTTCTAATTTCTAAAAAGAAAAATTTATAAGAAAATTATAACTTTTCTTAAAAATTTTTCATATCAATCAAAAATTGGGTCACAAATTTTTAAAAAATATTTTTTTAAAAATAGATCATAAAATTGATTGCTAAATTAATTAAAAAAATATTAAACTAAAAATTTAGATAATAATTGGTCAAAAATTTGATCATAAATTTTTTAAAAAATAGTTTTTTTTTAAAAATTGATTGCTATTTTTTTGAATCAGTCATAAAATTAGTCGCTAATTTTGTTAAATATTTTTTTATTAATACAATTAGTCATAAAATTAGTCATTAATTATTTTTAAATTTTTTAATTAAAATATTGATCTCAAAATTGATCGTTATTTATTTTTTATAATATTTAAATTTTCAAAATTAATTGTAAAATTGATCTCTAATTTTTATTTTATATTTTAAATTTATATTATTTTTATATTTTATATATTTTACTTTTTATAAATTAATAAATTATTAATATTTTAAATATTTTTTTAATATTTTCTTTCCATCCTCTCATGCCTCTATAGTGCCACGTCCATTATCGCCCTCATCCACCAGCACTGCCGCCCTCTGGTCCCCTACACCCCCCGCACTACCACTGGCCACCCACATCATCCACCGATCGTCGATTGCTTGTGCTGCCCCCTGGCAACCCGCAACCCCCGACCACCCGCCCTGCCCTTGACCATCCGCACCGACCCCTGGTTGCTCTTCCGCCTACCCTCAGGCCACCTGCACCATCCCCCGACCGTCCGTCCTACCCCCGGGCTATCCGCACCTCCATGTTGCCCCTTGGCCACCTGCACCACCCCGCAACCGGCCCGCCCCCCCTGACCGTGTGCACCACCCTCCTATTGCTCATCCTACCCCTGGCCATCCGCACTGCCCACGCTGCTCCGCGGCCACCCACACCATCCCCTGGCCACTGTTCCATGCCTCTGGCACCATACTGCACTCCGATCTCTCGACTGCCCGTGCCGCCCCCATTCTCCGACTGTGGAGATCGACGATAGGTGGCGGCAAGTAGAAGGGGAAAGAGGGCCGTCAGGGGCGGGCCAATGAAGGGAGGCCAAAGGAAAGGGGGGCGTCATAGGTCGGGGAGGGGGAGGGGGGCCGTCCTGGAGGCCCGACAAGGGGAGGCCATCACGGGCGGTCGTCGAGAAGGATAAGGGGGCCAGCACAGTGGGCCGACGAGGGGAGGCCGTCGCAGGCAGTTACTGGAGTGGGGAGGGGGCCCTCGCGGTAGGCCAGCTGCGAGGGGAGACCAAGTGGGCTATCATGCGAGAGGAGAGGGTGGGCAGATGGGGGTCGGGGGCGACTGGGATGGGGCTGGGGTTGGGAAGGCTTATAAAGTTTTTATTTTATTTTTTTTAAAAAAAATCAACCATGATTAATAAAAAAATACAAACTAAAATTTTTAAAATTTAAATTTGTAATTAATTTTTTAGTTGCAAAAATTAAAAAAAAAATATGATAAAAAATATCAAAATTAATTTTTTAAAATTTAAAATAATTTAAAAATTTAGCGATCGATTTTTGATCATAATATTAATTTTTTCAACCAATTTTTTGGTCATAATTTTTTTACCAAAAAATCAATCAGGAAATACCAAAATTATTTTTTTTCTAATTTAAAATAATTTAAAAATTTAGTGATCGATTTTTTGGTCATAAAATTAATTTTTTTTGATCAATTTTTTGGTCATAAAATTTATGATTGAAAAATCGATCAAAAATACCATAATTAATTTTTTTATTTAAAATAATTTAAAATTTTAGCAACCAATTTTTCAATCATAAAATTATTTTTTTCAATCAATTTTTTGGTCACAAATATATTTTACAACCAAATATAAGTTTTTTTATTTTTTTTAAATATGATATAATTTTAAAATTTAAAATTTATTTTTATCATTTATTATCTAAATAATTATCATTCAAGTATCATCATAAAAGATCGACTCAATTCGGTAGCCTTAGCTATGTCGATCAATAAAATTTAATTTTGACGATCATGAATGACCGTATGATGATCTAATAGATAAAGAATATCGATGGATTCAAAAATCTATAATGATGATCTTGATGATATTTATAGCATACTATCAAAATTTTACTTCAATTGGACATCATCATCATGATCAATTTAGCATGGAATGATTTGGATCGTTAAATAAAAATAAATGATCAAAAGGCCAAATGACATTCAATTATAAGGCATTTTTTTAGATAAATGATCTTTGTAACTACTTTGATCATTTGTATGGTGGTAATCTTAAAATTTAAATCATGCATATATAAACGATCTAAAATTATATATTTCATAATGCTTATTCTTAAAGTTCTTAGGTAATTATACTTATGCTTTTGTAAAATTTGCTTAACGTCGATGGTTCATATATGTATGGTTTAAATTTTATGATTACCACCACACAAATGATTAAAGTAGTAGTAAGGATCATTTATCTAAAAAATTATCTTACAATTGGATACCATTTCACCTTTTGATCACTCATTTTTTATTTAATAGTCCAAATCATCCCATGTTAAATTGATCATAATAATGATATTTGATTGAAGTAAAATTTTGATAGTGCATTATAAATATCATCAAGATCATCATTATAAATTTTCAAATTTATCGATGATCTCTATCTATCATATCATTATATGGTCATTCGTGACCGTCGAAATCAAATTTTATTGATCGATATAGCTAGAGCTATCGGATCGAGCCAATCTTTTGTGACAATACTCTAATGATAACTATTTAGATAATGAATGATGAAGATGGACTTTAAATTTTAAAATTATATTATATTAAAAAAAATTAAAAAAAATATATTTGATTGTAAAATATATTGGTGACAAAAAAATTGATCCAAAAAAATTAAATTTATGACCAAAAAATTGATCACTAAAATTTTAAATTATTTTAAATAAAAAAATTAATTTTGAAAATTTTCAATCAATTTCGATCAAAATTTTTTTTGAATTATTTTAAATAAAAAAAAATAATTTTGACATTTTTTGATCAATTTTTTGGTTGAAAATTTTTCAATTGATTTTTCAGTCAAAAATTTTTTGATCAATTTTTTGATTAAAAAATTAATTTTTTTGATCAAAAAATTGATCAAAAAAATTTTAAATTATTTTAAATTTAAAAAATAATTTTGATATTTTTTTATCAATTTTTTGGTCAAAAATTTTTCGACCAATTTTTTTGGTTGAAAAAATTAATTTTTCAATCAAAAAATTGGTTGAAAATTTTTTGAATTATTTTAAATTAAAAAATTAATTTTGGCATTTTCTGACCAAATTTTTGATAGAAAATTTTTTGATTGATTTTTTGATAAAAAATTAATTTTTTGATCAAAAAATCTATCAAAATTTTTTTGAATTATTTTAAATTTAAAAAAAATTAATTTTAGTATCTTTCTATAGATTTTTTGGTTGAAAAAATTTAATTTTTTGACCAAAAAATTGATCAAAATTTTTTTTAATTATTTTAAATTAGAAAAATAATTTTGGCATTTTTTGACTATTTTTTGGTCCAAAAAATTAATTTTTTGATCTAAAAATTAGTCAAAATTTTTAAAAATTTATTTTAAATTAAAATATTTAATATTTTATAAACTTACTTTTATACTCAAATTTTTTATTATAAAATTGATCATAAAATTAGAATTTTATGATCAATTTTGCAGCTGATATTTTTTGGTCTCAATATTAATTTTTTTTAATAATCAGTTGTAAAATTGGTTAAAAAATTTTAGTTATAAAATTGGTCGCAAAATCGATCATAAATTTTAATCAAAAAATTTGATCATAAAATTGATCGCAAAATCACTGTTTTCTTGTAGTATTTTCTTTAGATGTCTCTTTTTTTTGTAGAAGAGACATATGACAACTTTATTAATGGCTTCACCTAATTTCACAATAAATATTTTTTTCTCTTTTGCCTTTGGTACCTTAGGTATATCTTTTACTTTATCTATTTTTTTACTAACTTAATGTGAATCAAAGTTCATGCACTTTATCTTCTCCTGACTCAATCTCTTCTCCACTTGCATGCATATTTGGTCAGTAATTCTTTAACTATCCATTCCTCATTGTATATACTATAGGAGATCTTAAAGAGATTAACCTGATGAAAAAGTAATAAGAATAAAATGGATTAAAAAAATATCTGATATGATTAACTATGCTGTGATGTCTCTTATTTATATAATCTACTCACGAATACTGGCCTTTTCTTTAAGATTTTATTGATTTCTACTCTATAGCATACATAAAAATATGAGCCTTATGACATGATGTCTTAATATGATACTTTAAATTAAATTTCTTGTAGAGTAAATTGAATTTATTGAATGGCTCATGATTCTTAAAAAGCTCTTCTATTATAGTATACTTTTATCCATAAATGATAAAAGTTCATCAACTCGATATACCAAATCAAGATCAGCACATCCTAATGTGAGTAATATTTTTCTTTTTTTATTCCAAGAAACTTAATCCATTAAATTTTTTTCTATGCTACTATCAATAATTATGGAAATTGATGCTGTAAATAATATATGCTTACTTTATTATCAAATAATGAGACTAATTAAACTTTTTTCAAAATAAATAAATTTTTTTATATTTAATTTTAGGTATAATAAATTTTAACATTTCTATGGGCAGAGATGTATCATGCATAGAATATTTTAATATTTTATTAATAAGATCAGTAACATAGATATCAAAAGATAGTAAATTTTCATACCTATGGGTCTAGAAAAAAATTTGATCCTTAATCCTTAAATTACCATCGTATTATAATTAAATCATAGAAATAGCCACTCCTTATGGATAAAATAAATTATTCTATGACTTAATCATAATTTTGTTCACATGCCATTATATTTTATTTTATAGTCTCTATATGGTTTTTACTATATCAGGATGCTGTAGCTATTTCTGAATATAATAAATCCACTAACTTCAGTATGGTATTGAACACATTGTCATAAGAGATATGATAATTGGTTTGCAATTATTTATTTATATATAAATTAAATAATACATAAATGAACCATATAATGTGCAAACAAAATTTTTATGCAATAAAATCTCATATGGCAAGACCTTATTATAATTAACAAATATTCTTTATGTAATAAAGTTACTACAAGGACTAAACAATAATCCAAGGATCTCTATGTAATAAACCTTATTATAGGGGCTAAACTATAATTTTACAAGAATCTTTATGCAATTTGTTCTTTATTAGGGACTAAATTACAAAAGTCCCTAAATAGGATCATTCAATTATAGAAAAAGACCTTTATATAATATATACTTTATAGGGGCTTAAATGCAAAAATGCCCTTCTCAGTAAACAGGTCCAAACTAGATTTCAAGTTTCGGGTTGTGATCCAAAAACCCGAACTCGTTAGCCCTCATCTCCTTCTCCTTTTTTCTTTTCCTCGATCAACATCCAAAAACCCTATGGCCAGCGACCTAGTTTCACCAAATTCATCATCGATGGGCCACCGGCTCCTAAACACCGATGGCCAGTTAAAAATATCCTCCAACCACTGATTAGCTAGTGATTGAAAGTTCTTACCTTTACTATTGGATGGAGATAGAGACAAAGATGGAGGAGCTCAACCTTATGCTTTTTCCTAAACTCTCCTTTCTCAATCGCTCGCGATGGAGGAGGTGCTAGCCGAATGGCCCCTCCTCGGCGATGTGCCAGCTGGCGACCGTCGGAGGTGCCCAAATCATCGAACGTCACCGTCTCTTAGGGCTTTTGGATTGGACGTAGCCGAAGGGGCCTTGATCGGTGTACCTTGCACCAAATTCGGGCCAGTGGCTGTCGGAAGACCCGAATTGATGGACCACCGCCCCTTCCTGAGGGCCCACTGCCATCGATTGGGAGGGGGAATCGCTGGTTAACCAAGATCCGACAGTTCCTTTGTCCCCCTTTGCCCCCCTTCTTCTATCTTCAAATTTTATTATTTTATTTTATTTATTTATTTGTTATTGAACAAAGGTCTTGGACTTGTCGTCCGCCTATCCCCACAGTAGCCGAAGATCGGTCGGTGTCCGGCAGGACTATGGGAGAATCTTTATTCTTCCCTATCATCCATTCTCTTTCTTTCTCGACAAGGCCCAATAAAATAAATAAAATTTTTTATTAAATTCGAAAATAGATCTAGATCATGGACTGAATAAAATAGCATAGAATAGAGGCTCTGATACTACTTATTGTAGAAAATCATAAGTTTGAATGTGGAAAAATTGTACCTCCAACTATTATTGTTCAAGTTCTGAACGAATTTTTGATTCAAAGTCTGTAACTGTAACAATCTGCAACCTGTGACATAAGAGAATATATTGAATGTTTCTCGTGAACGATAAAAAGCGTCTTGGTGTTCCTAACCCTACTTCGAATATATCCGGTGGGGAAGATTTTACAAGCTCTCGGATGAGTAGGGGACCAATTCCATAGGTGTCTATTTATAACGTGTCTTATTCATCAAAGACAGTAACTGGATCAGTTGCAAAGACTGTAAGATAGACGTTATCCACGATGGTTGAATACAGCTCAAATTCATCAAATCATCTAATATATCCCTATCACTTAATCGAAGATTTATCTTTAGTCAGAGTCTAGATTAATTAAAACATGCTAAACAAATTCCGATGCGTATTAATGTGGAGCACATCCAGATGGGTCTAATTAGAGAAACCACAACATTGAAAATCAAGGTGAGATTGAGATTCCTCAGATTTTATAGGTGGGTTTCTTCGTAGTTTCATTAATGATTGGAATTTTGTGGCTTATCTCTTTAATTGATCTTCATGAAGGTTTGGTTTTAAATAGTGCATGTGACTACGTAAGTAGATTTTACTGTCAAATAGAACAACCTCAGAAACATTAATAAATAAGCATGTTCTCCATGTTCTCTAATTCTTCAATGATTGGTGTTATACCTCAACTACTTTTCTATGACTTGAAGCATGCTATCTTTACATATTTTCTGTCTTTTCCGCATCAAAATTAACATGGGATAGTCCCAATTCTTTAATATATCCAAACATATTAGTGTGCTGGCTTCGAGAAAAACAAGATAAGTTGCATTATAGCTGGTGGTTTTATAGTTTGTAGAGAAAGAGACCTGTGACATTGCATCTCACCTTCATTTCTGTGTGTGGGCCAGTGAACTCTCACCAGAATTAATAGGTCGATAGGTGCAGCACCCATAGTTTTATACTACTTAGCTTCCACCTACATAAAGTTTCTTCATCATGTCCTTCCTTGTCTTCTGTCAAAGGACAAATTAATTAGGCTAATTATTGAATGTAGATGCCAATGCTAGATAATGTTCTTTTTCTTTCACATCCTTGGAAATTTCTTGTTGTAGATGGTTTATGCAAGGAATACAAATACTAAAAGTCTAATTAATGCAAGTTCGGAGAAGGTTTTGGTGTTTGTTTCATTTAGGGTTGGTAGAACATCCTGCCATGCCAGCACAGGACCTTAGACCTGCTCTCTAATACGTCAAACTTGTAAGACGCAGGGTTGCTATCAGCAATTTAAACATTGGATCACAAATCTATCTGGATAAGATGAGAAATATGGAGCATGTGAATTAGGTGGTCCATGCACCAAAATAAAGTCCAGCATGCTGATGGCAGCTAGCCATCCATTGGATGTTTGGTAGTGTCCAATAACATTAAGTCGAGCACATGTTTGGTGTTGATTGCTGTGGGGGAGTCGGCAGCCTCTACATGGTTGTAAGAGGGTTTATATTGATGGCATGACGTGTTAAGGGTCACATAGATGTCATTGGATTAATATTTATGGGCCAGCTCGTCCATTCCATATTGTTCCCTGGAGATATAAATGCTGAGTTAAGGCAACAGTGCCACTAATACTGGAGAACGGTCCTGCGAGGTTAAAGCTACCAATCTATAGAAATGCACAATATTTCAGAGGGATTTCATTTCATGCATACCCCTGAAAATATTTGGAGTTTGCATGTATGTCCCTGTAGTTTTTAATTTTACATAGGTACCATCGAATATATTTTTTCATCACATACGCATAGGAGAAAAGAAAAAGAAAATTTGGAGTGTCTTATTTTTTAGATGATCAAAGTGAAGCAGATAATTTCTTAAAGTTTCCAATGGATTCGTATTCCGTAGGTAGTCTCTATCTCTCAATTTACTTGCAACCAGTACATGGTTTAGCTTAAATGACATCTTTTTTTGAAAAATTTATCAGATCGACCCTCGGTGGCAACAACGACCTTACTCGAGACGTTCATGCCTTTTGACGAGTTAAAAACTTGACCTCTGCCATCATCATGATGATCAAAGAACCTAGGAGCGAGAAAGGTTGGTTTCCTCGAACCATGTCTAAATTGCAAAGGTCACGTGAATCCAAACCAACAGTCATCATCTCGTGTCCTAAGTAAGAACAGCAATAAGGTTCGATGATTTATTAACAAGTTAAGCAAACCTTTAGATGGACGTAACCTTAACCATCAGCCCTTGTGACAACTAGCGTGAGTTAAGTAGAACTCACACTAATTAATTCGAGAAACCTAAAGCGATAGAAGTATTTCAACTAATTTAAAAAACATATCTTCCAAAATGCAAACTCTATTTTCTAATGCATCATCTTAATTAATTTTTAGGTATAGGGTTTTTTCTAATTTTTTGCTGCTAACCCAAACCAAATGACATGACAAGTGGGTTCCTCAGGCTCGTGTAAGGGAGGAAAAAAGTTGTCCGAAAAGCATGGCGACTGGCCAGTCCCCTCAAACTAGTTAGAAGTGTATATTTATTAGTTGGCTTTTGTTACCCATTTGACAATATCCACATCCATGTGTTGGCTAACCAACTGGCTTCCCTGTCTTCATGTTGGAGATTTCTGTCTATTCCTTGAATTCATCAGAGACATTTCCTTCTTTTACCTACTTAGTGAAGGACCTTAACATACATTAGTACAAATATTACATGCTTCTCCATAATCTTTAGTAGGTTGAATGATGGATATTGTCACCTGAGATATCTCACCTCATGAAGCCAGATATATATAATAGGTTGCATGCGTTGAGAACATTAATTATTGATCTTGATCTAGATTTTAAAAGCAAACGGAAATCCAAATTAGAATGCTCCTAGACCGTTAATCACATAAAATAATGATATTCTATCATTAAAGTTGTTTAATTTGCATCCATCTATTGTATAGGCAAGAAATCTCCAAATACATGATCTTTTTTTTTTTTTTAATTCACACGTAAGTTAAATATTATATATTATAATCGAAATTGTGGCTTTGTACATTTGTGGTATCAAGAGCCAACAAATTTTTACGTGAAAAAAATGGATAATCTACTTTCAAAAGCAATTAGCGGGCAGAAAAGAGGGGTGCTTAGGTTCAATCGAATATAATGCTAGAAATAAAGATCCAAACTATGGATATAAATGTTGCTATAAACTGCCTACAAGTTAAATTTGGATAATTTACTTATCTCTTGTTTTCCATCAAGTTATTCAAAGTAGAAAATATAAATAAACAACTATGCTAAAATACACGATGCACCATGAAGGATAAGAGTCCAAACTTATAATCTAAATGTGTGTACGCATATGCACGCACGCACGCATGCAAACTTTATATACATATAAAAGCAAAATATTAACTATTCCGAATACTTTATTTTGTGAATCTATTGAATGTATTGCATCAAGTTACCAAAATTATTAATTCACTTAAATAACTTAATTTATATGCAACAGATCTCGAAAATAAATTTTTGATTTATTAGTATTCCAAACATCATAGATTATATCAACAATTTAGATTCTTGTTTCAAAACATTCATCTTCATCTATTGTCTAATAGAACTGAAATAAAGTTTTACTAGCCCTACCATCTCCATTAATATGTATGTGCATGTTACATGCTGCAATGCAAACTGAGATTCCATCTCAGTGTTGTGGGTGTATTAACTTCAGGTTTCCCTTGGGTTGGACAATACTTTATGCTGACTAATAAAGTTTTGCTTACCTACATATATAAAAGACCTAAACCCAGAAGAAATAATATCTTATAACCCATTTGCCTTTTGGAAGAAGTTTGCAAGGTCATATTCATCTAGTGGCCATAGGGATCTAATGAATGATAGCTTTGCAATGAGTTATCAAAGAGAGCTCTCCAAGGTACATTCTATCTTTGCATCTTGAAGCCTCATGATCCCTAGAACATCTAATAGCTAAGGCAAAAACAAGTTCCTTATGTGGCTGCTCATCTATCTCTTGGATTATTGCATTGAAGAGAGGTGCACCATGTACCAAAAAAATTAGGATTAATATACATGTCAAGCATGTCTTAGTTACTTGACAAATTATGATAATTATGCCAAAAAAGTGGGGTAAGCCATGTTCTATTGACATTAACTTATTCCGGCGGTCTAAAAACTAGAGAATAAATTATTCGGAGAGGGTAATGCTATATATATTAACTTCATGTTAATGCAACATTGGCATCCCACATGGCATGCGGAAATTGGTGCAATCCACAAGGTTTGTGCCATTAACGTCAAGGTGTGCCTCGCAGCAATTCTCAATTAAAAACCAGAATAGTTCAATCATCAGTAGTTTTTATAATGAACAAAAAAAAACATTCTCCAACCATCCACCCAGCAGTTTATATAATGAGAAGAAATGGATGATTGTCCAACCATCCACCAGCTATATATATATATATATTTGATGCACCTCCATCCATCGGTTGGTGGACTCTTTGAGCCAAAAAGAAGGTCCTCCCTACTTTTAAAAAAACCAAGGTTTTCCCAAAGTGCGAGCCACTTTTGCGTCCTACTCCACAGCATGCTCAGATCCGCCACATTACACCTTTTCCTTTTCAAGTAATCTGAGGGTAAGTTTGAAACTATGACATTAACTACTTGATCAATTTTTTATTTTGCTAAGTAACCTCTCCCTTAACAACATACTCTCCTGGTGCATCCACGTAAACATCCACTTGTAATAATTTTTTTTTTTTAAAAAAATGACACACTCTCCTGGTAATTCCCTTCGTCTTGGCATGTAGTTGTGATTTGTGAATGGGTGGATGGAAGAATTCATGAGCATCTTAAACAAACACGGGGTGGTCTTATCAAATATTATACTCTTTCACAAAAAGAAAAACTACGAAGCACCGCTACACTACCCACCATCCCCGTTCTACGTGGCGTTGTCGCGGCGCTCATTGGTAAGATATCGCACTACCACTCTTCGTTTGGGTAATTATTAGTCCCTCCAAAAAAGCGAGAGAGAAAGAGAGAGAGAGAGCGAGCGAGCGAGCTACTTCCGAGGGGTTCGTGGGTAACTGGGCATTTGCCAAAGATGCCAACTGAAATAATTAGCCCCCCCTTCTCTCTCTCTACCTCTCCCTCTCCCTCTCCCACCCCTCTCCCCTTTCCTCTCCCTTCTGTTGTGTGATAAACCCCAGCATTTCGCTTCTCCAAAGTCCTCAAAGCTCCCACCTTGTTGGCATTTCTCTCTCTCTCCGGTGACAATGCTTCCCTCCAAATCCAAGTAAGTACCAGATCTACACAAATAATCTTGTAGTCCTTGTTTGGTTCTTCTTCAAACTCCCACTTTTCTTGTTTTTCGGGGTTTATATTCTGGCGGCTTCTGGGTTCTGTTTCATCTTGGATTTGTAAAGAATTTAGTTTTTTTTTTTTTTTTGCCTTTTGTTTTTATGGGATTGACCATTTGGTGGGATTCAGGATGTTTCCTTGTTCATATTGTTGTCAAGATGCTTCTTTTATGGTTCAAGTTTTTGGGTTATGCAGCATCAGCACAGGGATTCTTGCTTATTTGGATCTTCGTGGTTCATTGAGCTGGATCTGGCTGTAAAAGTTCCAAAGCTGGGATCTTGGGTTTGCGGGTACTTAGATTGGTTGGAGAACCATTTAGTGCTCATTTCTAGAACAATGCCATAGGATTTCTGGTCTTTTGAACTTACTGTCGATGTGAAAAATCCCAATCGGAGCTCTTGGATTTAGTGGATCCCAAAATTGTTTCATGTGTACGACCCTTGCTTTCTTATTCATCTCTCTCATGGGTAATTTACTTTTATATACTAGAGAGCGAGATCTCTGTTTGAGATCTCTTGCATTATTGTTTTGTTATGCCATAGATATGAATTCTGGAAAGGCTATGAGATTTTTTGGATTTTGAACAGATCTGGCTTATCTGACACTCCAAATAGCAAAATCACACCAGCTACCCCCAGGGTTAGCAAATTAGGTAGGGCTGGATCCACCAGGTCAGATTCTGCGTCGCCATCCCCGGTGCAAAAGCCACGCTTTTCAGTTGATCGGTCACCGAAATCAGTAGAGTCGAAGCCTGCCACCAAGACCAGTACTACTCCTGATGTGAGAGAATCGAAATCTTCTACATTTGCTCAAAGTGAATTTTATTGCTTATCCTTATCATATGTCTTTTCTAATTGTTTGAAATTTGGGTTTTCCATCATAGAAACATCCGCGGACATTGCGGGGATCAGAGCTTCAGGCACAATTGAATGTAGCTCAGGAAGACCTGAAGAAGGCAAAGGAGCAGTTGGCTTCAGTTGAGCAAGAGAAGACCCAAGCTCTTGAGGAATTGAAGGCAAAGGAGAGGTTGGCTGATGATGCAAATGAGAAGCTCAAGGAAGCCATTGTTGCTCAGAAGAGGGCCGAGGAGAGCTTGGAAATTGAGAAGTTCCGGTCAGATGAATTGGAACAAGCAGGCATTGAAGCTGCACAGAAAAAGGAGGAAGAATGGCAGAAGGAGCTTGAGAACATTCGGAACCAACATGCTGTGGATGTCTCGGCATTGCTCTCTGTAACTCAGGAACTCCAGAGAGTGAAACATGAACTAGCAATGGCTACTGAAGCGAAGAACACTGCCCTCAGCCATGCTGATGATGCTATGAAAATTGCCGAAATCAATGCAGAGAAGGTGGAGCTTTTTTCTGGGGAAGTCAACCATTTAAAATCCTTGCTGGATTCCAAGGTGGAGAGCATGAATAATGAAGCAGCAGAAATGGTTAAGAAGTTGGATGCTGAAGTCAATGATTTGAAGCAAGAACTCGATAAAGCGAAGGCAGCAGAGGAGAAGTTGTTCGAGATGGAAACTTTGGCTGAAGAGCTTCGGATTGAGCTGGCTGATGCCAAGAAGGCTGAATCAGATTCAATTAAGCTCGTTGATGAATGGAAGAAGAAGGCGGAGTTGTTGGAGGTTCAGGTAGAGGAGTCCAAGCAGTCTGAAAAGTCCTCATCGGATTCCCTGGCATACACAAGGAAACAGCTAGAGGAGAACAATGCTTCGTTGGATGATGCTGAATCTGAGATCGCTACTCTTAGAGGAAAGATGGAATCCTTGGAGATTGAGGTTGCTAGGTACAAAACTGATCTTGATGAGTCAGATAGGCATCTTGATTTGGCCCTGCAAGAGGCATTAGACATGGGAAAAACAGTAGAAGTATTAAAGTCTGAACTTCAGACATTGGAAGAGGAAAAGTTGCAGGCACTTAAGAATGAGAAGGCTGCGGCATCAAACATCGAAAGCCTGATGGAGGAAAGAAACAAACTGATTGGTGAGCTCAATGTTGCTCGAGATGAAGTGGAACAGGTCAAGAAAGCAATGGAAGGTTTAGCTTCAGCTTTGCATGAGGTGTCAACAGAAGCTAGGGAAACACAAGAAAGACTTTTAACCAAGCAAACTGAAACTGAAGATGCCCATGCTCAGATAGAGCAATTGAAATCAGCTCTCAAGAACAGTGAAGAGAGGTATGAAGTGATGCTGGATGAAGCGAGATATGAGATTGTTTGCCTCAAGAAAACAGTGGAAAGATTTGAAACAGAGGCTAAAAGCTCAAGTGGTGAGTGGGAAGAAAAAGAGCTTAATTTTGTCACTGCTATTAAAAAATCTGAAGAAGAGCTTGCTTCTCTCAAGGTTGAATTGGCAAGGGTGGTGCATGCACTCACGGGAGCTGAGGCTGAAGCAAAAGCTGCAAAGGATGATACAGCCCAAATGATAACTAAGCTGCAAGAAGCTGAATCGAAGGGAATGGCTGCCAATGAAGCAGCAGAAGAAGCAAAGGCTGAGAGTTTGCAGTTGAAGGAAAGGTTGTTGGACAAGGAGAATGAGCTGCAGAATATCACTCAGGAGAATGACGACCTTCGAATCCGGGAAGCTGCTGCCCTGGAGAAAGTTAAAGAGCTATCTGCATTGCTCACCGAAGCCAGTGCCAAGAAAACCGAGGAAAATGGTGAGCTATCAAACAGCGAAAAAGATTACAACCTACTGCCAAACACTTCTGAATTTCCCAACACAAATGCTGATGAGAGTGAAGCAGAAAATATGAAGTCAGAAGTACCCTCAGGACAGCTAGAAGATTGTAGTACAGAAGAGCCAAAAACCAAAGAAGCTCATGGGAATAGTGATCAAAATGATGAGGAACCTGTGGAAATTAAGGTGTGGGAAAGCTGCAAGGTCGTGGACAAGGATCTTGCATCAGAGAGGGAGCACAAGGAGGAATCAATTGATGACGATTTATACTCAAAGATAGAGAGTGGTAGCTCTGATCAGACAAATGGATTATCGACAAAAGACATGGATAATGGGGCCACTTCGCCTACCAAGCAGCAGCAGGAGCAAAAGAAGAAGAAGGCTTTGCTCCACAAGTTTGGGAGCCTACTGAAGAAGAAGGGAAACCATAAGTAGGAGAGAAGCTCCACCACAGGTGTCCCATTATTTTGTTTGAACTTGTACATTGTTGTGCTTTGAGGCTTCTGTTATATGGTTTCTGATGCTTGTGTTGATCTATCAAGGCTTGTCTGAAAATTTGTAACGACATAGAAAGTGTATTTGAGATCATCTGCTGCTCCTTTGCCAGTTCTTTATGTGTATGAGCATTGTAAAATTTAAATTATGACATACATTGCTTATAGACTGGACAAGAAAGATAACTGCTATGATTTTATAGTATCCATGCACCCGAGGTACTTATTGAAGGCATCATAATGACATGGTTCATTGGAAGGTGTGGATCTTGTGGGACATATGGCAAGTGTTTTTTTTCCCAATGTTTGGAGCTGGCTTCATTAATCCCTCATTGCTTTTCATTTCTTTTGCTCCCCTAGCATTGCGAACTTTGACGACCATCCATGTCAACTTGGTTCTTTGGCTGTTGCAAGTTAATCCTTTCATACAAATACGAGTTTTGCAAACCAAATGTATTTTTTTTGGTTGTTTAGCATTTTCAAATTTGTTTAGAGAACTAGCTGGACAAGTTAAAAAAGATAATGATGTGTTAAACATGAAAGAGCGAGAAAAACGGTTGAATGGATTTCATACGAAAAGTTCTAAGATCAGGTGGCACTGGCAGCGAGCTCTTATGTGAGTGAAAGGGTGTATTTGGCCATATCCAATCCGGTTTTATTCACTGTTAAGGATCTCTCTTTAAGCTTCAAGCAATGGATGACCATTCCACAGAAGTATCATATATCTCTTCCACACGCTTCTTCCTGCATCAGGGAAGCTAGTGGCGAATTCTCTTCAAACTTTTCATCAAAAAAAGAACTCTTCAACCTTTCGCACAAAGATTGCCAGAGTATGAACAGGAAACCCCGTAGCTTTCATTTAGACGTTCCTCTGTGTGTGTGTGTGTGTGTGTGTGTGTGTGGCTGTGGGTGTGCGCGTGTCAGATGCTTAACGGGGTTCGAGGAGCTCTAACTTTGGGGGCATGGGCCGTGTGAGATCCTTCTGGCATCCTCAGAGATATCTGGCATGGCATGCCTTGGCTTGACATGAGCCAAGAAAATATTCTTCACCCTTCTTTCCTTTGTGTGACCAAATTTAATTGGATGAATACAAGTCATACACTCCTCAACAAGACTCCACACCCTCTGCAGCCACTGCTTTGTAGTCTGTCCTCTTGGCTTTCTAAGGTTATGATAGACTACCCTGTATGCTATTATAATATTTAACGTTAGACTCGAGGAATCCCCCTGGTTCCTACTTTTAAGCCAACGGAAGCATGTAGTGGTGGTGTGGTCAAAGTAACTCCCTTTTGTTTATGACCCTTTTTGACCCTACGCATTTCCTATTTTGAAACCCGTTCTCCAATCACCAGTTTGCCCCCCGAGCAAACTATGGTTTGGAGGCCAGCTCGCCTTGGCCATGATCCATTGTATGGTTTAACGACAATTTCTTTAACATATTTGCATGCATTACTGATATGAGATGCAGTGGATGGATGGACTAAAATTTGAGCCTTCAAGAACTGTCGAAGGATCTGGATGAAATGGAATGGTAGTTCAAAGAGAGTCCGGTATTGTTCTTTGTTGTCGGTTTCCATGATTTCGTCGGCCATGGAGCAGCTGCCAAGACAAGCTTTTCCTTCTAACCTCATGCGATTAACCTTAATCCTTCTACAAAAACAATCTATAAGCAAGTAGCTCTCCTTCCTTATGAACATCCTTCTTTCATCATCGACATCCCTATAACCTTTCCCTTAACTCTTAATTCTTCTTCAGAACAATCTCTAAGCGGGTAAACTTTTCTCCCCATCACCAATCCTAATTCCTAAATGCTAAATCTTCATTGTAAATCCTATAGGATTTTATCATACAACCAAAATTGCTCTCCCACTATTTTGTGTTTGTAGAGTAAAAGGGAGCCAAATGGCAATTAGAGGGAATAGGCTGAGATATAAGTCTATTCCACCAAAGTTGTGAAATAGCCTACTTACACCCCTCCTGTGAAGCCTTCTCCTATATTGGGCAAGGATATCCCTTGGGGGAATATCCTTCACTAATTCCTTAGCCAGACAAGTGATGTTGAATTGACCAAATCTAGTTTAACCATGGATTGAAGTGGGTTTTGAGTCCAACGTTCTTTTTTTTTTTTTTTTTTCCTGTTATCTTGCAAATTAGTCTTCCAAATGATTTATCTACTTATAAATGTAAAAGATCATGATAATAGAGTTAGGCATAAATGGTCGATTTTTTGTTCTCCCTATCAAACAAGCATATTCTTTTAACTTCTAGTAAACTATTGAAAATTCTATCACTAAACATGGTAGATTTTGAAGAGCACTGCAAAAAAATGCTCCATTATAAGTAATTTCTTTTTCAAAATCAATTATTGCCCTGTTACATGCACCCAAGACATTTCTCTTTTATTTTTTTGATAAATATGTCATTCATGACTTATCTCTTTAGAACTTTTGGTCTGGTTTTTGAAGATGAACCAATCTTATAGATTTCAAAAATAGCTTCTTATGGGAAGTTTCAACTAAGCTCCTATATTTCTATTAAAAGTTTTATTTGCAGAAATTAGATCATGCAAATCTTATACACCCCACTTTTAGGTATTCTACGAGGCTACTGTCACAGTCTCATTAGCTGGCTTTGGGAATGACACGGGCTTATGCTTTTGCCATGCCAATCCCAAGTATGCAGAGGCTTGGCGGAGGGTCTCTGCAAGAAAAAGGCATAACCTGGTTCTTGGATGGATAGGCCAAGTCATGACACCAGCAGACGGGTGCCAAGATGCAATGTGCACGGCACCATGGCAGGGTGCATGCAAGGGTGCGTATGGCAGTGTGTGCAAGAGGCCATGGCAAGATGCACCGTGCAGTAGGATGTATACGGCAGCAGGGCGCATGCGGCAGTAGCGTGCATGCGCACAGGGCATGCACATAGCTGCAGCGCACCTGCGCTGCAGATGCAGTGCGGCGGCAATGGACGTGCAGGGAGTGCATGGCAGCACAGTGTGCGACAACGGAGCGTGCGCAGCAGCAGCATGTGCAGGGGGCGCGCTGCAGCAAGGTGCGCGTGGCAGCAGCGCGTGCGCACGCATTCGGTGCAGGACGCACGTGGCAGCACAGTGTGCGATAACAGAGCGTGCACAGCGGTAGCACGTGCAAGGGGCACGCTGTAGCAAGGCGCGCACGGCAGCAGTGCACGTGCATCGACGCACACGATCGGACGCGTGCGTGCATGGGCTCTCAAGGGTGCGCAGCCTGATACCCGAGCGCATGTTGCCGGGCACTTGGGCACACACAGCCTAGGACTTTGGTATGCAGTTGGCATATTAGACGGGATTCTGAGTTGGCTGGTGGTTGCCTTAGCCAGTTGCTGTCCAGCAGCAGTTTATGAAAATTTTCTACAGTTGGCTCCCAACTTCTTAGAGTAGTTTACCTCCAAACAGATGGGGGACAGTTCTAATTGATTCCTAGTAGTTGGTAAAAGTTATCCACCGCCTATGTATGCAATGCTTGCTAGCTTATAGCAGGTAGAGAGTGGGTATGCATGGGATATTCAGAGAGACTGTGGACAGGTCTCTATTATCTATGTTTTATGTGGGAATTGGAATGAAGGAAATCTATATTATTTTCACTATGTGCCTTGATATCTTATCCCTATTCCACTTGATGGGTGTATCCTATGAGGTGGGGAATGTTGAGAGGCTGAACTAGACGTGGATCTAGTGCCGTACAAGGTTTGGATTTTTGCAAAAATTTTGGATAAGAATCGGCTCTATGATAGTTGGTATCAGAGCCAATTTAAAGGCTCGTTTGGTGGAATTTTGGCCAGATTGCAATGCCAAAATAGTGAGCGTAGGGGTGGCGCTCATGCGTGCGGGCGACAATAACATGGAAGCTATACATGGGAGATTGTCCCAGTTGGAGGCAATGATCAGGGTGCCTCAAAATGAAGCCACTGAACCTCTGTGGTTGCAAGTGGAGAACTTGTTGGCCACATTGGTTCCACTGTAAGAAGCCTTCGCAACAGCGCAACAATACTTGGAGAAGATGACATTTGATGTCAGACCCCTCAAGACGGTCCTGCAGAATCCTTCGCAGGAAGATGCTGCCGTCAAGATGAAAGTCCCTGACCCAAAGCCATTCAATGGCATTCGGAGTGCCAAAGATCTGGAGAATTTCTTGTGGGACATGGAGCAATATTTCAAGATTGCGCATACTCCTGAAGAGGAGAAAGTCTCTATCACCAACATATACCTGGTGGGAGATGCCAAACTCTGGTGGAGAACTAGGATGGAGGATATTTCCAGGCAAAAGATCGACACTTGAGAGGTGTTGAAGTAGGAGTTGAAGGATCAATTCCTCTCTTGCAATACAGCATGGGTTGCAAGGAATTCCTTAAAAAAGTTGAGGTAGATCAGATTGATAAGAGAGTATGTAAAGAAGTACATCTCTCTTATGTTAAATATCAAGGATATGGCAGAGGCAGATAGGTTATTCAATTTTCTGTCTGGCCTCCAACCATGGACGCAATTGGAGTTATGATGGCAAGGTGTCAAATACTTACCTGCCACATTGGCTGCTGTGGATGCCTTAATGGATTTGCAAATTAACAAACCCAGCAATGGGCCTTCAACAAGCAAGCCAAAGTTTACCGAGAAGACCCACAAGAAAAAGCCAAAGTCCAAAGATGCTAAGGAGAAGCAAGCCAAGGATTCTAACAAGGGAAAGGCAAAGGTGGAGGGTTCCCACCAAAGAAGGAATCAAGCCAATCTCCATCCTGGTTGTTTCATTTGTAATGGCACTCATCATGCTCGAAATTATACTAATAAGGGCAAGATTAGTGCCATTATCATCAAGGAGGCCCATGATGATGATTCTGATTCAGAGGCTACTCATCAAGTGGCATCATTGCAATTGCTTGAAGCAATGCAAGCGGAGAAAGCCAGGAAATGCCCAAAATTGATGTTCGTGTGCATGAGAATCAACGGACATCAACTTTCAGCTATGGTGGACATGGGGACCATGCATAGTTTTGTGGCTGAAAAGATTGTACCCACTCTTGGCTTGAGTGTAGTGAAGCACCCAAGCCGTATTAAGGCAGTCAATTTTCAAGCCCAAACTATGAGGAGCATGGCCTTTGACATCCAAGTGACCATTGGCGGATGGGATGGTCGCATGAACCTGATGGTGGTGCTGTTAGACGATTACAATTTGATTCTTGGCAATGATTTCTTCGTCACTACCAAAGTAATGATATTGCCATACTTATTTGGATTGCTGATCCATGATGAGAAGAAATCTTGTTTTGTTACAAGATGCAGCATGCCTTCAGATGCTGGTGTTCGCGAACCAAAGATGGAGATGGTCTCTACCATGTAGTTGGCCCGTGGCTGAAAGTGGAGCCAAATGACTTACCTTGCTGCTCTCATTGATGTGGACCCTAATGAGACAGTAGAGGTGCCAAAGGAGGTGGCTAAAATTAAAGAAAACGTGCAGGATTTCTAGCTTTGATTTTGAAAATTTTTTCCAAAGATTACATAGTAGAAATAATTATTAATCATATTAATAATAAAATCTATAGATTTAATCTGAAAATCTTATACTATATAGGATCTAATGTACATATATATGCATACATATCTAAAAAATAAAATATCAAATGTAGTAAAATTATTTTACTGCTTCTACGTGTTCAGGATACGTTATCTTTTCATGGGTAGATGAATTTCGTAATTTGATCTTCTCGATATAGATCTAATCATCGCGATGCAGCCACACACGTATCTGACCTCTATGGGTAATCCACATGAGATCCTGATCTCGATCAGTTTCTTCCGAACGCTAACTCGCTGTAGGAACCTTTGATGACTGATATCAGATCAAACTCCTTCAATCTTCTTCACCAACTCTTCGAATGCTCTGATTTGCCGATGTAGATAAGAAATACAAGAGGTTCTCCTTTTAGATCTGTGAACTCACGACCCTCGTTGCTCATAATCTAGAATCCAAATCCTAGATTGATCCTAGGGTATGCACTCACCCATGACCCTTGTGCCTAGAATTCCTCATGCAGAGAAGAGACCCTCTCTTTTTTTTCTCACACGTTCTCTCTCTTTTTTGAGTTCTTATCTGCATGCCCATAAAATCAAGAATTTTATATATGTGCACAAATAAGAGAGGCATGAGAGAGAGGTCTAGATTAAGTGGTTATCAATTCAGACTCAAATCCTATTTGAATTGAACTTATAACCAGATTAAACCTATCCATTTGGGATGTGAGAAGGGAGGGCGTGCACCCTCTTGTGCATGAAATTCTTCACAAAAATTCTCAATTCTCATGGAGAATAGATGGTGCAATATTTGGATGATGTGGCGCATGAAAAGACTAGTCAAACTGGTATCTTATTTGACATCTAATTAAATCAATCCAATCCAAATTGGTTAGGTCCAACTAGATCATAATAAATCCAACTTATTTAGGCTTAATTAGGCTCATTTAAATCCTAATCAAATCAAAAATTAATTAGGCCAAATCTCTAATCAGATCAGAGATCAAACCTTCTTGACGATTATATTATCTTATAACCTAATCGGGTCAAATCAAAATGAATCCAATTCACTTGATTTTGATAAAAAATAATCACTCAATCAAATTGAGTTAATTAGCGATCAATTCACTAATTAATCTTTCATTAATCAGTCATTAGATCGAGAAAAAATCTCTGATATGTATGACTCTACAAGTTCGAACCTAAGCTGGTAGCATGAAACCAATTTTCTATACTAATCGAAGCGACCATCTAGCAATGGTACCCAACGTCTGGATAGACCGAATGGTGTAATTGCAATATTCAGAAGCTACGTGAATATGGTTACCGCATAATTCATCCCTTTGATCTCTGTGCATAAGATGACTTAGGATTTAACTGTCAACCTTAAAAGATACATCCAAATCGTGTCTCAAAGTAATTAGTCCAGTAACCCCTCATAAAGACTATTCTGGTCAAGACTTTGCTAAATTAAAATACTATTGAGCACAGTTCCTGAGTCCAGAAGTGGTTAATTTCATTTTGACTCATGCACCGACTTCTCAAGTACTTGACTTTACCCAAAAATCTTCCATCATTGAATTAAAAATTCAGGTAGTCCGACATCAAAGTACAGTGTGTTGCTTGAAAGTCACCATGATGATCTCAGATCGAAAGAATACTTATACCTATATTTCATCAGAATAATTTTTGATGATAGAAAAGCTCTAAAGTCGGTCACGTTCAATGCAGATGTATCCATACATCTCACCTGCATATTATACCAGTATCTCCATATTTCTTGGTTAAAAGGACAACCAACTTATATGGTGCATAACGACCTATACTCGATAAACGTTATCATCCTTGGTAACAATATATCATTGATCACGAACTATTTTAAGGACTAAATGATAAATTCTTCTTTGTCGATTCTAAATAGTCCTAAAGACTTCATCACATCAGATAGGAGTTTATTAGAAGATAAAAGATTTGTGATGAAAAAGTTAGAATAACTTTTATTCAATTAATAATTTATATATAATTACATAAATTAGCTCAATCGTTAATAAGCTAATGATTGGCTTTGGAACACTATTTTTAACAATCTTTCATTTGGCCTAAAGCCAATCGGCGTAGTATCATATATCCATCTTCGACTTGAAGTCATCGAACTCCTTCACCGTAATGACTTTAATGAATGGATCGGCTAGGTTCTCCTTTCCGTCGATCTTCTAAAGATCAACATCACCTCGATCAACGATTTCTCAGACAAGATGAAAGTGATGTAGAATATGCTTCGTCTGCTAGTGTGTTTTGGATTTCTTCGTCTGAGCAATGGCTCCAAAGCTATCGCAAAACTGGACCATCTAGAAAGGATGCTACTCCGAGCTCGATGATGAACTTCTTCAGTCATACCATTTCTTTGACAGTATCTAATGCAGCAACATACTCTACCTCGCACACTGAATCGATCATAGTGTGCTGCTTAAAATTTTTTCAGCAGACAGCACTATCATTAAGGATAAACATATATCCCGACATGCTTTTACTGTCACCATGATCAGACTGAAAATTGAAGTCTATAAATTTCATAAGTTTCAAGTCTGAATCATCATAAATAAGCCACTAATTCTTAGTATTTCTCCAATACTTCAAGATGATTTTAACAACCTTCTAGTGGTTCTCTCCTGGATCAAATTAGTATCTACTCGCTACTCCTAGTGAGTATGCCACATCTGATCGTGTACATATCATGACGTACATAATAGAATCCACTACCGAAGCATATAAAATTCTACTCATACACTCTCTCTCTTGAGGTGTTGTGGGACAATCCCTCTTCAAGAGAAAAATTTTATGACCTATCGGTAAATAGCCTTTCTTTGATTTCTCTATGCTAAACCTCTTCAGCATAATATCTATGTACGTGGATTGGAATAATCCAAACAACCTTTTAGATCTATCTCTATAGATCTTCATTCCTAAGATGTAGGAAGCTTCTCCTAGATTCTTCATGGAGAACTGTAATGACAGCCAGATCTTTATTCCTTATAATGCAGGAATATCATTTTTGATTAAGAGAATATCATCCACATACAGAACGAGGAATACAACTACTGAACCATTAACCCACTTATATATGCAGGACTCTTCTTCATTCTTAATGAAGCCATACGTCTTGATCATCTTATCAAAACGTATGTTCCAACTCCGAGATGCTAGCTTCAGTTCATAAATGGATCTTTAAAGCTTACACACCTTAGACTCATCTATGGATGTGAAACCTTCAAATTATATCATATACACCTCTTCATCCAGCTCTTCATTTAGAAAAGCTGTTTTCATATCCATCTGCTAGATTTCATAGTTCAGATGCGCAACTATTGCAAGCATGATCCGAATAAACTTGAGCATTGCCATAGGAGAAAATGTCTCATCATAGTCAATACCATAATGTTGACGATACCCCTTAGCAACTAGATGGGCTTTATAGATCTCCATCTTTTCATCTGCACCTCTTTTTTTTTTGAAGATCCACTTACACCTTATAAATTTTATTCCTTCGGATGGGTCAACCAACGTCCATACATCATTGACTTTCATGGACTCCATTTTGGATCCCATGGTCTTAAGCCATTTTTCAGAGTCAGATCTTTATATTGCATCCATGTAGGTGATCGGATCCTCATCGTTCTCATCAAGTTTGACAGGATCTCCATTTTGAATCAAAAAATCATAGTATCTATCCTACTGATGTGATACTCTACCAGATGGCCTTAAGGATGTAGGTTCAGTAGGCTCCGGATCTGATCAAATCAAATTCGATTCAAGTTCAGCTACTTATGTCGGTTCTTCCACCTATTGAACTTTCTAAAGTTCGACCTTAGAGGCATTAGTTCCTTCACCAAAATTTTTTTTTCTAAAAAAATTACCTTAAAGCTGACAAACATCTTTTGTTCATCAGCTAGGTAGAAGTAATATCCTTTGATCTCTTTTGGATATCCTATAAAGCTACACTTGTCAGACCTAGGTCCGAGCTTATCCATTATTAAACGTTTGATATAAGTCAGACACCCCCAAATCCTAAGATGCGAGAGTACTGACTTATGTCCTATCCACATCTCATATGGCATTTTAAAAATAGACTTACTCAGAATCCTATTCAGAATGTAACAAGCTGACTCAAGCGTATATCCTTAGACAAAGATCGATAGATCGATAAATCTCATTATAGATCGAACCATATCCAACAGGATCTGATTCCTTCTTTCGAACATACCATTATGCTATGGTGTTGCAGAAGGAGTTTATTGAAAGAAAATCTCATTCTTCTCAAGATATGTCAGAAATTTACTAAAAAGGTACTCACCTCATCGATCAGACTGAAGAGTTTTAATACTCTTTCTAATTTACTTTTTTACTTCATTACGGAATAGTTTGAACATTTCAAAGGACTCCAATTTATGCTTCATTAAATAGACATACCCATACCTCGATAGGTCATTTATGAAGATTATGAAGTAGAAATATCTACCTCTAGCACTTATTACTTTTATCTTCTGAAAGACCACAATGTGATAGTGGGTTGACACACCATTTTTCTTGAAAAATAGTTTGTTCAAAATGGTGACATTGGAAGACAGATTAGGCTTAAGAAGAAAATCTCCAAAGAACAACGAGCCAAAAAATCTCAAAAATTTAGTTAGTCTGAGCCGATCCATAATTCACTACCTCCTCCGCGTCATAGATCAAATAAGATTTTTCATCCTCCTAAAGGTATTTAAGTACTATTTTAGAGGATGTAGAAAAAATATTTCTAATGAAAAATGGATTCATAGTGATGATCCTAGAATCTATGATGAGGCGATATCAAATATCGACTCCAAGAATTAGTAAGAGGCAATGAAGTCAAAGATTGACTTGATGCAATCAAACTAAATCTGAATCTTGGTAGATCCAGCTAAAAGTATAGTACTTATTGGGTATAAATAGATCTCAAAAGAGAAATATATGCAGATGAAAATATAGAGATATTCAAAGCTAGGTTAGTGGCGAAAGGATATCAGGTTCCTTCGCGTCAGTGGCCATCCATCCGCACATTGCTTGTCATTGTAGCATATTTCAATTATGAAATATAGCAGATGGATGTGATAACGGAGTTCATAATTGAATATCTTAAGGAAGATATTTATATGGAACAACCGTTTATTTTCACAACTAGTGATGGTTATCACAAAGGTCTGCAAGCTGCAAAGATTCATCTATGGACTTAAGTAAGCATCTCGGAGTTGGAATGCTTGATGTAATCAAATCATTCGATTTTATCAAGAATGAGAAAAAATCAAGTATGTTCAAGAAGATCAGTGGGAGCGTTGTTGTCTTCCTTGTATTGTACATGGATGACATTCTCCTAATTGGAAAGATATTTTCATGCTGACATAGGTTAAAGTATGATTATTTAAGAAATTTTTTATGACAGACCTAGGTAAGGCATCCTTCATTTTTGTTTTTAGATCTATAGGGATAGAGTGAAGAGGATGCTGGGTCTTTCACATAGAGGAGGTGCTGAAGAGATTTAGCATGGTGAACTCTAGGTCTAAGGGTATGCAGACTCAAACTTTATGTCTGATATAGATGATCGAAAATCGACATTCGAAAATTTATTTCTATGCAATGGTGGTACTGTAAGTTAAAAAGTTTCAAGAAGATGGTTCCACCTCATTCGTGATTACCTCAAGAAGGAATACGTTGAGGTGAAGAGAGTCGACTCTGTAGACAATGCGGTTGACCCACCGACGAAGGCTTTAGGCAAGCTGAAGATCCAAGTCCATCTTGAGAAAATGAAACTTAGATTTGTAGCCAATTGACTTTAGGCCAAGTAAGAGTTTGTTAGATGTGTGCCCTAGAAGCCAGATTGACTGACACTTGTTAAATGCTTTTTAAAAATATTTTTATAATTTTAACTTAAAATTAATTAAAAAATTATTTATTCTATCACATTGTGTATAAAGTATATGTGATACATCCATTGAGTTAATAGGCATGATAACACATATTCTCAAGAGTTGAGAATTTAAGACATGAGTTATCATAATTAACTCATAAATTACTTTCGATCGTAGGATCATCACGAGGATGGTGATTGATCCGAAAGATCGATGTACGATCGTTTTCTTAGGATAGATGAGTCTTGAGTCTATGATGTGGAGACATCAAAGCGAGAGTACAGATACTCATTTGAGAATGAGAGCACTGAGCATGACCACCTCAAGCAGTCATAAGGGAACCTACCTTCTCGTCGATGACTAGCTCAATGCTGCAGTGTGTGTCTAATTCTTTGACCTGAGGTGCATTGATAGTTTACCTTGAGGATGTTATAGTTTGACTACACCATAACTCGATCTTCTAACCATTCAAAATTCTGAGGTGTATGTTGGCTATAGCATGTTCATTATAGAAATTGGATCGCATCAAGATGGGATCTATCAACCTCGGTAGAGGAGTAGTCCTGTGATGATCATAAGATCGAGTTCTAAAACCCATAATCATTGTAGTGTAAAATAATAGAAAAAAGTTTCTATTAGGATTTCACATTGGATTCGAATCGAATGATTCATTCATATGATGGATGTTGGATTTAACGAGTTTACTTTAACCCTAATCCCGTCGGAGCTCATGATAGAAGAATTCAATCGCACAGATAGCTGCACCAAGAGGTTTGCAATTCAATTTTGATGGATTACCACCATATACTGCTAGGTGTCACTAGTAGATTTTGAAAGCAATTAAAATTATCTTGATGATTGACGATTCTAATTGGATGAATCGAAAGAGTTCTGATCCATCAAAAAGTGTTTTGACGATATCGATGATAGAGATCATAACATGTCCTATTACCATATAGAACTGAATTTAATTGAGTCATACAAATAAGGGTTTGGATCTAGATGTCATCAATTGAGCTAATTCAGTTTGATTGATTTGGATTAGATCCAATTAGGTTCAAGAAAATCGTGCTAGCACATAATTAAACCTAACATTCTTCTTTTGTAGTCTTTCTGAATCATCTTGACTGAGCCAAATTAGATTTGGCTCAACCAAAAGTCTTGTGTGGGTTTGTCCTGGTCTGATTGAAACTTATTCAGATCAGAAAAATCATGTCCTAACCTGATCTAGGCTTGTCCTAATCCATCGAATGAAAATAGGACAAGACCTGCTAATTTATGGAACTATTTGGACAAGGCTTATCCAAAAATTTTATAAAAATTTATCTTGATATGACTGGACCTTGTCCAGACCTGATCAAGACTTATCCTAAATCCCATAAGATGGAAACAAGATAAGGATTGTCTTTGCCAGATTAGGGCTTGTCCTAAAATCATGAGATGAAATTTGGACAAGCCTCTTCCAAAAATTCTAGATGGATTTTTCTTGATCTGACTGGTCTGAGTTCTGGCCTGATCAAGACTTGTTCTAACTTGGTTGGGGCTTGACCTAATTCCATTAGATAGGACTTAAAAAATATTTATCCAAAATCCCATGAGATGGAAATAGGATAAGGGTCAAATGTTGATCCAGTATGCAGGAAAGAAGAGATATGACGTGCGCCCCCTAGAATTTATCTGAGGGTGCACATCCATGTGAGATTTACGTGAGAAATAAGGGCATACTCCCCCTTTGGCCATGCACCCTATATGGATATGTATGGAGGTGTCCCATTTAAATCAAGTTTGAATGGGTCAAAAGTTTGAATAGTTCAAACTTAATCTTATCTCAAATTGTTGGGAGATAAGAGTTGTGCGCCAACTTAATCTTATCCCAAATTGTTCCACGCCATATTTCTTTATTTTTGTGCAATAAAAATCTGAAAAAAGGAGTGTGGGGTGTGGATCATGGGAGAGTCCTTCTGCTTGTTGGCTTTGACCTGTTCGAAGTCACATGCGAAGGGACTCTTGGTTTGGTCTATAAATAGGGTCCTGCGCAAGCTATTATGCATAGAAAATTCTCTATGGCGAAGCCCTATCAAAATTTCCATCTCTATATCTCCCTCATCTGATTCTCTTCCTTTTCTCCATGCCTAAGAGTTGGGCAAAATATGAGAGTAAAGATCAAGTCCCGTTGGCGTGAAGATCAGCAAGAGACGATGGTGTTCGTGAGACAAACATGCAGCCTTTGGAGTTCATTTTGAAGGCTCTATGGGAAGACATCAGATATGATCTTTGAAGATCTAATCCAGAAGGAGGAGACTTCTAGATCTGATCCGAGTAGATATCGATAGAAGCTGGGCATGTGCACGGCTCAATCAGAACCTCAAATCAATCATCAGATCATCACAATGGATAAATGATTTATTCGATTTGGTGATAACTATTATCATTATTTTTATTTTTATTTTTATTTTACTTCTAAATTTTAGATCAATCTAATCAGATCTGAGAACTCTCAGATCTGATTGGATCATAAAAAAATTTAAAATTAGTCCACTGTAAATATGATCCAATCAAATACATCCTGTGGTAGGAAAAATCTAGTTTTTTCTTCAGTACTTGTACTCATGGATCCACATACATCAATGTGTACTAGACCCAGGAGTTCACTGGCACGTTCATCCTTTCTAATAAAAGATGACTTGATCATCTTTTCAAGAAGACAGGACTCATAAATCAAAAATGATTCACAATTACTGACCTCAAGAATTCTTTCTTGAGCCAATCTGTTTATTCTGTTCTTATTGATGTGACCTAACCTATAATGCCAAAGGTAGATATCTGACACATCATCTATTCTAAAATATTTACCGAAGGTTTAGACTATGTTAACAGGCTATGATAATAGATAAATTTTATTATTTAATTATCCAATACAAACTATAACACCATTCAAAATGATATCATAAAAAATTATTTTTATTAAAAATTGATAACTGTTCTTGACCAAAAGGCCTACAAAAATTATATTCAATAAAAAATTTGGACAAAAATGACAATCACTAAGAATAACTCTATGAGAATTGATTACAAGATTCATGACTCCTAAAGCTAGAACTGAAATCTATCTTCCATCTTCAACATTCAGAAATCTCTCGTCTTCACCAAATCTCCTACTGACTTGAAAAACCCTGCATCGAATTACAAATATGATAAGAACTTTCGGTATCTAATACCCAGATAGTAGTATCACAAATTGAAAAGTTGCAAGGTGTTATCATATAAGTATTTTGCCCAGCTACTACTGGCTTCTTTCTTGGCCTGTTTGGATCTAGGGTGGAAATGTATTGAGGATAGTTCCTTTTTCAATGTCTCTACTTCTTGCAAAAGAAGCACTCCACCTGGCTCTGGTCGAGCTTGCACTTCTTGGTCTGACCCCGTGCAGATATCTTAACATGCGGCTACACCTTCTTGCTCTTCTTCTTCTTATTCTTCTTTTTTTTCTTAAAGGATCGACCATAAGAAGATCCTCCCACAATATTCATCGACCCCTTTTGGAGCTGATGATCCTTCTCAAAGTTTTGCAGCAACCCCAATAACCCATAGTAGTTCACTGCAGGCTTTGTCATTCTAAAATGAGTAAGAAATGGGAGAAAGGACTTGGGCAATGATATCAGGATCTGATCCTTTCCGAATTGCTCATGCAGGAAAAAATTTAACTTACTCATGTGTTCAATCAACTCGATCATGTACAATATATGATCAGTGACTGACGTCCCATCTCTCATACGAGCACTGAAAATGGCACAGCTAGTTTTATGCCTTTCAACATCATCAGGTATGCTAAAGAAGTTGTTCAATATTTGAAGCATCTCCTTGGGCTAGGCATTCTCAAACCTATGGTTGAACTCATCATTCATCACCGCCAGTATAATGCACCAAACGGTGGTGCGGTCATTGAGCCACTTCTGATAAGTATCTCTTACCACATCAATATCATTCGGAGCTGGCTCCTTAGGTGCTGGATCAGTCAATATATATAAGATCCATTCATGCTCCAGAATAATCTTCAACTTTCGATATCGGCTATTGAAGTTGGGTCCCATGAGTTTGTCATTATCCAATAATGATTGGAGCGATAAGGTAGTGGCCATTTCTGCACAAAAAAAATCATAAATCTAATTAGTATATGAATTATTTACTCTAAAGACTTGAACTTTAGTCTAAAGGTTCTTCCACTATTTTGTTCGAATCGGTAGCCTCTACCTCTAATTTGAAAAATTATCCCTAATTTCTTACTGGATACTAGAATCCACATAGACTACATATGGGCCGAACTTTGGTTGGTCAACCCATGTGCACCTATAGGTAGGATCATAATCAATTGCTTCACCAAACAACTTCTAGTAGTTTTAATTTTGCTTCAAAAATCTAATCAGTAGGCTTTAACTTTCACTAAAAAGATCTAATTAGGTCCTGATGTGTGCTAATCTATAGCTATGGCAAGTGCACCAGTCGATCAAGTAATAAAGTAAATGAGTAGAGTATCGTCCCTAGAGGATTGAAAAATAAGTACCGAAAAGCTCTTTTCTATACTTTATTTAGAAGACCGATTTATGAGAATAAGAAATTAAAAAATAAAATAAAGAAATAATTAAAAATTTTAAGAAAATAGAGAGAGTGTAATTATTAGGATTTTAAACTTAAGAGCAATGTATTACTAAGACAATTGGATTCACCAACTCGTTCAATACAATAGTCAGATTATTAGATTAATTTTATTTCATATGACGGTGGAGTTTTCTAGTTTATTCACTATCCTTTGGTTCAGATATAGCAAAACTATCAATATTTATTAATTATCCTTTGATCCAGATGTAATTTAAATAAATATTAATGCATTAAATTTTGTGAAACTCTCTAATTAAAATATGCTGCATCCAAAGTGCACTAAAATTTTCGCATGCATATGAATTCTAATTTGATTCATAATATAAGATATATAATCAAGAAGCAATAATATAGATGTACTTGATCCATAACATCTATGTTCATTAGATCAATTAAAAGATGGTCAGTAATCTAAAAGCATTAAGATCAGATTTATATACTCCTCATGAATAAAATTTAAAATTAAAAATAATTCATACTAAATATTGTATCAAAAGAGTGGCTATACCTTAGCCTTAATAAAAGAAAATTTAGTTCATAATAATAAGTTCAAAAATAGCAAATAAAATAAAAAGCATAAAGAAATTAGACTGTTTGATTACTGAAATTGATTGTCCGTCGCTCTTGGTATGAAAAACTTAATGAAGAAGAAGAGAAGCCCTTTAATCGATGTTCTTGATTGTCGGAAGAAGAAAAGAATATAAAAATTAAAAGTCCTTTTTTTTTCTCTCAAAAATCTCTTTTCTCTTTCTGCCTTTCTCTTATCTTTCTGCCTCTCTCTTCTCTTTCTTTTTTTTTTTTTTTTCTTTCTTTTTTTCTTCTTTCTATCTCTTTTTTTTTCCTTCTTGGCAAAAGCAGGTAGCCCTCCTTTTTATAGGCTAAGAGCTGGATTTTTGGAAGAAATCCTAACTAAATTAGGTCTAAAACTCTTAACATAAGTCAAATTAAGACCCTAGATAATTTTGACCTTTAGATCAGCATCCAACGGATCAAAAATTGCTTAAAAACTTTTCAAAATATCCCAGATCAAGTAGGAATTCATGGCAGTCGTCGGATCAGTCTTTGGATTGAATCTGGATCGTCAGATCATGCACAGAGAAGCCTCTAATTCTTAGTTTTAAAGTCAGAATGAATCTCAGCCATTGGATCTCGATCGGGAGCTGCATCTGCCATTCATTAGTGCATGCATTTCGACCATCCGATCAAATCTCAGTGAAAGGTGTCCGTCGAATCAGATAGAATTTCCAAATTACCCTCTATAGACCATGCACGAGCCTGGTGTTGCGTGGACCACTGCATTCTTCAGTCAATCAGAGTGCACTTCTTCATGTGAAATCCCTAAAATGCCCCCCAAACGGTCCACCGTGCATAGTAAAAAATGCTGACATCAGCTTGGCGTCAGTGGGTCAGTCTGCTGGGTGCGGTCTGCTGAGCCAATTTTTCTGAGCCGATTTGAACCGAATTGACTTTTTTTTTTGAAATTCAATTTCGGACTCATTTGAAGTCCGTTTTGTCTGAAATTCATTTCATCTGAATCAGAAAAATAAGATCTTCATATTAGTGGCCTTCTTTCCTACATAAAATTAACAAAAAATATTAATTTTTAAAAAAATAGATTAATTTATTTTATGATTTAATATTTTTATTAGTATATTTTTACCACTTATCATACCCCCCAATTTAATCATTGCTAGTTTCTTAGCAATATTTTATTTAATACCATGTTTCAATAAGATTATCCATCGAAAAAATAAAATCTAGGACTACAGATCAAAAAGTTTAGAAAATACTGCTAACTAAGCATTGAGCTTTAGAAGTAAATTTTTCAGTCAATATAATTAAAAACTTTCTTAGAGTACATCAAAGACCTACAGCACTTATGTTCGTGATGACTAACTTTAGCATTTCAGTGTTAAGTTAAAGGATAAAAGTATCCTCTCTTATTACCTATTTTGGTCAATTTTCTATGCATTCTCAATTTTATACTCATGAATTAAGGTAGCTTTCAGACTGCCCCCTTTTTTTTTGCTGAGCATCCTGGCCTTTTCTCCACCATTTTATATGAATTTTCACACTTAACCTAGATGTAGAGACCTAGTTATTAGGCTTTGGATAATCCACATATACTCTGTCTTTTACACTTTATTTTTAGGCAGGTAGCTCTTTTCTTAAATTCAAATTTTTTTGATTAGAATGTATATCAATTATCAATTTTTAGTGATAATTGAATCTTCAATTGGTCTTATAATCAATACCTACTTTGTCTTGTTAGTGTGCATGTGCAATTAGAAGTGCTAATAGTCTTTTAATGATCTAAGTAGGCTGCTAAAAGTCGACCAACTAATCTACTTCTTTAACTCGTTACATTCATTAGTAAATAATTCTATCTTTTATCACTTATCAGTCTATCTTGCTCAAAATTTTCTTCTTGACACATGGTTAATTTTTTTTTTATCCCCTAACTTATTCTACATTATCTTAAAGGAGAAAGAAAAATAAAGAGTGCAATAAAGGATAGGAAGGAATACACCTGATTTGGTTTAGTCTGATTCTTTAAAGCTTTGAAATTTTGCTTGAGCTCTTATTGATTTTTTCTGCAAAATTAAAAATATACACCAAAGTAGTAAAAGAGCAATAATAAATTATTAAAAAATAAAAAAAAATGATCAAAACTAAAAAAAAAATAATAACCTATCTAGTAGTTCTGATTTATAGTCTTCAGCTTGACTTTCTTTGAGTTCTGAGTTGAATCAATCTGGTGCCACTTCAATTGGAATACTTTCATGTTTGGTCGAGCCCTTTTTCAATTGGACATTGCTAGCTTTTATAGTCTCAAACCTATTTTCTATAGAATTCTCATATACTGAATTATCAATAATATCAATTAGAAAATAAGTTTGATTATCATCAGGATGTTTAGTATCTTTGAAAATATTAAAAGTAACTTGTTCATCTTGGACTCTAAGAATTAATTTTCCTTATTGAACATCTATTAAAGCTCCTCTAGTAGCTAAAAAGAATCTTCCTAAATTAAGGGATACATCATAATCTTCTTTCATATCAAGAACAATAAAATCAATAGAAAAAATAAACTTATTTACCTTTACCAAGACATCCTCCACTATACCTCTTGGATATTTGATGGATCTGTCGGCTAATTGAAGAGTAATAGTGGTAGGCTTCGGTTCTCCTAGATCCAGCTTTTTGAAAATAGAAAAAGGCATGAGATTAATGCTTGCTTCTAAATCATATAAAATTTTATCAAAACTACAATCACCAATAATGTAAGAAATAGTAAAACTTCCTGAATCTTTTAGCTTCTGTGGTAATTTATTTTGAAGTATTGCTGAGCATTCTTCATTTAAATTTATTATCTCATGCTCCTTCAGCTTTTTCTTATTTATTAAGATTTCTTTGAGAAACTTGGCATACCTGGATATTTGAGTGATAGCATCTATAAAAGAAATATTAATATATAAATTTTTTAATATTTTAAAAAAATTAAAAAAAAAATTATCTGGATGCTGTATTTATCTCTCTAGGATGGTAGTGGCGGCACGTAAGGCTTCACATTTGGATCGGTAAACTATATACCTGGAGACTATCCATCTACTGGTTGTTTTGATGACTGACAAATTTTAGTTGATAGTTTCTTATTTATAGTTGGCTCTTCAGTCTCTTTCTTCTGATGTGGTTCCTCCAGCTTTGTACCACTTCTTAGGATGATAGCATTAACTTGCTTCCTTGGATTGGTCTCTATGTTGCTGGGCAAGGATCCCTAAGGTCTCTCGGAGATTATCTTAGCCATTTGACCTATTTGCATCTTCAAGTTTTGAATTGCTGCTGCTTGGTCCTATCTAAGTTTGGCTTCTAAATTTTTTATAGTTGCTTCTTGGTTTTGCATAAATTTGACCATCAACTCTTCCATGTTGGACTTCTTTTCGGATACTTGGAATCTCGGAGGTGGCTGTTGTGCTGCATTTTGATTACTCTACTAGAAATTTGGGTGCTGCCTCCATCCTTGATTGTATGTGTTGGAGTAGGGATTATTTTATTGCGACCTAAAAAAATTACCAACATAATTAGCTGTATCAGTTGCTTTAGCAAAAGGATTACCTGTCTGGCAATTGCTCGTATCGTATCCTCCTCCACATAGGTCATAAGTGATGCTCTGAATATGCATAGCTGTTCCCTTCAAGTTGTTGACTTCGACTCTAAGGGCTACAATTTCAACCAGTAAGGTTGGCATGCAATCTACTCCTTGCACAGCTGCTGGTCTTTTTGGTATCATGCATTCTGTCTGCCACTGATAGCTATTTGATGCCATCTCATCGATCAGATCGAAGACTTTTTCCTTCATTTTTTGGTTAATGATTCCTCCTGCTGCTGTATCAATCATAGAACGATTAGTAGGAGATAAACCATTATAGAAAGTTTATACCTGAAGCCATACGGGTAGTTGATGATGTGGACATCTTCTCAGTAGTTTCTTAAAATGCTCCCAAGCCTCATATAGTGTCTCCATATCCATCTGCATAAAAGAAGTGATATCATTGTGCATCTTGACAGTCTTGGAAGGTGGAAAGTACTTGGCTAAGAATTTTTGGGCTAGGATATCTCAAGTTGTGATAGAACCTACAGAAAGATAATGAAGCCAACTTTTAGCTTTATCCCGTAAAGAGAAAGAAAATAATTTTAATCTAATAGCATCATCCGATACCCCATTAATTTTAAAAATATCATAAAGTTCAAGAAAGTTAGAAATATAGGCATTCGGATCATCATGTATGTATCCACTGAATTGGATAGTTGATTGAATCATCTGGATCATCATCGATTTTATTTTGAAGTTGTTTGCTCGTACAAGCGATCTCCTGATGCTCGAAGCTGCATCGACTATAGATGATGTGATATAATCATTTAATGGATGAAGTACTGGTCGAATAGCTTCATGCTGTTCTTCGGTTGCCATATCCAATCCTAGATTAATGTCATTAGGATTTTCAGTTGCCATGTTTCTTTTTTATTGTAGTCTTCTAATGGTCCTTTCAATTTTTGGATCTAAAGGTAGTAAGTTACTATGTCCAGTACGTGTCATGCACTAAATAATTTTTTTTAAAAAAAATAAAATAATAATAAAAATAAAAATAAAATTCTAAAATAAAGCTAAGATCAAAATTTTAATATTATTTTAGACACAATTCACGACAATGACGCCAAAAACTTGATGCATGCTAATCTATAGCTATGGCAAGTGCACCAGTCGATCAAGTAATAAAGTAAATAAGTAGAGTATCGTTCTTAGAGGATTGAAAAATAAATACTGAAAAGCTCTTTCCTATGCTTTATTTAGAAGACCGATTTATGAGAATAAAAAATTAAAGAATAAAATAAAGAAATAATTAAAAATTTTAAGGAAATAGAGAGAGTGTAATTATTAGGATTTTAAACTTAAGAGCAGTGTATTACTAAGGCAATCGGATTCACCAACTAGGTCAATACAATATTCAGGTTATTAGATTAATTTTATTTCATGTGACGATGGAGTTTTCTAGTTTATTCACTATCCTTTGATCCAGGCATAGCAAAACTATCAATATTTATTAATTATCTTTTGATCCAGTGTAATTTAAATAAATATTAATGCATTAAGTTTTGTGAAACCCTCTAATTAAAATATGCTGCATCTAAAGTACACTAAAATTTTTGCATGCATATGAATTCTAATTTGATTCATAATACAAGATATATAATTAAGAAGCAATAACATAGATGTACTTGATCCATAATATCTATGTTCATCAGATCAATTAGAAGATGGTCAGTAATCTAAAAGCATTAAGATCATATTTATATACTCCTCATGAATAAAATTTAAAATTAAAAATAATTCATACTAAATATTGCATCAAAAGAGTGGCTATACCTTAGCCTTAGTAAAAAAAAATTTAGTTCATTATAACAAGTTCAAAAATAGTAAATAAAATAAAAAGCATAAAAAAAATTAGACTGTTTGATTACCGAAATTGATTATCCGTCGCTCTTGGTGCGAAAAACTTGGTGAAGAAGAAGAGAAGCCCTTTGATCGATATTCTTGATTATCGAAAGAAGAAAAGAATATAAAAATTAAAAGTTCTTTCTTTTTTCTCTCAAAAATCTTTCTTCTCTTCCTGCCTCTCTCTTCTCTTTCTCTTCTTTTTCTTTTTTTCTCTCTTTTTTTCTTCTTTCTGTCTCTTTTTTTTCCTTCTCGACAACAACAGGTAGCCCTCCTTTTTATAGGCTAAGAGGTGGACTTTTAGAAGAAATCTTAACTAAATTAGGTCTAGAACTCTTAACATAAGTCAAATTAAGACCCTGGATGATTCTATCCTATAGATTAGCATCCAATGGATCAAAAATCGCTTAAAAATCTTTTAAAACATCCCAGATTAAGTAGAAATTCATGACAGCCATTGGATCAATCTTTAGATTGAATCTGGACTGTCAGATCGCGCATATAGAAGCCTCTGATTCTTAGTTTTAAAGTCGGGATGAATCTCAGCCATTGGATCTCGACCAGAAGCTGCATCTATCGTTCGTTAGCATATGCATTTCGATCGTCTGATCAAATTCCAATTAAAGGTGCCCGTCGGATCAGACAGAATTTCTAAATTACCCTCTGTAGACCATGCACAAGTTCGGTGTTGCATGGACCACCGCATTCTTCAGTCAATCGGAGCACGCTTCTCTATGTAAAATCTTCGAAATGCCCTCCAAACGATCCATCGTGCACCGTAAAAAATGCTGACATCAGCGGGTTGGTCTGCTAGGTGCGGTCGAATCGGACGGTCTGCTGAGCCGATTTTTCTAAATCGATTTGAATCGGATCGGCTTTTTTTTTTAAAATTCAATTTCGAGCTCGTTTGAAGTCCATTTTGCCTGAAATTTATTTCATCTGAACCAAAAAAATAAGATCTTTATATTGGTGGCCTTCTTTCCTATATAAGATTAATAAAAATATTAATTTTTAAAAAAATAGATTAATTTATTTTATAATTTAATACTTTTATTAGTATATTTTTATCACTTATCAGGTCCAACCATTAACATGACTATATTTGGTGTATCAGATCAACGAATGATCAAGCCCGACTTTGGTCGGCCAACCTAACCACTATTAGAAAGATACGATCAAATTATCATATTGTGAATGATAATTTCATTAGTCAATAAGCACTAGATTTTTGGATCTTCAATAATTATTAAACTAATGGACCCATTATCACTCAACTTAATGGAAGGCTATGACTTAGTTATTACCATAAATTTATTATTTTAAGAATCTAATAATTTTAAAAAAAATTATTAATCAATTTTAAAAAAAATTAACCAGCCAATTTGGATCCTCTCATTGACTTCACCAAGTCATGTCAATAAGGGCCTAATTAAAGCCTGCATTAGAAGTACCTAAATCAATCAAACTGATTTACCTAATGAATATGGGTGAGCTCAAATCGTCAAGTGGTCTAATCAAAATCTAATTCACCAGAATGGCTAGGTAAGTGAGATCAGTGAAAGGGGTATGCCATTAACTCGCCAAAGATCGAACCAGTGTGAGTAGCTCTCAATTAAAAACTATTGATATGAGCTGCCAGATTTACCTTAGATACCATCCGATTTATTAGTTTTAATTTTGACCAACTTAACAATTTTAGATTCGATCGCAAAGTCATGAATCAAGTCCATTTGATTCTCATTAAAGGCATGGGCTTGACCAACTACAACTATTATAATTTGGTCTAAAGAGTCCTTGACCTAATCAAATTCAATATTTGATTAGATTTGACCAATTACTCTAATTTAGTTTATTCTTTAACTAATCTTAAGTCTAATCCAATTAATGGACCTAATTCGACTAACTCGATAACCCATAATTTTATGATCAATATCTTAGGATCTTTAATTCATAATTCTAGACTCTTATTAATCATGCTTAATTCTCAATTAAGTTTAAGGTTGAGGGTCGGGGTTTGGTATTTTGACAACATCTTTTTTAAATTTTGAAAGGTTATTTATATCCTAGTACTGTTTCACTAAATAGGTCGACTTATTTCAAAAATGGATTGGCTTATTTCATAAATAAGCACTAGATGTAGGTTTGATTTCATAAAATTAGCCAATAGACATTGAGCCAACTTCTTAGTCTAGCTGACTTGGATCCCATCTGAGCTGGTCCGAATAAAAGTCGAGTCAGCTCAATTTTTGAGACAGTCGGTTCGAACAAAAAGTCAGAAGCCAAACATTTCTGTTGAGCAAGCTCGAATCCTATCCGAGCAGGCATGAATTGAAGTTGAGCCGACTCAATTTCTGATCGAGCCAACTGGAGCATCAATCCAGAAAGTATATCATGGCTGGCATGCTGGTCGAGCTGGTTCGATTTCTAAGCGAGCCGACTCGACTGGCGTACAAAACTTTCCTAAGATCCTATTTATATTTAATCTAAATCTATATACTCTACATAAAAAATCATAAAACTATTTAGATCTAATCTAAATAATAAATCATGATAAAATTTAGATTAAACACATTCAAATATATCATAAAAATCATTAGATTTAATTTAAAATTTTTATGATTAGTGTTATAGATTACAATGTACTAGGACAATATTTCCACTATAAGGAATATTTTTTTTATGATTAGTGCGATCATCATTTTTTATTTTTTAGATCAGATTATTATTTAGATCTAATCTAAAAATAATCTAAAACATACATATATTATACATCAAATAACCTGCTGCTCTGATACCAATTGATGGGAATGTATAGGATTTCTAGCTTTGATTTTAAAAACTTTTTTTAAAGATTGCATAGCAAAATGATTATTAATCATATTAATAATAAAAGCTATAGATCTAATCTAAAAATCCTACACTATACAGGATCTTATGTATATATATAAATATGTATGCATATCTAAAAGATAAAATATCAAGTGCAATAAAACTATTTTACTGCTTCTGCATATTCAGAGCATATTATCTTTTCACGGATAGATGTATTCTATGATTTGATCTCCTCAGTATAGATCTGATCATCATGATGTAGCCACACACACGTTTAACCTCTATGGATAATCCACACGAGATTCTGATCTCGATCAGTTCCTTCCAAGTGCTAGCTCGCTGTAGGAACCTTTGATGACTGATATCAGATCGAACTCCTTTGATCTTCTTCATCAGCTCTTCGGATGCTCTGATTTGCCAATGTAGATAAGAAATAGAGGAGGTTCTCCTTTTAAATCTATGAACTCATGATCCTTGTTGCTCACAATCTAGAACCCAAATCCTAGATTGATCCTAGGGTATGCACTCATCCAAGATCCTTACGCTTAAAATTCCTTACGTAGAGAAGAAATCCTCTCTTATTTTTCTCACACATTCTCTCTCTTTTCTAAGTTCTTATCTATACATCCATAAAATTAGGTATTTTATAGATGTGCACAAATAAGAGAGGTGTGAAGAAGAGGTCTAGATTAAGTGGTTATCCATTCAAACTTAAATTCTATTTGAATTAAACTTGTAACCAGATTAAACCTATCCATTTGGGATGTGAGAAGGAAGGGCGTGCACCCACTTGTGCATGAAATTCTTCACAAAAATTCTCAATTCTCATGAAGAATAGATGGCGCAATATTTGGATGATGTGGCCCATGAAAAAACTAGTCAAACTAATCTCTTATTTGATATCCAATTCAACCAATCCAATCTAAATTGGTTAGGCTCAATTAGATCAGAATAAATCCAACATATTTAGGCTTAATTAGACTCATTTAAATCCTAATCAAATCAAAAATTAATCAGGCCAAATCTCTGATCAGATTAGAGATCAAACCTTCTTGACGATTAGATCATCTTATAATCTAATCGGGTCAAATCCAAATGAATCCAATTCAATTGGTTTCGATAAAAAATAATCACTCAATCAAATTAAGTTAATTAGCGATCAAATTACTAATTAATCTTTCATTGATTAGCCATTAGATCGAATAGAAACCTCTAGTATATGTGACCCCATAGGTTCGAATCTAAGTCGATAGCATAGAAACTAATTTTCTATATTAATCGAAGTGACCATTTAGTAATAGTATCCGACGTTCGAATAAGCCGAATAGTGTAGTCACAATATTCAGAACCTACGTAAATATAGTTACTGCATAATTCATCCCTTTGACCTCAGTGCATAGAATAACTTAGGGTTTAACTATCAACCCTAGAAGATACATCCAAATCGTATCTCAAAGCAATTAATCCTATAACCCCTCATAAGCACTATCCTGACCAAGGCTTTGCTAAATTGAAATACTATTGAGCACAGCTCCTGAGTCCAGGAGTGGTTATTTCCATCTTGACTCATGCACCGACTCTTCAAGTACTTGACTGTACCCAAAAATCTTCTATCATTGAATTAAAAATTTAGATAGTTTGGCACTAAAGCATAGTGAGTTACTTGAAAGTCACCATAGTGATCTTAAGTCGAAAGGACACTTATGTCCATATTCCATCAGAATAATTCTTAATAGTAGAAAAACTTCGGAGTCGATCATGTTCAGTGCAGATGTACCCCTACATCTCACCTGCATGCCATACCAGTATCTCTACACTCCTTGATTAAGAGAATAATTAACCTATATGGCACACAATGATCTATATTCGATAAACGTTATCGTTCTTGGTAACAATATATCATTGATCGCAAACTATTTTAAGGACTAAATAATAAATTCTTTTTTATCGATTCTAAATAATCCCAAGAACTTCATCACATTAGACAGAAGTTCATTAGAAGATGAAAAATTTATGATAAATAAATTAAAATAATTTTTATTTAATTAATAATTTATATATAATTACATAAATTAGCTCAATCATTAATAGACTAATGATTGGCTTTAAAATACTATTCCCAACAATCTCCAACTTGACCTAAAGTCAATTGATGCAGTATCGTATACCTATCTTCAACTTGAAGTCATCGAACTTCTTCACCGTAACGGCTTTAGTGAATGGGTCAGCTAGGTTCTTCTTTCTGTCAATCTTCTGAAGATCAACGTCATCTCGATCCATAATTTTTCGAATAAGATGGAAGCGATGCAGAATGTGCTTCATCCGCTAGTATGCTTTGGGTTCCTTCGCCCGAGCAATGGCTCCAAAGCTGTCGTAGAAGAACAGAACTAGACCATCTAGGAAGAATGCTAATCCGAGCTCGGTGATGAACTTCTTCAATCACACCGCTTCTTTGGCAGCATCTGATACAGCAACATATTCTACCTTGCATACTGAATCAACCATGGTGTGCTGCTTGAAAATTTTTCAGCAGACAGTACCACCGTTAAGGATAAACACATACCCTGATATGCTTTTATTGTCATCGTGATCAAACTAGAAACTAGATTCTGTAAACCCCATAAGTTTTAAGTCTGAATCATCATAAACAAGCTACTGATTCTTAGTATTTCTCAAATACTTTAGGATGATTTTAACAATCTTTCAGTAGTTCTTCTCTAGATCAAATTGGTATATACTTGCTACTCCTAGTGAGTATGCCACATCTAATCGTGTACATAATAGAATCCACTACCGAAGCATATAAAATTCTACTCATATGCTCTCTCTCTTGAGGTGTTGTCGGACAATCCCTCTTTGAGAGAGAAATTTCATGACTATTGGTAGATAATCCTTCTTGGAATTCTCCATGCTGAATCTCTTCAGCACAATATCTTTGTACGTGAACTGGGATAATTCAAGCAAACTTTTAGATCTATCTCTATAGATCTTCATCCCTAAGATGTAAGAAGCTTCTTTCAGATCCTTCATGAAGAACTATGACGATAGCCAGACTTCATCGATAGAATTTGGATGGCTTGAGTCGAAAAGGCATTGTGGAGATGGCTGCTGTCATTTCCATTGTTGAAGTAGACTTCACCGATAGGATTCAAATGGCGGTTCAGTCGGATAAGAGCTACCAAAAGCTGCTTCAACAAGTTCGAGATGGTGTGACCTGGAGATATTGGATTGAAGACAATTTATTAATAGGCAAGGGCAATAAACTATATGTCCCTGATGGTGGGGGACTGCGAAGATAACTCATGAAGGAGTCCCATGATGCTCAGTGGGTGGGACACCCAAGAAGGGAGCGCTTAATGGCTCTCTTGTCCCATACATTTATATGGGCGAAGATAGAGGAGGACATCGAGGCTTATGTCCGATCTTGCTTGGTGTGCCAGCAAGACAAGGTGGAGAGGTGCAAGGAGGCGGGTCTCCTACAACCATTGCCTATTGCGGAGAAGTTATGGGTTTCAGTCTTCATGGACTTCATCAGTGGCTTTCCTAAGATCGAAGGTATGTCTTCTATCATGGTGGTTGTTGATCGCTTTTTCAAGTATGCTATTTTTGTCCCAGTGTTAGAAGTATGTCTAGCGAAAACTACTACAAACTTGTTGTACCGAAATATGGTGAAATATTTTGAGTTGCCTTCGGATATTGTAAGTGATCAGGATGCTCGATTCACGAAAAGATTTTGGACCTATCTTTTTCAATTGATGGATTCTGTATTGAAGTTCTCTACAGCAAACCATCCTCAAATTGATGGTCAAATGGAGATGGTGAATGCTCTGCTGGAAGAGTATCTCAGGCACTATGTGACAGCTAGCCAAAGAAATTGGCTGAAGCTGTTAGACACCACTCAATTTTGCTATAATCTTCATCAGTCTTCTGCAATAGGGTTCAGTCCTTTTGAGTTGGCAACAGACCGATAACCTCTTACTTCTCAAGAAGTTATCTTACAGAAATCTAGGAGAATCTACCTAGCAGCTTATCAGTTTGCCTAAAATCAGCAAGAAATGCTAGAAGAGGCATAGGAGAGCCTCAATAAGATGGTGAGGAGGATGAAGAAATATGCAGATAAAGGGAGCAGGCCATTGGAATTCGGTGTGAGGGATAAAATTCTGCTAAAACTGACTCCTCAAATCTAGAAAAGGATCAATAGTAAGAAGGTACACCAAGGCTTGATTCCAAGGTATGATGGACCCTTTAAAGTGGTGAAGAAGGTGGAAAATATTGCCTATTAGTTGCATCTGCCGAAAAGGCTAAAGTACACCCTATCTTTCATATGAGTTATCTAAAGCCTTTTTATGAAGATGCAGATCCATCAAGGATTCAAATGCAATGAGCCCCACTGATAATAAGGCAGCAATTTGACAAGAACGTGGAGAAAATTCTTGACCACCGAATGTTGGGACACCGCAAAAAGAATAGAAGGATCGAATATTTGGTCCAATGGAAAAGAGAACCAGAAAGCAGAGCTAGTTGGGAGAAGGAGACCTCATTGTGGCAGTTTGGAGAGGCAATCCAAGATTATCTGTCACGCCTCCCTCCAAGGACATCGGGATCTTCGGATGGGGATGGTTTGTCACAGTCCCATTAGCTGGCTTTGGGGATGGCGCGGCTGATGCCTTTACCGTGCTAATTCCAAGTATGCAGATGCTTGGCAGGGTCTCTGTAAGGAAAAGGCATGGCTTGATGCTCGGATGGCCGGGACAAGTCATGGCATTAGTAGACGAGTACCAAGATACAATGCGCACGACACCATGGCAGGATGCGTGCAAGGGTGCGCATGGCAGTGTGGCACGCCGCACAGCAGGATATGCATGCGTGGCAGTAGCGTGCATGTGCAATAGGGCGCGCACATAGCTGCAACGCACCCGCACTATAGGAGAGTGCGGCGGCAATGCACGCGCAAGGCACGCACGGCAGCACAATGTGCGACAGTAGAGCATGCGCAACAACAAGGGGTGCGCGGCAGCCGCGTGCTGCTGCCACGTGTGCACATGGGCGCGCATGGCCGGATGCATGCACGCATGGGCTTGCAAGGGTGCGCAGCATGGCACCCGAGCACATGTTGCCTGGCACTTGGGTGCGCGGCACCTAGGACTTTGGCATGCAATTGGCATGTTGGACGAAATTCTGAGTTAGTGGTTGCCTTCGATTGCCTTGGCCAGTTGCTATCCGCAGCAGTTTATGAGAGTTTTCTGCAGTTGGCTCCCAACTTCTTAGAGCAGTTTGCCTCCAAATAGATCGGGGATAATTTCAGTTGGTTCCCAATAGTTGGGGAAAGTTGTCCACTATCTATGTTTGCAATGCTTGCCGGCTTGTAGCAGGTAGAGAGTGGGTGTGTGTGCGATATTCAGAGAGACTGTGGGCAGGTCTCTATTATCTATGTTTTATGTGAAAATTAGAATGAAGAAAATCTATGTTATTTTCACTACGTGCCTTGATATCTTGTTCCTATTCTATTTGATGTGTATATCCTATGGAGTGGGGAATGTTGAAAGGCTAAACTAGACAGGGATCTAGTGCCGCACAAGGTTTGAATTCTTGCAAAAATTTTGGATAAGAATCGTCCTATGACACCTACCAAGGTGCTTATAATTATAATTTTTTCCCTCTTAAAAGTAAAGTTATCCATGGCATTAGAATCTTATAACTTAAATATGAATGATTTTTATGAGGTTCTATTATCTTCTTCTCTGTCATCCACTTTTAAAGCATTACTATGATCTCCAATGCAACCACTTACATCTTTAGGTTTTGGTACATAATTGGATTTGATGATAATTACATTGATTCTTCTTACTTTTTTTTTTTAAATACCAATTTTTCATTCTATTAGAGAATTTCTCAACTAATTGCTAAAGAAAGCAACATCATTATCCACAGGACGCTTCTTCTCACTAGTAATATGCTTCTAATATTGAGTATATCAAGTACGATGAAACATTGTTTCAAAACTAGGTTTATGGTTATTTTCTATTACATAATTGAGCATATTAAGTGTTGGGGATAAATCCCGCTCCTGCCGAAGCCCGGCCCGACGCTCAGCCCAATGTAACCAGTAGCCGCTGAAGAGCTTTAGCGCCAGGCGCCAGGCCGAGCCCCTACCACGGCCGAACTGCCTAGAGGCCGAACTCCCCTGCGCCAAGGTCCGGGGCGAACTGCCTAGAGGCCGAACTCCCCTGCGCCAAGGACCGGGCCGAACTGCCTAGAGGCCGAACTCCCACCGCCAGCCGAACTTTCTGACGGCCGAGCTCCTTGGACTCCAAGCGGCTGGACTTCTTCGGGAGACGGACTCCTCCCAGACGCCCGTTCGGCCATCCGAGCTCCTCCCGGGTTTTCCCTTCAGCCGAACTCTCCTACGAGCCCGAACTCCTTCGGACCCCACGGCCGAACTCCTTCGGACCGACCCCAGGCGAGCCCATGCAGCCGAACTCCTTCGGACCCCACGGCCGAACTCCTTCGGACCGACTTCAGGCGAGCCCAAGTGGCCGAACCCCTTCGGACCGACCCTAGGCGACCGAACTCCTCAGCGAGCCCTGGCCGAACCAACTAGCAACCGAAGTCCTTCAACTGGCCAGCCGAGCTTCTTCGGGCCTCTCAGCGGTCGAACTCCTCGGCAACCGTCCCGCGGCCGAACTCTACAGATGGCCGACCCTTCAGCCAGACGAACTCCCCCAGCTTCCCCCTCGGCCGAACTCTGTTACAAGTCCGAACTCCATTGGACGAACTGTCGCCTGCAGCAAGACCGGACGGCGCCTTCCTCTCCGTACCGGACTCCATGCGGCCCACGGCTCGCCGGTATGGCTCCCACGATCTACCGGACGACGCCTTCCTCTCCGTACCGGACTCCATGCGGCCCACGACTCGCCACGGACTCGCCGGTATGGCTCCCACGATCTACCGGACGACGCCTTCCTCTCCGTACCGGACTCCATGCGGCCCACGACTCGCCGGTATGGCTCCCACGATCTACCGGACGACGCCTTCCTCTCCGTACCAAACTCCATGCTGCCCGACGACTCTCTGCCAGACGGCACAGCCGTCACCATCAACTAAGCTCCGCTATAAAAGGACCCCTCCCGACATACTAAGGCTAAGCTCTCTGAACTCTCGACTCTCTAAGCTCTCCTCCACATCTCTAAGCTCCGGAACTCATTCCGAGCACTCCATTACTGTTGGCCGGAAACTAACTTGACCGTCGGAGGGTCCTGCCGGAGCCACCACCCCACCGGTTCCGGACGGGACTTCGTTTTGCAGGTCCCCGGCGGCGCCCAGCGGCCTCGATTGCGGCGACCTCCGGCGGCGACGGATTTCTGCACCAACAGATTGGCGCTAGAAGGAAGGGCCTGAACCTTCGAGGTTCCCTTGTTCTTAAAGGAGTGCTCGGCGACGATTTCCTTCCCCTGCTCCGGATCTCTCTTCTCCCTCTTCAGTATTCCTTTTCTGGAAAGAAAAATGCCCCCCAGAAGAGCCTCGACCCGGAGGTCGGCAGCCTCCGCGGCCCGATCCCGTTCGGGTCCGTCCGCTCCCACTCCGGCCCCGGCGACACGGGCCCGCTCCGTACCCGCGGTGGATGCGGAGCGGTTCGACCTGCTTGCCCAGCAGGTCCGCGATCTTACGGAGGCGGTGCGGGCGGTGCAGGCCACGCATTCGCGAGGTCCGGCGCCCACTCGACCGGCGCGGGGTTCCCCGGAGCCCGGGAACCCAGTCCAGGAGCGACCGATGTGGGCTACCCGACCTCCGGCCCTCGGGAGAGAAGGGCAGCCGGCAAGGAGCCCCTGCTCGGACCGCGGCTCGACCCAGGGAGAGGCTTCACACCTATTCCGCGAGAAGACCTTGGGGATTAAGGATCGCGAAGACTTCCTGGATCAAAGGCTCTTGGAGATGGGACGACGCATAGAAGAACTTCGTCATACTCCTTCCTCCCGCGGTAACGATATTTGCACTGATCCTCCCTTCTCACAGAAAATTATGCAGGAACAGGTACCGCCGAACTTCAAGCTCCCGCATTTTGAAAGCTACGATGGGACCACCGACCCGGTCGACCATTTGGAGGCCTTTCAGGACTACGATGTTGCTCCATGGCGCGCCTGATGCCATTCTTGTGTCGGGCTTTCCCTTCTACCCTCAAAGGAGCGGCCAGGAATTGGTACTCGGCGCTTAAGCCGGGCACCATCCTATCGTTTGACCAAATGAGTCAACAATTCGCGGCCCACTTTGTCAGCAGCAAACGGCCGCGCAGAGGCTCGGATTCCTTGTTGGCCATCAGGCAAAAAGAGGGGGAAGCCCATCCGGGCTTACGTCACCCGGTTCAACGCTGCCGCGCTGGAAGTCCGGAACCTGGACCAATCAGTTGCTATGGCCGCGCTCAAGGGCGGCCTTCAGAAGAACGACCTGTTGTTCTCCCTGGAAAAGAAATATCCCAGGGATTTCGCTGACATGCTAGCTCGGGCCGAAAGCTATGCCCGGGCAGAGGAGGCTTTTGAGGCCAAGGATAATGAAGCTCGCGACAAGCGACGAGTAGGCAGAGCGGGAAGGCCCGCCGAAGAAAGAAAGCGCACCGAAGCTTGGCCGCGCTCCCGAACTCCCCCTGGTCGCGGGCGAGCCCGGACTCCACCTCAGGCTCGGGGGCGGGAAGCCACCGACGGAAGGGCACACCGAAGTCCCCCCCGACGCCGAAGTCCCCTCCGGCGCCGAAGTTCCCCCCGGCGCCGAGGTTCTCCCCCGCGACGAGGTTCATCTCCGCGCCAAGGTTCTCCCCTCCGGCGGCGTTTTCACAGCTACGCCCCCCTCAACGCCCGAAGGCTCAAGTGCTGCTGGAGATCAAGGGAAGCTCGTCCCAAATTGGGAAGGTCCGTACGAAGTGGTAGAGGTCATCCGACCTGGAACCTATCGCCTAAAGGAGCTCGGAGGACTAACGCTTCCCCGACCTTGGAACTCGGAAAACCTGAGAATGTACCACCAATAGTTTCCCTCAATAAAACCTTGTTGCTCGACACTATCGTTTCAGGGTCGCTAAAAAAAAAAAAGAAGAGAAGAAGCGAGCGGAAATGTCCCGCTAGGAACGGGAGGAGAACCTCGTCCTAGCGTGAGCAAAGTCAAAGGCCCCGTTCCAAAGGACGGGATGGGGGGAGAAGCGAGGACGACGGTCCTCATGTGCCCCCACAGCCGGCTAGGAACAGGAGGAGAACCTCGTCCTAGCACGAGCAAAGTCAAAGGCCCCGTCCACAAAGGACGGGATGGGGGGAGAAGCGAGGACGACGGTCCTCATGTGCCCCCACAGCCGGCTAGGAACAGGAGGAGAACCTCGTCCTAGCGTGAGCAAAGTCGAAGGCCCCGTCCACAAAGGACGGGATGGGGGGAGAAGCGAGGACGACGGTCCTCATGTGCCCCCACAGCCGGCTAGGAACAGGAGGAGAACCTCGTCCTAGCGTGAGCAAAGTCGAAGGCCCCGTCCACAAAGGACGGGATGGGGGGAGAAGCGAGGACGACGGTCCTCATGTGCCCCCACAGCCGGCTAGGAACAGGAGGAGAACCTCGTCCTAGCGTGAGCAAAGTCGAAGGCCCCGTCCACAAAGGACGGGATGGGGGGAGAAGCGAGGACGACGGTCCTCATGTGCCCCCACAGCCGGCTAGGAACAGGAGGAGAACCTCGTCCTAGCGTGAGCAAAGTCGAAGGCCCCGTCCACAAAGGACGGGATGGGGGGAGAAGCGAGGACGACGGTCCTCATGTGCCCCCACAGCCGGCTAGGAACAGGAGGAGAACCTCGTCCTAGCCGAGCAAAGTCAAAGGCCCCGTCCACAAAGGACGGGATGGGGGGAGAAGCGAGGACGACGGTCCTCATGTGCCCCCACAGCCGGCTAGGAACAGGAGGAGAACCTCGTCCTAGCGTGAGCAAAGTCGAAGGCCCCGTCCACAAAGGACGGGATGGGGGGAGAAGCGAGGACGACGGTCCTCATGTGCCCCCACAGCCGGCTAGGAACAGGAGGAGAACCTCGTCCTAGCGTGAGCAAAGTCGAAGGCCCCGTCCACCAAGGACGGGATGGGGGGAGAGGCGAGGACGACGGTCCCCATGTGCCCCCACAGCCCGTTGGGAACAAGAGGAGAACCTCGTCCTGACGTGAGCAAGGTCCAAGGCCGAGCCCCAGAGTCTACGGCAAGCTTCACTGCAGAAGACGAGGTCTCCTTCGGACCTCAGCTTCAACTTCGGTGTCAGCATCAGCGGGAGACGGGATCTCCCCCAAGCGATCATAACCTTGACTGCAAAAGAGGAGGTCTCCCCCGAATCGACTTCGGTTGATGAAGGCAATGTCAACTCCGACCCTGACCACGGGGGGCGACATTGACTCCGGCCTCAACGTCGGCTTCACCAATTTTGGCTGGAAACGAGTCCCACTTCAACTCCAAACATCGACTGGGGATGAGACCTCCCCCAAGCCTCAGCTTCAACTTCAGCGTCAATATTGGCTGGAGATGAGACCTCCCCCGAGCTTCAGCTGCAACAAATGCGGAGCCTGGAAGAAGACTTCGGCAGTCGCCTGTTTTGGTACTCCCTTCCTTCAATTTTTGAACTCGGGAGTGGGGGGGCTACTGTTGGGGATAAATCCCGCTCCTGCCGAAGCCCGGCCCGACGCTCAGCCCAATGTAACCAGTAGCCGCTGAAGAGCTTTAGCGCCAGGCGCCAGGCCGAGCCCCTACCACGGCCGAACTGCCTAGAGGCCGAACTCCCCTGCGCCAAGGTCCGGGCCGAACTGCCTAGAGGCCGAACTCCCCTGCGCCAAGGTCCGGGCCGAACTGCCTAGAGGCCGAACTCCCACCGCCAGCCGAACTTCCTGACGGCCGAGCTCCTTGGACTCCAAGCGGCTGGACTTCTTCGGGAGACGGACTCCTCCCAGACGCCCGTTCGGCCATCCGAGCTCCTCCCGGGTTTTCCCTTCAGCCGAACTCTCCTACGAGCAGCCGAACTCCTTCGGACCCCACGGCCGAACTCCTTCGGACCGACCCCAGGCGAGCCCGAACTCCTTGCAGCCGAACTCCTTCGGACCGACTTCAGGCGAGCCCAAGTGGCCGAACCCCTTCGGACCGACCCTAGGCGACCGAACTCCTCAGCGAGCCCTGGCCGAACCAACTAGCAACCGAAGTCCTTCAACTGGCCAGCCGAGCTTCTTCGGGCCTCTCAGCGGTCGAACTCCTCGGCAACCGTCCCGCGGCCGAACTCTACAGATGGCCGACCCTTCAGCCAGACGAACTCCCCCAGCTTCCCCCTCGGCCGAACTCTGTTACAAGTCCGAACTCCATTGGACGAACTGTCGCCTGCAGCAAGACCGGACGGCGCCTTCCTCTCCGTACCGGACTCCATGCGGCCCACGGCTCGCCGGTATGGCTCCCACGATCTACCGGACGACGCCTTCCTCTCCGTACCGGACTCCATGCGGCCCACGACTCGCCGGTATGGCTCCCACGATCTACCGGACGACGCCTTCCTCTCCGTACCGGACTCCATGCGGCCCACGACTCGCCGGTATGGCTCCCACGATCTACCGGACGACGCCTTCCTCTCCGCCTTCCTCTCCGTACCAAACTCCATGCTGCCCGACGACTCTCTGCCAGACGGCACAGCCGTCACCATCAACTAAGCTCCGCTATAAAAGGACCCCTCCCGACATACTAAGGCTAAGCTCTCTGAACTCTCGACTCTCTAAGCTCTCCTCCACATCTCTAAGCTCCGGAACTCATTCCGAGCACTCCATTACTGTTGGCCGGAAACTAACTTGACCGTCGGAGGGTCCTGCCGGAGCCACCACCCCACCGGTTCCGGACGGGACTTCGTTTTGCAGGTCCCCGGCGGCGCCCAGCGGCCTCGATTGCGGCGACCTCCGGCGGCGACGGATTTCTGCACCAACATTATTTTCAGCTGAAATTAGTATTTTCATTGTGTTCTAATTTATTTTTTTTTTTCATTAAATTAATTTTAAGTTATTCTCCATGAAATTTAATATTAAAATAGTTTTAAAAAAAGGAATATTGATAAGAAAATTGAAGCTAAAAACTAATTAAGTCTAGTAATGATTCAAAAATACCAACAGGCATATTATTGCATCTAATTTAAATAAAGAAAAATTTGAAACTAGGCTCTTGATTTTATTTTCATTTTACATTTATATCTCATGAACCACCAGGCATTTTAGTTTGAAATCTTGATTTAATGGTCATTTAATTTTCAATCATGATAGATGCATATATGTGTATGAAATATGCACAACTTCATTAAAATACTAAATCGAAAACATTAATTCTATAGTAATATATCATAAAAATATTATGAAATAAAGAATTGGTATTAAGTTAATCTTGAATATGGGCATCACACATCATCTAGGAGAATGAAAGATGGAGCAAAGAGAGAGAAAAGAATGATGATAAAACTGCAAAAAAGTTTCATGTCATTCCATGTTGCGACAATCCTTACCAATTGAAGCTACATCATAGCAATGGTATGGAAGGAGAAATTATTAGTTAGAATAGTTCTACTATATATATCTTAGACCATCTAATAATGAGACCATACATCATCTATTAATGAAAAAAGTGCACTATTATCTAAGGTTGATAAAAAATTTTAAATATAAAAAAGTTATTATGATTGGCCAGTTGATAATTTATATTATTTTGAATGAAAAATTTTTATTTTTTTAGATGATATGCTATCTTATTATATGTGGTAGAATTATTTTAATCAATAATTTTTTTTATGTGGAAGGCCCTAGATGTTTTGATCTATATCAATTAATGGTCACTAGTGTGTAACCCACGCTTGAGATTTATCTTGAGTCAAAATAAAATTTTAAAATATTTTATCAATACATAATTTTTTTATATAATATAATATATAATATTTTTATTAGCTATTCAACTTATATTCATACTAGTCTTCATCTATCATAACTCCTTCATCTAAATAAAAAATATAAATATTAAACAATTATATTAGAGTATTACTGAATTGAGTTCCATAATAAAATATAAATCAAAATGATTGAACAAATAACCAATAATTTTATATATTTAATATTTAAATATTAGATATTAAATCTTAAAATTTATTAAAAATATAATTCATAATTTTAAATTTATTTTTTAATAATATATATGCATATATGATAATTTCATACAATCAAAACTATCAATTTTATTTATACTAATCTTTGCATATTTTTTAGACCATATATAATAGATTTATATAAAAAATCTTAAAATTGATCTTAAAATATTAAAAGATATTTTTTTTGATGAATTAGTATTATCCCATTAATACAATCAATTTTTTTAATTTTTTAATATTTTTTCAACTATATATAATAAATCTATATATTTTATACATTTAGACATAAATTCTTAAATCAATTTTAAAAATTTAAAAAGAATGATTATAAAATACAAAATTATTATGAAAATTAGATTGTTTATTTGACTTGGATTAAATGATAAATTAATATGAAAGGATTCTTAAATGATTTATCTTTCGTAATCAAAATTAATATGAATTTTATGATCCATATATTTATTTATAATTAGAAAATTTAGGCATAAAAAGATCTAAAAATCTAAATTTTTTCAACCAAATATTATTTAAAATATAAAAAACTAAAAATAAGTTTTAGATAAGATATCAAGTATAAATAAATATAGAATCTTTCTGACCTTATCAAATATAATGCACTAATTAAATATATCGTATACTAATAGTCATACTTTATTGATATCCTATAAATAAGTATATGAAAAAATGAATAATGTGTACTCACGTGCATAGCTCAATCAAAATTTCAAATTAGGTTTTACATTGTATATTTCAAATGATAAAAAATTTTAATGATTTATTAGACCAAATTTGGTTCCAAAACACATTCAAATAGTAATGAAAAAAGATATCATTTGATTCCTTCAAATATATTCATTATTTTAATTTTAATATTCATGTACAATAATTAAAAGAAAGCAGTGTTACTCTTGATAATTAAGAAACATCAATAATATATAAATAAAAAATAAGTATTAGTCAAAAATAAAATATTGAAAGAAAAGAAGATTGTCTTATTGTAATTAACTTCGTAGAGCTAATATGAAATATTGAAATGCACTCAGCACCCCCATCTTCTAAACCTACTGTAGATCCTAATATATATATATTAACATAAGTCGGTGAACAGAAGACATGATGGATTTATGAACTACTCCTAAAACTTTTAACTATTGGATAATAAAAATAATAAAGAAAGAAAGCAATATTTACCTTTTTTTTATAAGCACTCCATAAATCGCTGTTGCACTTTTCATAGAAAATTCTTTCACAGTAACTGACTTTGCATAACCAAAATAGAATATTGGCGCTTATTCAAAGTAGCACTTTCTTTTTGTTCTACAATAACTAAAAGTTTAAAATTGATAAGTCTAAATCAATCCAAAGAAAAAAAATGGAACATTCAATCTGGATGAAATATTTTAATAGTAGCTATTTTTTCTTTAAAACATACCAATATGAAAAATTTTAAAATTTTCTCAAAGAATTTTAGGAAGAAAAGGGGGAAAGATTGGAGAATGCTTATATCAAAGGCTTCGTTAATCTGATAAAATTGGGAGAGAGAGGTTAGGAATACTACCTCAAAGCTGAAACCCGCATCGCTCAAGAGTCCTCCGAGTCTGATGGACAAGATCAAATCAAGGGTCCAGATCCTTGAGATGTATATCGCAGAGTATTAAGCTGCGCAAAATGATAACTCTAAGATAATAGGATCCATTAGAATCATGCAATCAGTTGACCCTACCAAAAGGGAATACAGAACCCAATCCTTTAGCAATCGAATGAAATTTCAAAATTTTTATTTAGGTGATTAATGAATTATACTTCAAAAAGATTAGATGTTAGAGATTGTGAAAGAATAACTTATAACCCAACATAATTTCATAATTTATTTAAAATCTAGTAAAATTAAAAATTAATTAGCCATAAAAATAAACCAAGAAGAAGAGAAAAATATGTGGCTTTGTATTAAAAAATACAAAGATATATTTTTTTTAAAAGAGAAATATTTTTAAAATAACAGAAGTAACAAATTAAATTTTAAGATTTTAAGTATATCTTCTGTTGGTGCAGAAACTGATCGTCGTCGGAGGCCGCTGGAGTCGAGGCCGCTGAGGTCGCCGTCGGAGACCTGCAAAATAGAGTCCCGTCCGAAGTCGGTGGGGGGTGGCTTCGGAAGGACCCTCCGACACTCAAGTCAGCTCTGGCCAACAGGAATGGAGTGCTCGGAATGAGTTTCGGAGCTTAGAGAAGAAGAGAAGAGCTTAGAGATCAGAGAGATTAGAGTTAGCGTATCTGGAGGGGTCCTTTTTATAGTGGAGCTTGATGGCGACAGCTGCAGCCGCATGCTGGCGGGCCGCCCGAGGTTCGGCGGAGCCAATCTCATGGAAAGGCGTCGTGTGCGGCGGGTTGATGGTGACAGCTGCAGCCGCGTGCTAGCAGGCCGCTCGAGGTTCGATGGAGCCAGTCTCACGAAAAGGCGTCGTGTGCAGCGGATTGATGGTGACAGCTATCGTCGTCTCATAGCAGGTCGCTATCACTCGGTGGACTGATGGTGATGACTGTAGAGCTTGGAGGAAGTTCGGGCTCCTGAAGAGAAAGCTTGGAGGGAGTTCAGCTCCCATAGGCATCTGCCTGGAGGTATGCAGCTAAGGCTCATCCGCTGGGGAGTTTGGCCGCTGGGAATTCGAAGCTCGGCCACTGGAGAGTTTGGCCGAATGTTGGACTTCGACTGAGGCTCGTCAGCTGAGGAGTTCAAGCGCTAGGGGATTCCGTTAAAGTTCGGCCGCTTGGAGTCCAAGGAGCTCGACCGCTGAGCAGTTTGGCCGCCTGAATGGATCCGTAGAAGCTCGAACACTAGGAGTTCGAGGAGCTCGACCGCTAAGCAGTTCGACCGACTAGAGCGGTTCGATCCCAACGCTGGGAGTTCGAAGAAGCTCGACGGCTGAGGAGTAAAAAGAAGCTCAACGGCTGAGTTCGGCTAGGGTTGGGCTGCTGAAGCTCTTCTGCGGCTACAAGTTGCGTTAGGCCGAGCATCAAGCTAGACTTCGACGGGAGCAGGATTTATCCCCAACACTAGCCCCCCACTCTCGAGTTCGAAAATCGAAGGAAGGAAGTGCAGAAAAGGCGACTGTCGAAGTCTTCCTCTGAGCTCCGTGCTGGTCTAGGCCGAAACTCGAGGGGATCTCGCCTCCAGCTGAAGTTGATATCGAAGTTGAAGCCCGGGGAAGATCCCATTTTCAGCCGGAGTTGACACGGTTGCTTTCTCTAGCCAAGGTCGAGGTTGAAACTCTCCAACCGAGGTTGACATGATAGCTTTCTCTAGCCGAGGTCGACGTTGAAGCTCTCTGGCCGAGGTCGATATGATAGCTTTCTCTAGTCGAGGTCGACGTTGAAGCTCTTTGGCCGAGGTCAACATGATAGCTTTCTCTATCCGAGGTCGATGTTGAAGCTCTCTGACCGAGGTCGACATGATAGCTTTCTCTAGCCGAGGTCGATATTGAAGCTCTCTGGCCGAGGTCGTCGCGGGCCTTACCTCTATCCGAGGTTACTCAGGCGCTCTGGCCGAGGTTATCGCGGACCTTATCCCTAGTCAGAGTTGATGCGGGCGCTCTAGCTGAGGTCGTCACGGGCCTTACCTCTATCCGAGGTTACTCAGGTGCTCTGGCTGAGGTTGATGCGGGCGCTCGGAGGAGATCTCATCTCCTACTATCGAAGTTAGCCCAGTCCCTCGGGGGAGATCTGATCCATAGCCGAAGTTGTCCGCAATCGCTCGGGAGAGATCTTATCTCTGGCCGAGGTTGATGGAGATTCTCTTTTCTATGGACTTCGGAGCTCGAATTTGAACTTTGCTCGCGTTAGGACGAGGTTCTCCTCCTGTTCCTAACGGACTGTGGGGGCACATTCGGACCGTCGTTCGTCTCCCCCCATCTCATCTAAGGTGAACGAGGCCTTCGATCTTGCTCGCGTTAGGATGAGGTCCTCCTCCTGTTCCTAATGGACTGTGGAGGGCACATGCGGACCGTCGTCCGAGCCTCTCCCCCCATCTCGTCTAAGGTGAACGAGGCCTTCGACCTTGCTCGCGTTAGGACGAGGTCCTTCTCCTATTCCTAACGGGCTGTGGGGGCACATTCAGACTGTCGTCCATTTTCCTCCATCTCGTCCTTTGTGAACGAGGCCTTCGACTTTGCTCGCGTTAGGATGAGGTTCTCCTCCTGTTTCTAACAGACTGTGGGGGCACCTACGAATCGTCGTCCGCGCCTCTCCTCCCATCTCGTCTTTTGTGAATGAGGCCTTCGACCTTGCTCGCGTTAGGATGGGGTCCTCCTCCAGTTTCCTAACGGGCTGTGGGGGCACATTCGGATCGTCGTCCGTCTCCCCCATCTCGTCCTTTGTGAACGAGGCCTTCGACTTTGCTCGCGTTAGGATAAGGTTCTCCTTCTATTTCTAACGGGCTGTGGGGGCACCTACGGATCGTCGTCCGCATCTCTCCCCCCATCTCGTCCTTTGTGAACGAGGCCTTCGACTTTGCTCGCGTTAGGACGAGGTTCTCCTCCTGTTTCTAACGGGCTGTGGGGGCACCTACGGACCGTCGTCCGCGCCTCTCCCTCTTCGACTTTGCTCGCATTAGGACGAGGTTCTCGTCCTATTCCTAACGCGGCGACTGTTGACTGCTTCTTCGCTGTCATTGCACAGTTTTTGCATCTAGAAACAACATTATCGGAAGGGAAGAATTTTATCGAAGGAAAGTTACGGGCAGCACATCCCCGTTTCAAGGTCGTCGGGGCGTTGTTCCTCTGAGTTCCCTCGGGCAGCAAGTCCCGTCCAGACGACCTCCTCCATCCCACACTGGCCTCCTTAATTTGGAGCATGCTTCTGCTTTATCGCTGGGAGACGGCGAATCGCCGATGTGCCAAGCTCCTCCTCGGGGTGGCGTTGATGACGCCGTGAGGCAGCCGACCTTGTAGTTTGTGGTTACGGCAGCGGTCTTAGCCGATCTTCTTCCGTCGAAGGAATTTACCCAACCGCACCTTCCTGACGAGCTCCTCAATTTCGTTTGATAGCTGGATGCATTCCTCGGTATCGTGGCTGTGGTGGTGACGATAGATGCAGTACTTGCTTCGATCGCGTTTGTTTGGGGGAGACCGTAATCCTTCTGATCTTGGCAGCTGGCTCTTAACTTCCATGAGAAATTGAGTTCGAGGAGCGTTGAGGGGGCGTAGTCGCAGAACCTACGGGGGAACTTTATGAGGGGGAGTTCGGCCTCGCCTGCGCCGAACTTCACTCCGCTTTCCTGCGAAACCTTCCACGGAAGAACTTCATGCTTCTTCGTCCGGACCTCCTTGGAGTCGTACGGAGTTCGGCCTCGATTGCCCTCGGGTGGTCGTGAGCGCGGCCGAACTTCATCTCACCTCCTGTGAAATCTTTGTAGTGGTTTCCTTAGTGGCGAGCTCGAGGTGGAGTTCGGCCTTGCTTGCGCCGAACTTCAATCCGATGATGAGCTTCGAGGTGGAGTTCGGCCTCACTTGCGCCGAACTTCGTTCCGCTCTTCCACGAAAGCCTCCGCAGGAGAACTTCATGCTTCTTTTGTCTGGACTTTCTTGCTTGCAGGGAGAGGCTCGGCTCTGCTTGCTCGGACTTCATTCCGCGGGAGAACTTCGTTCTGCCCTTGCTTGTGTCGAACTTCACTCGGATGAGGAGCCTCGAAGGAAACTTCGGCTTTGCTTCGAGGTGGAGTTTGGCTTTCCTTGCACTGCCGAACTTCATTCTGCTTTTCCGTGAAACCCTGTGCGGGAGAACCTCCCGCTTCTTTCGTCCGGACTTTCTTGACGACGAGCTTGATGTGGAGCTTGGCTTTGCTTGCCCAAACCTCATTCCACCTCCTGTGAATTCTTTGTTTAGGGGTTTTGTTAATGACATACTCGAGGGGAAGTTCAGCCTTACTTGCGCTGAACTTTACTCGGATGAGGAGCCTCGAAGGGAAGTTCGGCTTTGCTTTGAGGTGGAGTTCGGCTTTCCTTGCGCTGGGGAGGTTGTGGACGTTGCCGAACTTCATTCCACCTCCTTGGACGCGGTCGAACTTCATTCCGCCTCCTTAAAAAACCTTCTTCCGAGGATGTCCATGCCCCTCTGTCGGGGCTTCCTCGATGACGGACTCGAATGAGGGTTCGACCTCGCTTGAGCCGAACTTTACTCCACTTTCCCATGAAGCCTTCCGCGAGAGAAGTTCGACTCTCTGTTTCTCCTTCCCAAATGCAATTGGTATGCCCAAACGCTCCCCCTCAAGGTCGGTTTCTCGCGTCCTCATGGCGAGCTTACTGGCAAAGTCTCCGCCCGAGGTTATCGCACGGCCTGTATCATCTCGGCAGGGCCGCGAGCCCGTCTAGAACTACTCTACATCTGCGGTGGCTTCGGGTGGAGCCTGGGCTACCGGGGCTGCAACGGGAGCAGACGTACTTGGTGCGCAGGATGCCGATCGCCGAGTCGAAGCTCTCCTGGGGGCATTTTCTCTTCGGAAGAGAAAAGGGAGATCTCCGGAGAGGGAAGAGAAGAGTCGCCGAGCACTCCTTTAAGAACAGGAGAACCTTGAAGGTTCAGAGGGCCCTTCCTCTAGCGCCAATCTATTGGTGCAGAAACTGATCGTTGTCGGAGACCGCTGGAGTCGAGGCCGCTGAGGTCGCCATCGGAGACCTGCAAAACAGAGTCCCATCCGAAGCCGATGGGGGGTGGCTCCGGAAGGACCCTCCGACGCTCAAGTCAGCTCTGGCCAACAGGAATGGAGTGCTCGGAATGAGTTTCGGAGCTTAGAGAAGAAGAGGAGAGCTTAGAGATCAGAGAGATTAGAGTTAGCGTATCTGGAGGGGTTCTTTTTATAGCAGAGCTTGATGGCGACAGCTGCAGCCGTGTGTTGGCAGACCGCTCGAGGTTCAGCGGAGCCAGTCTCACGGGAAGGCACCGTGTGCGGTGGGTTGATGGTGACAGCTGCAGCCGCGTGCTGGCGGGCCGCTTGAGGTTCGACGGAGCCAATCTCACGGGAAGGCGTCGTGTGCGGCGGGTTGATGGTGATAGCTATCGCCGTCTCATAGCGGGTCGCTATCACTCAGTGGACTGATGGTGATGGCTGCAGAGCTTGGAGGGAGTTTGGGCTCCTGACAAGGAAGCTTGGAGGGAGTTCGGCTCCCATAGGCGTCTGGCTGGAGGTATGCAGCTAAGGCTCATCCGCTGGAGAGTTCGGCTGCTTGAAATCCGAAGCTCGGCTGTTGGAGAGTTCGGTCGAATGTTGGACTTCGGCTGAGGCTCATCAGCTGAGGAGTTCAAGCGCTAAGGGATTCCGTTAAAGCCCGGCCGCTTGGAGTCCAAGGAGCTCGACCACTGAGCAGTTCAGCCGTCTGAACGGGTCCGTAGAAGCTCGGACGCTAGGAGTTCGAGGAGCTCGACCGCTAAGCAGTTCGGCCGGTTGGAGCGGTTCGGTCCTGACGTTGGGAGTCCGAAGAAGCTCGGCAGCTGAGGAGTAAAAAGAAGCTCGATAGCTGAGTTCGGCTAGGGCCGGGCTGCTGAAGCTCTTCTGCAGCTACAGGTTGCGTTAGGCCGAGCATCGAGCTAGACTTTAGCGAGAGCAGGATTTATCCCCAACATCTTCTTTCTATAGGTTAAAATTTCTATTGATTTAAGCATAAAAAAGAGAAAAAGAAAGAGGAACCTCACCAGATAACCTTGGAAACTAGCTTGGATCTTAACTACCGATGCGTCCTCCACCTTTCAGCTCCAACAACGAATCCAGTGTTTTGCTCACTACTCGTCAGCTTTACACCATAGTACCGCCTACACAACGACCATAGTTACCACCACTATTGGAGTGGTGTAGCTACCGCTGGAGATAGTAACAAGAAAAGTAGGAAAGAATGTGTTTAAAAGAGCCTTTTATTAATTTTGTAGTCTAAAAGCATCATCTGAGAGTTTTGAAAGGATTGCTACTACACTTATAGCAACCCTCCACTTTCATTGATGAATTATTTAATGGATATGATAGCTTAAGTGGGTTAAGAGAATTTCACTAAAAAAATTTTGAAAAATTTTGCATCTAATTTTTTTCTCATCAAGTTCATAGGAGGTTGCTATTTGCAAGATCACAACCTTCCAATCCCAAAGAAAATCATTATTTAAGAAAAAATTTACAGCCTTATCTAATCTTTAGAAAATATTGATGCAACAAGATAGTAAAAAAAAATAGTTCATGATTTTGATTGGTTTTGGATAAAAAAAAATCAGCACTCATCATTTTTTGGTTCTTTATCTGCCAAATACTCAGAACACCACCATTCTCAATTCTTTATATTATCTAAAAAACTAATTAAATATAAAAAAATATCAATCAGAAAGATAACTATGGTGTAGTGTCAACCTCTGCTTCCTTTTCTTGCTCACTACATGGCTCCCGGATCTCAACAGCAATCGCTGTATTTTTTTCTTTTATATAGACTTTGAGGAAGGCTACCATAGCATGATAGCATCCCTTTGTCCCTCAACTTTCCTACATGATGTTTATAAATAAAGAAGTGGAAGGTTGCCAAAATATGGTCAGCAACCCTCCTGCATTCTTCACAAAGAATAGAATATTTCTGATATTACAATGAGAAAAATAATAAGAGAACTCACCTTCTTTAGCTCCACTTTCTCGATTTCCACTCTAATGTCAACTTCTTCAATCCTGATGCAAAAAAATAACAGCAATTAGCAATAGACGTATTAAAAAAAATAAATAAATAAATAACTTCCCACCTCATCTTTTCTTTTCAGCTATTCTCATGCTTGAGTGTTTAAACCTTTTCTTTTATATATAGGCTAAAGGATAGAAAGAAATCGATAAGACAATCCATGCTGTGCCATCTATACTTTCTGATTTTTTTTCTGTAAATTTTCTCGCTCTAATTAACGCTTTCAAGCCTTCTTTTCTTAACCTCATATCCTATAATTAAAAGAGAAGGCATCCGATCCGGTCCAAAATAGAAAAAATCCCTCTTCCATCTCTCCTATATTATGAATGGGTATGTACCTTCTTTCTCCATGCAAGTCATCTCTTTAATTCTCTACTGCCCTTCCTTCCTTCTAACTTTTTTGATGCTCTTGGATGTCTCGTCTCCCTCCCTCTTAACTTCTCTGGAGTATACTCTGTTAGCATCTACTCCCCCGCCTACCTTTTTGTTTGCCCATTATTCCTCTGCCACCATCCCTCCAACCAAAAAAGATAGAAATTCAAAAGTGGAAAATTTAAAAGACCAAATCTTTTCTTGTATAGGCTATTCAATTTTTTTCTTTTTTCAATGATGAAGACCCACGGGAGATAGTGGCAAGAAAAGCAAGGAGAATGTGTTTAGGAGAGTCTCTCATCAGTTTAAGTCTAAAAACATTATTGAAATGATTTTGAAAGGGTTGCTGCTGTGCTTACAATAACTCTCCACTTTCATTAATAGATTATTTAATGGATATGAAAGCTTAAGTAGGTTAAAAAAATTTTGTCAAAAAGTATTTAAAAAAATTTATAACTAATTTTTTTCTCATTGGATTCATAGGAGGTTACTGTTTGCAATATCACAACCTTCCAATCCCAGAGGAAATCATCATTTAAAAAAAGATTTACAGTCTTATCCAATTTTTAGAAAATATTGATATAGCAAGATAGTGAACAATAAATAAAGAAAAAAGAGATTAAAATCAGTTCACTATTTTTATAGGTTTCATATCAATAAAAAAAAATTTAGTACTCATCTTTTCTCAATTTTTTGCCTACCGAATACTCAGAATACTATCGTTCTCAATTCTTTATATCATCCAAAAAACTAACTGAATATCAAACTAATAATAATTAAAAAAAAATTAAAAAAAATATTTAAAAAAATACTATCAAATTTATCTTTCTTTCGAAGGATAGAAGGGCACAATTCCACTACCCACCCTCTTGCTCATCCATGGTGCCCGTGCCATTATCCTTCCAACCGAAAAAGATAGAAATTCGAAGGAAAGGATAAGAAAAATGGAAAGCAATATATTTCATTATTAGTATCTTGTGAACTTTCGAAGGCTAATAAATATAAAAATTTAGTTTTTAAATCGATAAAAAATTATATTTTATTTATGAATAATTTATTAGATTTGATCTGATCCGATGGATCGATTCAAATATCAAAAAATATTATTTTTAAAAAATAATAAAAATATTTTTTTAAAAAAATAAATTAATATATTATTATTTTTAAAATTAGAAAATGATATATTTTTTAAAATAATAATAAATTAGTATTTTTAGAAATATTATTATTATTATTTTTATAATATTTTATTTTTTAAAATAATATTTTTAAAATAATATTAAAAAAAAAAAAAGTTATTTTCGTTTCTTATCCCTTTCCTATTTATATTTTTAAAATATTATTTTTTTTAATTTTATTATTAATAAAAATAAAATAATATTCTTTTTCTTTTTCTTCCCCCCGCTCTCTTTTTTTTTCTTTTTTTTTCTTTTTTTTCCCTCCTTCCTTCCCTTCCCATCCTCCCGCTGCCTCCCCCCCGCCACGTGAGGCCCAGGTGGCGGCCATCCGTGCCGCCCCCACTACGGCGGTGCTCTCCCTTCCCTTCATCCCGCCGTCTCCCCCCACCCCCAACCCGTCCGCACCGCACCCGCCTCCGTCCGACCACCAAACCCTCTCCCCTCCCCTTCCTCGGCTCCGGCACCACCCAACCACCCTCCTCTCTCCTCCGCCGGCTCCGATGCCACCAAACCCCCTCGCCACCCCTCTCCGACCCCCGGCGCCTCCTCCAATCCACGCGGCCGCCCCCTGCGTCCTCCGTGGCCACGCCCCTTGTAGAGAGGAGCCGACACCCTTTTTTTTTTCTTTTTTTCCCTTTTCCTTCTCTTTCTCCCGCCGCCTCCTCTAACCCCTGTGACCGCCTCCCCCCCCAGCTCTCCAGCGCCACCAAGCCCCATCTCCACCCTTTCCAGCCCTTGGCGCCTCTCCTAACCCGCGCGGCCGCCCTCGCACCCTCCGCAGCCACGCCCGACCCCCGCAGGGAGGAGGCGGCAACGCGACCACCAAAATCCCTCCCCTCCCTTCCTCCCACCACCTCCCGCCCCCGTCGCGTGAGGCCTAAGTTGCGGCCGTCCATACTGCTCCGAGTGGACGGCGTCCGCAAGAGCTCGAAGCAAAATAAAAATAAAAAATAAAAAAAAAAGGCTATCACAAAAAAAGATGGAGAGGAAGGAAAGGCTCCGAGTGGACGGCGTCCGCAAGAGCTCGAAGCAAAATAAAAATAAAAAATAAAAAAAAAAGGCTATCACAAAAAACGATGGAGAGGAAGGAAAGCAACTGAGGGAGATCGGAGGGGAAAGACCGATGCTGGAGAGGAAGACGATGGTGGAGAGCGATGGAAGGTAGAAGAGAGAAGAACGGGGAGCAGATAGGGAGGCTATTTACTTGGGAGCAGATAGACGATGCTTTGGGAGGCTATTTGCTTGCGCTCTAATATGTAGTTATATATTTTGCCAGGATTTAGCTCATGCTATTGTACGCCCCCTTGATGCCACCCCCCCCCCCCAAAAAAAAAAATGCCACTCCGTATGGAAACTCCGCATCCGCGGTACTTTATTCCCCCGCCTCCATCTGCACTCCGCCCTTCCACTCGTCCCCTCACCATTCCAAAGAGGAACGACGAGGCAAGTAGAGAGTGATCCGCACTATGTATCGCCAAGCCTCGTGCCTTCTGATCCGATCCCTCGGGGGCGGCCGCGGCCGCACCGCCACCGCCGCGCCCCGGGCCTTCTCGACCGACGTTCCGGCGGCGCCGGCAGAGGACGCGGCGTTCGTGGACGCCTGGAAGAAGGTGGCCCCCAACATGGAACCCCCGAAGTCCCCCTTCGCCTTCATGAAGCCCGCCCCCCACCTCCTCCTCCATCCCCTCCAAGCTCACCGTCAACTTCGTCCTCCCCTGCCAGTCCGAGATCTCCAACAAAGAGGTTAGTCCCACCCCCCCCCACCCCTTCTCTCTTTGTAGATCTCATTCCTTGTCACCTATTGATTTGGAAAAATCAGGGTTTTATTTTGATTAGATGATGCTTCCTTTTTGTGCTGGTTTTGGATCCACATTTTTTATTTAAAAAAAATCGGTTGTCTGCTTTATGGAAAAATTGGTATGAATAATATCTGATTTGGATGAATTTTATGATGTTGAAGAATCTGAGGTAGGGACAGATTCCATTCTTTGCGTAGAGATTGATTGTGTCATTGAAGTTTGTTCTTTATTGTTGTTTTCAAAGTTTAGATTTTTCAGGTTTATATGTCCTTTTCCTCTCTGATGGACTACGTAAAGGTTTTGGATTATGTTGTGGAGTAGGTTTCTTTACTGTTGTTTTCAAAATTGAGATGTTATAGGTTTAGGCTGGAGTAGATGTGGCTAATGGCTTTGCTTGGTTCAATGGCTACCTGCATAAGCAATCTGAAGTGCAATATCCTTATTACCTGAGTGATTCGAATTTTGAAATATAGTTAAGAAGGGAGTTATTTGAAGCCACATTCATCTTATTTCTTCATTTTAGAAATATTTTTTTTTAAGCTATAGTATCTTTTACAATTATAACATATGCGAGCGCTCAAAACATAGATCAACTGCTGTTGAACTGTCAGTTTTTGTTTATTCTGGATGTTTCTATGCTCTACTATGAAATGTTCAATGCCTTTAAATTTGGTATGTGATTGTAATTGTGCATGTGATTGACTTGTTTTCAGTTGAGAATTACTTGTATGTTCACATAGATTTCCATAATGTTTTCATCATAATTCCTTAAACATCATATTGAGAGGTTTATACGATCGATTGAGTGCAATTCTTAAGTATAAAGTGTGGTTTATTACATAAGGATGGTAGTAGAGCCTGCTTGGAGTTCACTAATACGTTGATGGCACTGCAAATAACATAAAATCAGTTGGCTGAATTGATAAGGAGAGGTGAAGAGCATCATGCCATTATGTGAGATGTGAAGAACATTGTGCCAGTATGAAACTAACAAGGCATCAAATGGTAATCTTCTGCCATATACCATGTACCCTTGAAGATTATTGAATTGCTAGTTACCTGTTTTGTGCATTGGATGTAGTGTCAGGGGCAATACCTGCGCCTGAAAGGAAGCAACGTGAATACTAAAGACATCTGTACCCTCAGAATAGTTTGATACTGATTAATGATGGACAGAAGTGACATCTTGTTCCTCTAATACCTTTGTTGAGTAAAAGAAATGTAAGCTTGTCATTGATCACTGAGTTATAAAGACAACTGATATTGATTTAGACTGAATTATTCCATATAATTGTTTGATTGATTGATTGATCATGGCTTTGGTGCTCTCTCTCTCTCTCTACCCAAGTCCAAATACTTGAGGATGCACTACCCAAGGTTCCAGAATCCGGTTAGAGGGGTGTGTCCACTGGGGCAAGCCCAAATTCAGAATCATGGTTTCCAGTGTAGACTAGGGACTTTTAGAGAATGGTACTCATAACATTATTTAGCATGGTTAAAAACATGTGTTCACCAATGAATGAACATATGATGGTTGAGAAAAATCCAATTGTGCTTGTCTGACTCTTGCTTTAATGAAGGGATACCTTCCTTGTACTTCCCACATTCTCAATACTTATTCTCTTTTCGACTAATGGATAGCCTTGTCACATGGTGGTACCAACTGACAACCTCCCTCAGCTGGAGTCCAAGTGGTTAAGAGGTTGCAGAGGCAATCTTCTTTCCATAGGCTGGGTGTTCCTGGTTCTATGTCATGTATAGGTGATGCAGGGCTTATTTGTTTTATGAACTGGCCCTGGATGTTGGGAAGTAAAGGCTTCAGTTATGGACCAAGCTAAGCTACCTTTTGATAATAATAGAAACTAAGATGGTAAACATGATGAAGCACAAGTATATCAAAGTCAGAACAGGAATTAAATATTTGTTTCATATGAACGGGTGCTTAGAGGAAAGGATATTGCTGTATTTGGCTTTACAGATGAGTTTATGGATGCATTTTGGAGGCTATAGGTAAAAAGGAATTCGGGCAAGTGAATTCATCAAGAAAGAAAAGAAAGTGGTGGAAGAATCAGAAAATAGAAGACCTGGGAGTCATGCTGAATAAACATGATGGTTGAACTAATGCTAATTGAGGTCTTAAAAGCACTATGCATGTCAGAATATTTGTTTGAATAGAAGCTCCTGAATCACCAATCTGTCTGATTCCAGATTGAACACCAGCCTCCGCCTCTCCTTGCCAACTCACTATGAACTTCCAATCAACATTCGTGTTCACAAAATTAGTCAAACAACTTTGCAGCCATAGCTTGGTGGTTGATATCCCACTTGTAAGGCAAACACCAGTTAAGATAGAAAACAATATAATCTTCTGTTCTCCTACATTAAGTTTTGAAAAACTCTTGATCAAATCTGCATGGAACATAGTTATGTGACAAATAGGTCAATCTCAGTGGTTTGTCTGTACATCTGGAAGCTGATCAGGAAAACCCATACTGGGAAATCTATTATAGCGTGCTTCAGCAATGTGGTACAGGAATCTCTTCTTTGAAGTTAATTGGCTCCCGGACAGATGTCCATCAACATGTCATAGCACTTGAAAAGCAACCTTTTAGTGTATGTTACCATGTCGCAAGTTGAATTTTAAGTTTTATGGTACGACCTTGTAGATATCATCTTCTTTTATATTTCAACTGGAGTCTTCACGCCTAAAAGTTTCAATTTAAGCTGCATGATATTTTTTTTTGGGTTAAAGTCTGTATTAAGAAAACACCATCCTCTTTTCGACGGCAATACATACAAGCAGAATTTTGCTGTTCCCTTCTCAAGCACTGCAGGCATGAGAACTACTTCCAGCCCTACATTTGCACTCTTCTTTTTTCGTCACCAGGGACTGTCAGTGATTTTTCCAAAACTAGGTTGTTTGCTGACCCGAAAGCTCCATCTACTTCTCTCCCTGCCCACCTTAAAAGACAGTACGGAACTATTTACTGCATCTTCACCATTGTTTTCCTCATTGAATTTCTGCATAATGATTCAAGCAGCCTTAAAGGGTTTAGCGAGTAATGGTTTGTATGTATGGCCATCTTTACCACATAATTGTTATCTGAAGATGCAACCATTCCATTACATTGTTAAACAGTACTGTCAAGATGAGGACAACTTTAAAAGCCAGATAACCATAATTAACTGCTCCTTTTTCTTTAATGGATTTCAGGTTGATATGGTCATAATACCAGCAACAACTGGGCAAATGGGTGTTTTGCCAGGGCATGTTGCAACCATAGCAGAGCTCAAACCTGGATTGCTTACTGTGCATGAAGGGAGCGAAGCAACCAAATACTTTGTCAGCGGCGGGTTTGCATTCATTCATGCAAACTCTTTTGCAGATATAGTGGCTGTTGAGGCTGTTCCGGTGGACCACATTGATCCTAGCTTGGTTCAGAAGGGGCTCTCTGACTTTACCCAGAAGCTTAGCTCAGCCTCAACGGACTTGGAAAGGGCTGAAGCACAGGTTGGGGTAGATGTTCACAGTGCTCTAAATGCTGCACTCTGAGGATGATTTTTTTTTCTTTTCTTTAAAGACAAACTATCTCAGCATGGTCGTTAAGTTTATAGGCAACTCCTAGAGGTGAGAAATGATGGAAGGGCAAGATAATAAATTTAAATGTTTCAGTTGGAAGATTCTTTTGTCACATTCCTCATACCTTGTATTTCCTCTTTGATTCATGTTTTTTTGGTTTGAACAAAAAGCCACCGTTTGTCATTCAAGGTAATGGTAGACTGGTGGCCCATGGAACATATTGATTTCAGATGAACCTGAAACATATGAATTAGCAATAAATATAAGTCGTGATGTGTTATGTCTCCTGACCCATCGAGCTTATTGCTGTAGATAATCTTTTCTTCTATGTACGCAGCATGTGGAATTGGAGACGATGAACCAAATGGAACTGACTGTATCCATTACAAAGAAGGATCTCGTATGGGATTGGATCAGAAATAAAGGATCATTATGTCAAAATCCCTGCAGTCCCAACGGTGATACTTTGCTAACTCGAGCTAGTCGAGGCTCATTACAAGTAATTAGCGAAAATGCGTGATTCATTATTATAAAAAAGAATGAAAAATATGAAAGATTTATCCGTTCTTTTCTCCACGTTACAAAACTCTCTCTCTCTCTCTCTCTCTCGCACGTATGAAAGATTTATCCGTTCTTTTCTCCGCATTATAAAACACTCTCTCTCTCTCTCTCTCTCTCGCACGCATCCATTCTTTCGTTCGTTCATGCACGGGTGCATACGCAAACTCTCTATTGAGATGCTGAACCTGGTCCCTCCTTCGCCCTATTCCTTTTCTGCCGTTTTTCAAGATGCTTAATTGGCTTGATAGGATAGTTAAACTCGGGAGTTGTCACAAAATTGATTCTCGCCCAAAATTTTTGCAAGAATACAAGCCTTGTCCGACACTAGACTACTGTCTAGTTCAGCCTCTCAACACTCCCCATCCTATAAAATGCGCATATCAAGTGAAATAGGGATAAGATATTCAAGGCACATAGAGGAAACATTATAAATTTCTTTCATTCCAATTCTCATAGAAATATGAATAATAGAGATCCATCCACAATCTCTCAAATTTTCCAAACGTACCCACTCTTACTTGCTACAAGCTAGCAAGTATGGCTTACATAAGCGATCGACAATTTCTCCCAACTGCTGGGAACTAATTTAAAACTGTCTTCTATCTATTAGAAGGCAAACTGCTCCAAAAAATTGGAAATTAACTGCTGAAAATTCTTTCAAACTGCTGGACAGCAACTGATTAAGACAATTGAAGGCAACCGCTGGCCTACTCAGCATGCCAACTTTGCACGCCTAAGCCCCAGGTTGCATATGCTCGAGTGCCAAGCTATGCACCCTTAGTGCGCCTACATATCCATGCATGCACGCGCCCTGCCATGCACGCTCATGCACGCACGGGCCCTGCTTCGTGCGCTGTTGCGCGCTGCCATGCGTGCCCATGCACGCATGCCATGCCATGGTGCCGCATGCTCACAATGGTGCATGCCCTGTTGTGGGCGCCCTTGTACATGCTCTGCCAGCGCGCCATGCCATGGTGCCGCATGCTCACAATGGTGCACGCCCTGTTGTGGGTGCCCTTGTGCATGCCCTGCCAGTGCGCCCTTGCACGCTCCATACCATGATACCACGCACTACTGCCATCTTGGCATCCGTCTGCTGGTGCCATTACTTGGCATGGCTATCCAAGCACCAAACCATGCCTTTTCCTGCAGTGCTCCTGCCAAGCCCTTGCACTTTTGGGATTGGCACAGTAAAGACATTAGCTCATGCCATTCCAGAAGCCAGCTAATAGAATTATAACAAACCTCCCCTACCCAAAGATCCCAACATCCTCGGAGAGAGGCATGACATGTAAGCTTAGACTGCCTCTCCAAACTACCACAAAGATGTCTCCTTTTCCTAACTCGTCTCATTTGCTGGTTCTCCCTTCCATTGGACCAAATACCCAGTCCTCCTATTTTTCTTGCTGTGTCCCAGAGTCCGATGATTAAGAATTTTCTCCACCTCCTTGTCAAATTATTATCTTATGGTTGGTGGGGCTCGTTGCATCTGAATTCTTGAAGGATCTACATCTTCATAAAAAGGCTTTAGATAACTCACATGAAAAATTAGATGTACCTTTAGCCTTTCCAGCAGATACAATCGATAGGTGACATTCCCTATCTTCTTCACTACTTCAAAGGATCCATTATATCTTGAAATCAAACCTCGGTGTACCTTTTTGCTATTAATCTTTTTCCATATTTGAGGAGCCAATTTTAACATAACTTTATCCCCACACCAAATTCTAATGGTCTGCGCCCTTTATCCGCATACTTCTTCATCCTCCTCGTTGCCTTATTGAGATTGTCTTGCACCTCCAATATTTCCTGCTGATTTCGGGCAAACCAATAGGCTGGTGGATAGATTTCCTCAGATTTCTATAAGACAACTTCTTGAGGAGTAAGAGATTGTCATCCAGTCGCCAATTCAAAGAAACTGAATTATGTTACAGAAGATTGATGAAGATTGTAGTTTAACAGCTTCAGCCAATTTTTTTGGCTAGCTATTACATAGTGCCTGAGATACTCCTCCAATAAGGCATTCATCCTCTCCGTCTGACCATCGGTTTGAGGATGGTTTGCTATGGAGAACTTCAATTCAAAACCCATCAATTGGAAGAGATAAGTTCAAAATCTCTCCGTAAATCGAGCATCTCTATCACTGATAATATTCGAAGGCAAACCAAAATATTTCACTATATTTCAGTAGAATAAGTCTGCAGCAGACTCTGCTGGACATGCTTCTGCCATTGGGACAAAAATAGCATATTTAGAGAAGCGATCAACAACCACCATGATAGAAGACATACCTTCAATCTTAGGAAAGCCACTGATGAAGTCTATGGATATCGAAATCCATGGCTTCTCCATAATAGGCAATGGTTGTAGCAGACCCACCTCTTTGTGCCTCTCCACTTTGTCTTATTGACACACCAAGCAAGATCGGACATAAGCCTCAATGTCCTCCTTCATCTTCACCCATACAAATATATGGGATAAGAGAGCCATTATGCACTCCCTTCCCGAATGTCCATTCCACTAAAAATCGTGGGACTCCCTCATGAGTTGTCTCCTCAGTCCTCCACCATCAGGGACATGCAGTCTATTACTTTTGCCTATCAATAGACCATCTTCAATCTAATATCTCTGGGTCAGACCATCCCGAACTTATTGAAGCAACTTTTGGTAGCCTTTATCAGATTGAGCCGCCACCCGAATCTTGTTGGTGAAGTCTACTTCAATAGTGAAAATGGCAGTAGCTACTTCCACGATGTCTTTCTAACTCAAGACATTAGCAATCTGATTATGCCTTCCAGGTTAATGCTCCCACTCAAGGTCATATTCAGCCAAGAGCTCCTGCCACCGAGCTTATCTAGGAGATAGTTTTTTCTACATCAAGAAAAATGTATTAGCCACATTATTAATTTTTATCACAAACTTTGTCCCCAATAGGTAAACCCACCATGTCTGCCAATACACCACAGCCAGCATTTCTTTCTTATGGGCAGAATACCACTGCTCTGCCTTCTTCAATTTTCAACTCTCAAAGGCAACTGGATGTCCCTCTTGCACCAACACACCCCCAACAGCCTTATCGGAGACATCGGTATGCACTTCAAAAGGCTTCATGAAATTAGACAATTTGAACGCTAGTTCTAAAGAAACGGCCACTTTCAATCCCTCGAAGGCCTACTGACATTTTTCAGTCCAAACCCATGATTGTTCTTTCTTTAATAAATCTATCAATGGGGCAGCCTTCTTGGAATAGCCAACCATAAATTTGCGATGATAGTTAGCCAAACCAAGAAAACTCCTCAATTCAGCAATCTTTGTAGGTGCTGCCCAATCCAGAATGGCTTGCACCTTCTTTTGATCTATCTTTACCATGCTATTGCCCACCACGTGCCCAAGAAAATTGATTTTCTTGTAGCAAAATTCACACCTTTCTTTCTTCACATATAAGCTATGTTCCCTCAGCCGATTGAATACCAACTTAAGGTGCTTTCAATATTCTTCAAAAGAATCACTAGATATGACTATATTATCCAAGTAAATAACCACAAACTGATCGATATAATGATAAAAGACATTATTTATTAAGTTGCAGAAAATTGCAAGTGCATTTATCAAGCCAAATGGCATTACGAGGAACTCAAATGACCCATATCTTGTGACCATAGTGGTCTTAGGTTCATCCCCTGTAGCAATTCTCATTTGTTAATAGCCTGATCGTAAATCCAACTTGGTGAAGTATGGAGCTTTGGACAAATGATCAAACAAATCTAAGATCAAGGGCATCGGATACTTGTTTTTGATTGTAACCTTGTTTAGGCCTTTGTAATCCACACAGAGCCTAAGAGAACCATTCTTCTTCTCCTGAAACACCATAGAGGCACCGAATGGGGCTTTGGATTGTTGTATCTTTCCAGCATCCCATAGTTTACCCAATTGCTTTTTTAATTCAGCCAACTCCTTAAGTGACATTCTGTAGGGAGTTTTGGCAAGAGGTCTTGTGCTGGGCACAAAATCAATCATGTGGTCCACAACACGTCGAGGCGGCAATCTTGTTGGCAACTCTAAAGGCATCATATCATCAAATTCCTGCAGAATTTCAGCCACCTCTTTTGGCACCTCTCCCATCTCCTCTTGGCCCATATCAATGAGAGCAGCAAGGTAGATTGTTTGGCCCCTCTTCCAGCCATGGGCCAATTGCATGGTGGAGACCATCTCTACCTTATGTTTGCAAACTCCAGCATCAGAAAGAATGCTGCACCCTATAATAAAACAAGATTTCTTTTCATCATAGATTAGCAACCCGAATAAGTGTGGTAATATTGCTGCTTTGGCAGTGACGAAGAAGTCATTGCTAAGGATTAAGTTGCAGCCATCTAGTGGAACCACCATCAGGTTCATCTGACCATCCCATCCGCTAATGGTCACTTGGACATCAAAGGCCATGCCCATCATAGCCTGGGCTTGGAAATTGACTACCTTGTTGCAGCTTGGATGCTTTACTACACTCAAGCCTAGAGTGGTTATGATCCTTTCAGCCACAAAACTATAAGTGGCACGCACCAGTATCCACCATGATTGAAATCTGATGTTTATTGACTCCCATTTGCACGGACATCAGTTTGGAGCGTTCCTTGATTTTCTCTGCTTGAAATGCACCAAGTAATTGTAATTGTGCAACTCAATGTGTAGCCTCTGAATTAGAGTCATCATCACGGGCCTCCTTGGCAATGATAGCATTGATCTTGCCCTTATTGGGACAGTTTTGGGCAAGATGAGGGCCGTTGCAGATGAAGTAGCTAAAATGAGGGTTGGCTTGATCTCTCCGTTGGTGGGAACCCTCTACCTTTGCCTTCTCTTTATCAGCATCCTTGGTCCACTTTCCCCCAGCATCTTTGAACTTCTGTTTCTTTTTGTAGTTCTTCTCATCAAATTTAGGTTTGCTTGCTGAAGGACCATTGCTAGATTTGCTGATTCTCAAATCTACTAAGGCATCAGCAGCAACCAATGCAGCAGGTAAGTCTTTAATACCTTGTCGTCACAACTCTAATTACACTCACGATTGGAGGCCAAACAGAAAATTAAATAGCCTATCTGCTTTTGACATATCCTTGATGTCCAAAATAAGAGAACTATAATCCTTCACATACTCTCTTACTGAACCAATCAGCCTCAACTTTTTTAAAGAGTCCCTTGCAACCCATGCTGTATTGCAGGAAAGAAATTGATCCTTTAATTCACTACTATAAAAATGGCCTATGGCAGCGCTTGCTATGGCAGCGGTTTTCGAAACTGCTACCATAGCTCTTACGATAGCGATTTTCATTAATCGCTGCCATAGGTTCGACCTATGGCAGCGGTTACAAAAAATCGCTATCGTAGGTCAGACCTATAGCAACAGTTCATTATAACTGCTGCCATAAGTCGGACCTACAGTGGTTAGTAGAAACTGTTGCTATAATCTGATTTATGGCAGCGGTTAATTATAACCACAGCCATATATTTTATTTTTTTAAAATACTATATAATTTTAAAATTAATGCTCATCTTCATCGTTCATTATCTAAATAATTATCATTAGAGTGTCGTCGCAAAAGATTACCTCGATCTGATGGCCCTAGCTTCGTCGATCAGAAAAATTTAATTTCGACGATCACAAACAACGATACGATGATCTGATAGATGGAGACCTTCGATGAATTCAAAAATCTGCAATGATGATCTCGGTGATGTTTGTAACATACTATCAAAGTTTCACTTCAATCGGATATCATTATCTTGGTCAATTTAGTATATGTTAGTTTCGACCGTTAAATGATAAATGAGTGATCAAAGGATCAAACGGTGTCCGATTATAAGATAATTTTTTTATAAATGATCTTGGTTACTACTTTAATCATTTTTTATGATAGTAATTATAAAATTTAACTCATGAGATGAAGAACAATCTAAAACTATACGTCTCTTTATAACTATTCTAAAACTTCAGTGATTGTTATGCTCGTGCTTTTGCAATATCTGCTTAACATGAATAGTTTATATAAAAATAATTTAAATTTTACTATCATCACCATATAAAATATTTAAAATTATAACAAAGATCATTTAACTAAAAAATTATCTCATAATCGAACGTCATTTAATCCTTTGATCGCTTATTTCTAATTTAACGGTAAAAATCATTCCATACTAAATTGATCATGATAACGATATCCGATTGAAGTAAAACTTTGACAGTATGCTATAAATATGATCGAGATCATTGTTGTAGATTTTTAGATCCATTGAAGATCTTCATCTATCAGATCATCACATCGTCGTTCATGATCGTCGAAATCAAATTTTTCTGATCGATGAAGCTAGGGCTATCGGATCGAGACGATCTTTTGCGATGATACTCTAATGATAATTATTTAGATAATGAATGATAAAAATGGGCATTAAATTTTAAAATTATATAATACTTAAAAAAAATGAGAAAAAAATTATTTTTCACCTATGACAACGGTTATCAAAAATCGCTGCTATAGATCTACAGCAGCGGTTATAGAACCACTGCCGTAGATCTATGATAGTGGTTTTGGATAATCACTATCATAGATCTATAGCAGTGGTTCGATAACCACTGCTATAGGTTAGGTTAAAAATCTTTAAATTTTTTCTTCCCTCCCGTGCGTGCTCGATCTCTCTCGCTCTCTCTCTCCCTCCTCTTCATCATCGGTGAGGCTCTTCCCCCTTGGCCAGCATCGCCCCTCCTCCCCCTGACCTACGTTGCCCCTCATCGCCCTCCTCCCCCCCCCGACCGACGTCATCCCTCTTCCCCTCCGGCCGGCACCGCCCCTCCTTCCCCTTTCCTCTCCAGCCCCCCATCCTCGGCCGCCCTCCCCACCACCCGCCACCCCCCACACGGCCCCCCCACCCCTCCATCCGATCCTCCCTCGACCCCCCATGAAATCTCCCCCTCTGGCGAACCCCCCTCCACCCTCGCTCAGTCTCCTGCGAAACCCCATCCCCCGCCCCCCTATCCGACCCTCCTTCGATTCCCAGCGAACCCCCTCCGACGAATCCCCATCCGACCCTCCTTCGATCTCTGCGAAACCCCACCCTCCTCCACCACCACCATTCTGACCCTCCCCCGATCGAATACGAAGCCTCCTTCGGCCTCCTCATCACTGTGCCCCCCTCCCCTGGCCCCCATCCCCAACCACCCCTGCTCTCTCTCTTTCCTCTTTTTCTCTCTTCTCTATCTCACTATCTTGCTTTTATTTCGCAGGTTACCTCTAGTATCGTCGTCCTCTTCTAGCATCGTCGCCAACGATACTCGGAGCTTTCGGTGCAACTCGCTCTCTATAGCCGCAGGTATAATATTTTTTAATTTTATCATATTATTTATTAATCATATATATTTATAATATTTATAAAATATTTATAATAAATATTATAAATATTTATTATAATATTATAATTATCTGCATGCTGTAGTTTTTGGGTCATGCCGTGGCAGTAGCCTTGGGCCGTGCCATGTCGATGGTTATGGACTAGATCTGTCAATGGGTTAGATTCGGATCGAAATCTGGATATTCAGATCAAGATCTAATTTTAATTACTGATATCGGATCCGAACCTGAATACCCGATGGATCTATACTTAAGAGAGGAAGGAAGGGATCCGACCTCACCGCCATCATTGGGAGGGAGGGGGTTTGGCCTCACTGGCGAGGAAGATCGAGAGAGGGAGAGTGAGAGATCGAGAGAGTGAGAGATGGAGGGAGGGGGTCCGACCTTGCTGGCATCACTGGGAGGGATGGGGTATGGCCTTGCCGACGAAGGAGATTGAGAGAGTGAGAGAGGGAGGGATGGGATCTGACCTCGCCGGCGAGGAAGATCAAGAGAGGGAGAGAGGAAGATCGAGAGATGAAAAAACTGGGAGGGAGGGGTTCGGCCTCACTGCCGTCGTCGGTGAGAGAGATCGAGAGGGGGAGAGAGGAAGTGATCGAGGGGATGGCACATAGTCGAGCTAGCTCGGATACACAGCCGAGCTAGCTCGGGCCATGATCGAACCGATTGGAGGAGGATCCTAGCCGGATGTCTTAGAAATGAAGCCGACTGTCTCAGGCACGGAGCCGGCTCGACTTTCGAGCGAATAGAATTTGATATATCACGATATTATATTGATTGATGTTCATTAACGTTGCAGATCATGATGGCACCGAAACGTCATCTAGCTTTTACCCATGCCTCTCGACGGATTTTGCGCAGTGTAGCATCTGAGGAGCAGTCGGAGCATACTCCATCCACCTCGACATCAGCTGCTCAGGGATCTTCACCACCGATATCTACTTCACTGGCAGCATCTACTCCACCGACAACTGAGCCTCTACCGTCGCAAGCATCTGAGTGTATGTTTTTATTATATTAGTATAATTTTATTTTTTATATAGTATTTGTAAACTTATATATTTGCATACGTATTAGCATTGCAGGTGCATCATCCAGCCGGATATTTTGTGGTCCCATACATATGGCATACGTGTGAAATCGCCAGCATCAGGTGATGGTGCAGTATAATACAGAGGGGAGGTCGGTAGGAGAGACCGTGCGGAAGATGCATTCCTTTTTTGGAGTGCTTGTGAGACGGTCGGACATCATTCCCGTAGAGCCTAGAGATTGACGTTTGATGGATACTGGCATTAGGGACCGAGTATGGAAGGAGATATGAGTAAGTACGCACATCTTAGTTATATTTATATATTTTATATATTTACATTATATATGTTTGATTAAAATAATTTTGTAATTAATTTTTGATAAATTTATGTAGAGGAGGTACGACTTTTTCGATCACGAGAGGGTTCGAGATGCCCGACTAAAGAAGATCAGGGAGTTGTACCAGGGTTACAGATTAAGCTCCATAGAAGATGGCTCGAGCATCGATGAGACACTTCGGAGGAGCTTGTTCTCTGGATACAGGACTGTCCTTCGAGTCAATGGGAGAGGATGGTTAGACATTGGAGGAGCTAGGAGTTCGAGATAAAATTTCTAACTTTTAAATTTTTCAATATACTTAAAATTTTATTAAAATATTTTTTAAATATTTATTATTTATTTGAATACTTGTTAGGCTACCTTCCATTAGAACCAGAAGAACCGTGCAACTCAAGAGTATACGCACACTTTAAGCCGCAAGTCTATGGCCAGTCGTGTGCATAGAGAGATAATTAATTCTAAATCTTAATGGATAAATTAAATTCATATTGTTATTATCTTTCTAATAAATTTATTTTTTATTATAGTTGATGAGAAATTGAGTGATGTCCATCCGTAGTGAGATCTTCCGATCCAGCCGCACGGACAAGATGGGCAGGCCGATGAACGCTACGATCGAACATATTTTTGTAAGTATTAAATATATTAGTATATATGATTAGTATTATAGCATTTTTTATAAAATTTTATTTTAATTTATAATTATAGGATCAGTTAGATGCGCTTGCGAGCGAGGGTCTAGATACCTCTGGGCTCCATGACCATCTATCTCAGGTCTTGAGACCTGAGCACTCTGGGAGGATCCGATGCAGGTCCAGACACATGCCGACGAGCTACTAGTCTAAGGCGAGTATCTCCTCATAGACTTTTGGTGTCGTCAATCGAGAGGAGCTTGAGGAGACGTTGGCACGTGCAGATCATGCTACGACGCGGGCAGATCGAGCTGAGTGCGCATCTCATCTGGGGGGCATCGTGAGAGACATGATGTCGACGCTCAGCGCGTATTTTAGAGTCATGAACTTCGAGGATATGTTGGCCTATATTCCAACTCCAGCTCTGGCTTCGACTTTCGATGATGACGGCGACGATGATGATGTAGATTTAGAAGATTTTTAATGTATTTTATTTTTTAAAAAAATATTATAATAAATTTTATTCGATAATAAATTTTTAGCATTTCAAAATAATTTTTATATTTATTATATTTTTTTATGTTATATATCTATATTTATCAGATAAAATATATAAAAAAAATAAAAATTTTATTTTTTTTAGTTATTCAAGATCTACGGCAGCGGTTTTATAACCGCGGCCATAGGTTCTTAGTGCAAATGGTGCCAACCGCTGCATTAGACCTATGGTAGCGGTTAAGAAACCGCTGCTATAGGTCAATCTATTGCAATGATTTATAAACGGCTGTAATAGGTTATCTATGGCAACGATTCTAACAACCATTGCCATAGAGATACGGCGATGGCCGCAGTAGCAGCAGTTAGAAAACCGCTGCCATAACTTATGGCAGCAATTTTTAGGCTACGACGGAGTTTCTAACCGCTGCCATAGCCTATGGCAGCAATTTTTTGGACTACGGCAGCGATTACGAACCACTGTCGTAGCCCTTTTTTTATAGTAGTGATTCTTACTTCAGCATTTCCCACATCTCAATTCTTTGCCTGGCAACACCTTCCATCCTGGTTCTCCACTGGAGTTTGGCATCAACCACCAAATCTATGCTGGTGATAGAAACTTTCTCCTCTTCAAGAGCATGTGCAGCTTTAAAATATTGCTCCATGTCCCACAAAAAATTCTCCAGATCTTTGGCGCTCTGAATGCCACTAAAAGGTTTTGGTTTAGGAACCTTCATCTTGACGGCACCATCTCCCCATGAGGTGTTCTGCAGAACCGTCTTGAGAAGTCCAACATCAAATGTCATCTCCTCCATGTGTTGCTGCATTGTTGCAAAGGCTTCCTGCAATAAAGCTAATGTGGTCGGTGAGTTTTCAACCTGAGACCACAAAGACTCAGCAGCTTCATTTTGAGGCACTCCGATCATTGCCTCCAATCGGGACAATCTTTCATGGATAGCTTCCATATTGTTGCCACCCGCATGCATAAGTGCCACCCCTATGCTCAATACTTTGGCACTGATATCTGGCCAAAATCCCATCGAAAGATCCCTTAAAATCGGCTCTGATACCAGCTATCACAGGGCTAATTCTCGCCTAAAATTTTTGCAAGAGTACAAGTCTTGTACGGCACTAGACTGGTGTCTACTTCAGCCTCTCAACTCTCCACCCCATAGAATGCACATATCAAGTGGAATAGGGACAAGGTACTCGAGGCACATAGAGGAAACATTATGAATTTCCTTCATGCCAGTTCTTATAAAAATATGAATAATAGAGATCCGTCCATAATCTCTCAGATTTTCCAAATGTACCAACTTTTACTTGCTATAAGCAAGTATGGCTTACATAGATGGTGGGCAACTTTTCCTAACCACTGAGAACCAACTTAGAACTGTCTACCATCTATTAAGAGGCAAACTACTTCAAGAAGTTAGGAGTTAACTACTGAAAACTCCACCAAACTGCTAGTCTACTCAGCATGCCAACTTTGCAAGCCCAAGCCACAGGTTGGGCGTGCTCGGATGCCGGGCTGTGTGCTTGAATGCCAAGCTGCGCACCCTTGGTGTGTGTGCATTCTTGCACAAGCGCACGCATGCCCTGCACGCTACCGCGTGTGCCTATGCATGCACACCATGCCATGGTGCCGCATACTTCCAATGGTGTATGCCGTGCCATGGGCGTCCTTGCGTATGCCCTTACATGCGCCATGCCATGGTGCCCTTACATGCACCCCGCCTGACCATTCAAGCACTAGATCATGCCTTTTGCCTTTTTCTTTTCTTGTAGGACTCCTGTCAAGCCCTTGCACATTTAGGTTTAGGATTGGCACGATAAAAGTATCAGCCAATACCATCTCAAAAGTCAGCTAAGACCATGACACGAGTCCATATAGAAATAAAGGAGTTGGATACAAATTTATTTCTTTCAACCGGGTCATAAACGCAGTGCAGGTTGAGGCCGGAGATTTTTGACCGTTCACGAAGCTAACCAACCGCTGCTCCTTCCAGTTCCAGAGCTACTTGACAAAAATAAACCAGAGATTTTTTGACCGTTCACGAATCTGACCTGATCTGACTCACCGCTGCTCCTTCCAGTTCCAGAGCTACTTGACAAAAATAAATATTCCGAATTACCTAGTAAATGTGATTGATTATGGTGCATTCAGTAATTAAATTTTATAATGTACACAAGCCGTGAATTTGTGATAGATAATGGTGCATTCAATAATTAAATTTTATAATTTACACAAGCTTGCACTATTAGTTTGATTAAATAGAAAAACTGGAAAAGCCACTGCTTTCCTGCTCCCCGTTTGAAAAATACACTCATGGTCGCATTGACTTGCCTTCATATATACTGAGCTTTTCCATAGACAATAGAACAGCGTGCGACTGAAGCAGATTGGGTGGCAGATCTGTGAAGACAGTATCCTCAGAACCTTAATGGCACAGGGGGAACTGAGTAATGTTCAATCATCATTTGGCATGATCTAGCGTGGAGGCCTAAATGCAGCACTGAGCCAGCAAGTCCAATATATCCTGTACTCCATCGGAGATGGAGAATGCTATAACTTTGCGTGTTGTCTCCAAGGGCATCCACCATCAAATGCTTGTTCCAGTACATCTTCAATGCGCTTCACAAGCAAAATCTGTCAAAAAATTCAGAATAAACGATTTCAGGTTCTTCCAGGTAAAAAGGTCATAGTTGCTTGTAAACCAGCTATGCTAGAACAAGAGCATAATTTAATCAATTCAATGCTAGTAATTGAACGAAGGAATGGGACAAAAAAAACTGTATATTAGATAGCCTTGTGATGGGGGCCCAGGCAATATGATGTTCCTGGTTTGATAGTGCACTCCAGGTTTAGATTTGTGCCCATTGAGAGGAAAGTATTCCATGTTAGCAATAATAGTAGATCCAATAAGTGCATATACACCTATAAGTGGCCTACTTTGTTAGCATTTAAAGGAAGAACACATAAGCTCAAGTACAAGGATCTGCATGATAGGGCATGCAATGAGCGCAAACCTACATCTAACGTCTTTCCTTGATAACCAGTAAAATTTGAAGTTGTCAATTGCACCTGACATACTTCTCAGCAGTACAAACATCTAAGACAGTTTATGAGTTGAACTCTGTCAGAAATTGAGAAAAGGTATTAGAAGATGGAGTGTCACTGTACGAACAAATAACTGCAACATGATCAAAATTTCGAGAAGCGATCCTGTGGATTGCGAGGCATCCAGAAAATGTGATCCAGATATGGGGACACCACCTTGCACCAGATAAGTTTTGCGGAGCCACTCTATTATTGACTGTCGCAACAACTCCAACCAACTGCAATTAACTCATTATGTCTCTACTAAAATAAGATGAAGGTGCGGAAAGGACATTTGCTAACAACCCTGTCCTCACACCCGCCAAAGGAAGAAGCAACCACACTTCGGCTCCTTTCAGGTTGCCCTCACATTCAAAATATCCAACACCAGGATCGAAGAGAGATCTCAAGCAATAAGCGCTGAACAGGAGTTCCGATAGCTCAAAAACTTGCAGAGGTCCCTCTACCAAACTTAGTTCAAATCAGGTGAGTCTGTATCATGTAAGGCTTCCCTTCAGTCTCACATTCACTAACCTCTCAAATGACCGTGTCCCAGAAAAATCCAGTTCAGCACACTCTCCAAGATAACCACTCCCTTCAACCCTAGTACTTGAAATAATTGAATAAGAATTTCAATAATATTTATAAATGTTGGCAGTATCCTAGATACCTGACTACTCTATTCAATCCAGCTTCATAACAAAATTGTCCAACCTAACAAAAAATATATAGTTACCACCGACCGTATTTTGATTAGTTTGCTCCTGATATTTTATCCAGACTAAATGGAAAAACATGTTTTTTTGTGAAATTCTTAATTTCTATGGAATCGTGCACTAATGATGTATGTGTTTCATGAATTATTCTAGAAATATTCTAAACTTAATTGGATTTACCTTTTTTTCTGTTTTCTAATTTTCTATCAATTTCTCCCAAATTTCCCTTATCTAAGACTAACACTTGAGAGAAACTCACCTACCACAGATATATTTCCTAACCCTTGAAAATGATTGTGTGTAAACCTGTGACCCCAAAAGTTGATAGCTGGCAAGATCAATCTTCACTGATTCAGAGAACCTTTTTCTTTTTTCTTTCTTTTTATTTTTCGAGTTCTGGGTGCCCTGTGCAGAATTGTATATTAAAGACATACATGAGGTACCGAATCAGGGAGATGCCACACAATAGAGAATCCTTCCAATAACTGAAAGATGCTCAAGATAGAGTCCACGCAAATGCAAGTCTTTTAGGGAGGGAAAAAAGCTAGGGCTTACATGCTATAAAGATATAACTCACATCATGGAAATAACATGGAACATTAGTTTAAGCAAGTGAAGACACGAAGAAACTACCATGTTTTTTAATCATTATCACCCAAAAAGACTAATTTGTTGAGGGTGTCTACTTAATTATCAGCATGTAAAGATTCTTATGTAGATCAATGTTAGGTACGGCGTTAAGTGTGAAAATTTCTTTAAGTAATCCATCAATCATTTGTTACTTTGCCATCCACCTGATAATACATCTATCTTCATGCATTAACATGTTCTTTCATAATGAATATGCTGTCCATTCTTTAAGTTCTCTTGCAACAAAAGCCCAATGCAGGATATCCCATTTATGGGCATGTTTGGTGTTGCTTCTGCCCTACAAAAGGAAAAGCCAGAAGCTAGGTTTTCCAGCTTCTCTTAGAAGCACCTTTTTGACCTTTTTTCCCTTGTAGAAACACTTCTCGAGTAATGTAGCCAACATTTATTTATTCAGACATGCTTTGTTGCTTAGAAATCACAAAAGCACTTTTTGTTAAGTAAACCAAACACGCCCTATGAATTCTTTCCACCAACACAGCTTACACATTAGTCCTACACAACTTTTTGCGTAGGACTCAAGTATGATAAGCATATGATTTATGGGATTCCTCCATTAGATGCTACTTTAATCAGAATCCCTTGATAAAAACAAAAAATTGAGAGAAAAGATAATCTAAGATTCTCATGAACTACTTATATGATGATATGCAACAACCAAGATGAGGAATTCATCATTATAAAAGCCACCTCTGAGCCCCTCCCCTCCCAACATTTTCAAGTAATTAACTTCTTGCTTCTACCATGAGCAAAAGAATCCCTTGTGTTTCAGCCTTCATCCATTCTTTTTCCAAAACATCTCCGATCACTCCCTACATCACCAAGTTCTCTTTTGAATTTCCACCTCCTTTCCTGCCACTTCTCTTAAGCAACAGTCTTTTAATGAGCTCATCAACAACCTTAATAGACATCATGCTGATAAAACACTTCAAGATATTTGCACATGCAATTGTGCCACTTTGTGGAATATGCGAAAAGGAGTAACATATTTAACTAAGAAAGGCAAGCTCAAGCAAAGATAACCTTCAAGGTTAAATAATTACCTCGATGCCAGCAAGAATGGCTGATGGTACCTCAGCTAAGTCTTTCAAGTTGCGTTCAGGCAAAATTACTCTATTGATTCCATATCGATGTGCCGCCAAGACCTTAAGATTCAAATAAGTAACAATCAGATGATTCATTTTGTATACAAAATGCCATAGAATAAGTAGTAAATTAGAAACAAATGTTTAGATTCTCTTTATACCGCTACACAATTTCATGAACTATAGTCGCGGGGGTGGGGTGGGGTGGGGTGGGGGAGTGAAGATAAATAAAAGGACTGGCAGCTACCTTGTCTTTGATACCACCAACGGGTAATACAAGGCCCCTAAGAGTCATCTCTCCAGTCATTGCAGTATCTGCTCTGACTTTTCTTTGACTAAATAATGATACTAGTGATGTTACCAAAGTAACTCCTGCTGATGGTCCATCCTTTGGCACTGCTCCAGCAGGAAAGTGTATATGAATATCCCGATTCTCCAGTAAATTGACCCCACCAGCAGCTGACAGCTTCAGATCTGCTGCTCGTGCTCTCACCTGAGGAAACCAAGAACAACATACTATTAAGCTTAAGATAAAAACATGACACATCAATCAGAACTTTTAAAGCCCAATCTAAGGTTTTCAAAAAATATTGATGCATGCCACAAGGAATTAAAAGAAATAAAGTCTTGATCTGAAGGGAAAACGTTAAGGAAGTTCCCCTCCATCCTTCAATGTCCAGAATGTTTCCCATGTAAAATTATTGTCCCACTACACTGATCAACATAAGTACAAGGTGATCGGTAACAATGAAGCCGGATGATGTCAAAGCAATCTTAGTTTTTTTTCCCCTTTTTCCCTTCCTTTTCTCAGCATGCAAAAAATTTCATGTTTGACTGGCCTTTATTAGAGAGAGAGAGAGAGAGAGAGAGAGAGGACAAGGGGGATGCATTACAGAAAAAAAAATGTACACTATATATCATCCTACTGGGGAGCTGACTGAAAAATACAATTGGTGCTTATATTTATTGCCTACACAAAAAGGCTAATATGATAATTAAGATTTGATTTCATTAGCTTTCTAGTGTTAAAACTCTCTGAAGAATTGCCAGTGATATATGGTGTGGCCATGTAGTCACTTTCTATTCACATGCTTGCCCACTAGAAAATTAAAGAACAGTTTATTAAGACCTAGCTTCTCTATTCTAATATAAGACAAGAGGTCTTCGAAGGCTCGCCAGTGGCAGATGGTGCAATCATTTAGCTTTCACCCTTCTCATTATTCTTCACTAGACAGTTTAAACAAAGATGTTTTAGCAGAATCTTCAACCCTCAACAAATGATAGACAACATCACAACTGTTATTGACTGGATTTTTAGTAATTACCCTGCGGATATACATTGTTGATGGGACCTGTGCCAGACACCTTACCCCTGTTATACATGTATTCTACATGAAACAAGACATTGATCCACAGTGGAAAATTGATTGGTGGATGACTATAATTATGGCAACTCCTGATTATAATTATGGTAAATCCTGAGAAATCCATTGAAACCAAGCTAGGCTTCCCCTATGTCTCAATCCCCACCATATACCCCAAATGTATCATAGGTTTGACAATTAGTTACGGTGGAAGAAAAGGAGAGCTCTTATACTAGAGGCATCAATTATATACTACATAAGTAGAATGAACAATAAAAAAAAAGTAGAACTTAAGAGAACTAGGTTTTTGTAAGTTTAAGAATCTGCTAGAAGAAATTCAGAAAGGGAAACAAGAGAGTATGTTTATAATCTGATTTTTTCTCACGTGCACAGATGTGAGAACCAAACATGTAATGTATTAATAAATCAAGTGCTAACATTCTAATATAACTCTAGTTAGCAAAATGGAGATGCTTTTCTCAGGAAACCTTTTTTGTTTATTCATTTTATGATCTCACAATACATTACATCAATCATGCAGTAATTGTAGTAGATTTTAAGTTAAATAATTTTTCATTAATAGGTTATATTGAATTATGTAAGCATGCAAGACTCTGGCTTAAGACACTTAACTAGGAAACAAGAAAAGATGTTTACAGAACTATCATCATTTTTGTGTGTTTGGTGCAGAGAAAACCAAACGAATAATAAATTACTCAGTATATCTACTATCTAATTTAACTTATGATCAGCCCAATGAGGATGCTGTTTTCATGACATCCTTTTTGTCCATGCATATTAAGAAGTAGCACCTTAAGCTGTTTGTCATGTATCCCTGGGAACTTGATCTTTGCGCTTTTAAGCTAATGATAAAAAACTGGATACATGACAAGCAAATTTGGCACATTGAACAAGACAAGGCATTAGCATACATTATGAGAGGTACCGCAAAAGGAATGAGTTACAAAAAGTACCCATGTGAGAGCTATTTGTGCTGATTCTTTAATAATATCTCCTAGTTGTCCAGTGAGATGCAAATCACCCTTCCCCACCATTGCTGTGGCTTCAACAAATTGAACTTCTCCGCCAAAGGATGTCCAGACGAGTCCAACTGATACGCCAGGAGTTGCTACACGTTCTGCAGCTTCTCTGCCATCAAACCTAGGAGGCTGCAATTCCCAGATTAATGATGGGAAAATAAATATTTGTTTTGACAAAATTGAATAAATTCAGAGGCAGAAAGATAAAATTCCGAAAAAGTAGCCTCAAACTTCACAAACAAAAGTAACTACCCCAAGCACTTTTTCCAGCATAGCCTCATCTACAACCAGGACAGAGGTACTTGAAAAAGCATTTGATATCTCCTGCCTATTAACACCCATAGGAATAACTTCCATCTCAACTTCAGCAGCATCTGCAAGTCTTGTGTCCAGTATTGAACTGGTCATTGGGTGCACATCTCTGGTAAGTTGAACTGCACGCTCTTGCTCAGCAACCTTCACAGCTGCAGCACGAGCTAAGGCAGCTAAGTTTCTTTCAAGATTCCGCACACCAGCTTCTCTAGTATATCTCTGAATTATAATTTTCACCATCGCCTACTCACAGAGATTGTTAAGACAGATGAATCATGACAATGCTACAAATAAAAGAAAAAATAATAAAATTCCCAACACAGAAATTGAAATTGCTCACATATATACAAGTATGACATAATTGCAGAACTATCAAGCACCGCAGACTATCTTAGGAACATAAAAATGATGCGGAATTAAAAAAGAAAAGAGTTTAAACATTCCGGCACTGGCACTGACTCTATGACATCAATTAAATAGAGGATGTGTCAGTATTAAGGAATATGCGGACAAAAAAAAATGATTCATACAGCCTGTCTCCAGTACACAGGATATATATATATATATAGGATTTGTTGTTGGTTAATGGTAATACAAGGACATGCCTGTTTTCAGCCATCATGGGCGATCAAGGAGAAATTGATCCATGAAGCTAATTGTGACCCAAGCATCCAACCAGCAGACAACATAAAGAAATGCAGGCTATTCTACAGCAGGAAGTGCTTTATACACATCCTTGAATCCCAAAGAATATCAGTTTCCTTATGAACATTATGAACTTACATATACACAAGATGAATATTTCCCACTCTCTCCTACTTTCTCATTTATAAAGTTAAAAAATAAGCTGGACATTGTAAAAAAACCCATATCAGTATTATAGAAAGACTAGAGATAACTAAAACTGCTCTCCACACTTACCAACCTTTCTCCTTCAGCTATCTTCCACATTCCAAAACATATACAAAAATTTATATGTAACCTCCTTTTGAAAAGTCTTTGCTGAATGAGTAAGCTCGAAGGTATTTGCAAGCAACAGGCAGCAGGAATAGATGTCAGAGTACACAGACTGGAAGATTATTTCCTTCATCATGCTATGAATTTGTATCACATTTAGAACAGGGAAAACATAAACATAAAATCCTCTTTATCTTCTTTCCACTACCATTTTGCTTATTTAGCTTATTTTCATCCTATGAAGAATAAGAAATCGATTAGGCAGGAGTTCCACTTATAAACCTTGTTAACATCATGGTATAAGAAAATTTATTATAACAGAAAAGAACAAAGGAATTTGAAAAACATTCATCAAGTTATATCTCAATGATAAAAAGGCTCTGCATATGCAGGCTGTCTAATAATAAAGGTTATTTAGTAGCAAGATCATACCTCAGGGATTTGAAGGAATTCAGAACTCAAACCATGCTGATCTAGAACTCGTGGTATAAGATGCTTCATGGCTATTTTTAACTTTTCTTCAGGTGTATAGCCAGGAAGCTCAATGACTTCCATTCGATCCAACAGTGGTGGGGGAATAGGTTGAATCCTATTTGCAGTTGCAACAAAAATTACCTTTGATAGGTCGAATGGAACATTCAAATAGCTGGTGATCATAATTTAAGGAACACTAGCATAATCAGATGAGATTATTATCATTATGCTGACTTCAAATAAAAATTAAATTTCTTCCAACAATATTGTAACTTCCTGTAAACACCAACCTCATACAATTATGGAAAATCTCCTAAAACAACAATATGGAATTTTATGGAAAATCCACCATCAAGATAAAAGCGAGTGTCTTCCGACAACCACTGAGCTACAAACTATAAAGAGATACAGTATCCACATACGAAACTCAGAAACGAAAAAAAACTATCCAGTTTGGGGCATGAAACTAAAGCAGCAAAACAACAAATTGTTCCAGCATTTGTGCATGTTTAATGCACCTAATAGTTCTCACTTGGTACTCTGAGGGCAATTTCCTGCATGTAGTGCTTTGAATAGTTTAGTGCCAGAAAAAAGTTCTGACTGCAATTACTGTGCACAACAAGAACTATAAAATCTTGCATAACAAATAAATGTGTTTGGGCAGAAATATTGACTATGAGAATTAACAAGCATGTTTTAGTCATATAAGCATAATGATGATCATATGAAGAACTAAAAGCCCATAACAGAAAGGATACTGATCATTGAATGTTTTGTTCTGTTCTGGATCAAGAACTTCCAGTAATGCCGATGCTGGATCTCCACGAACATCAGAACCTGTCTTGTCAATTTCATCAAGAAGCATAACTGGATTGTTAACAGCCACTCTCTGCAATTAAAGTAACACAAGAAAAACATGCATGTCAATAGAAACAGCCGGCAAATGGTTTCATAATGGAGGTTCCATAATAAAGAATACCAAAGAATACCATGATTATCAAGCTGATAGTATTATGTTCATGCACGGAAATTTCCCAGTATAACAAAATCAAACCATGACTGTTAAACCTTGGGAAATGAAGCAAGAGTTTGCTTTAGATGGGAACCCCGTGTGCCAATCAATCACATGACAAGTACAAAAGCGTTAGGCTCAGGCTTTTGTCAGGACTCAATATTTTAGCTCATTTTAGTTTTTTTTTTAATATAGAATTACTTTGAGGAGTAAGGTTCAACGAACTGATACAGGGGATCATATCAGCCAGCAATCAATTCAGTTTGGTACCGGTATGTACCGTATGTGTATCAAAACCAAGGGGATGGAGAGAGAGAGAGAGAGATCAGCTCACCTGGTCCATGGATGATGCCTCCCTCTAGAGGGCGAATTCAAGGTCCCAATCCCTCAATCTAACCTAGAAAGATCTTGGAATCCAAGCATTTTATGTTACTTCTTAGATCTAATGGCTTGGTTGTCTTTTGGTGCAGATAATCATCAATCAAGAGACAGGGAGGTCGAGAGGCTTCGGATTCGTGGCTTTTAGGAAGAAGCAATCGGTAAGGGATGCTTGCTGGAACCAGGGGAAGAGAGAGATAGAGGGCGGGAGAAAGTGTGTGAGAGAGAGAGAGATCAGCTCACCCAGGCCATAGATGATGCCTTTCCTTGAGAGGATGGTGAGATCCTCAAATCCAAGGTCCCAATCCCTCAATTCAACCTAGAAAGATTCTCGATTCCACACCTTTTGTGTTTCTTGATCTCAGATCTATGGCTTGGTTGTTTTTCAGTACAAATCATCATCAATTGGGAGATGGGAAGGTCAAGGGGTTTGTGATCATGAATGAGCACTCAATGAGGGATGCCATCGAGGAGATAAATGGGTATAAACTAGACGGAGGAGCAACACCGTCAACAAGGCCCGATCTTGAGACAGTAGCAGCAGGTTCCATAACAACAGTCACCATAAGAGCGGCGGTGATAACAGTCGAAGCACTAGAGGAGAGGACAGTGGGGTGAGAGAGGAAGGTGATGAGAGATAAGCCAAAATCTTCAAGACAGGGCAGAGAGTCGATAATAGCCAGAAGCTTGGAGAAAGGGCGTGAAATAGAGATAAGCCAAACCAAATTATAAAAAGATCCGAGCTAAACTAAAGGGTCATTTCGTCTCAATAAACGACCGTTTCAGGTTGGTAAGTCTCGAACCAAGTAGTTCAGGATAGTTCCATTGTCCTTGTTTAGGTGTCTTTAGATTCAATATTTTTCTTTCACAATATAAGTTTTAATAGGTTAAAACAAAGTTTTAAATCTTGTGGAATGGGGTTGTCCTGCTTTTCGCTTGGAATAAGATATGCCGCCATCCCGCCCCATCCAAACACTTGGGACAGAGAATGTCCCAAGATGTGCCAATCAGAATGCTGGGATAATGGCAGGATGGCCCTGTCCCGACTCTTAGGATCCCTGTCCTGGTGTCCTATAGGACATTGTGTTGGGACTTGAGTCCTTGGGTTAAGGAACATCCATTTGTAGCTTAGAAGGCAATTCTCAGATTTGATTATCCTTGGAGAAACACTTGGGATAGGGGATGTTCCAAGATGTTCAATCAAAATGCTGGGATAATGGTAGAATGGCCCTAGTCCGACTCTTAGAATGGTACCCTGTCCTGGTGTCTTGTAGGATGTCATGTTGGGACTTGAGTCCTTGGGTTAAAGAATACCTATTTGCAACTTAGAAGGCAACTCTCAGATTTGATTATCCTTGAAATAATCTGAAGCCGTAAATTGTGTATTCAGGCTTTTGTCTATATATATGTATTCTACTATAAAACCCAAATAATGGAGTACATCCATATAGCTCTATGCTCCACATCTCCATGTTGCCTGGCCATGCGCATATGCATTTTGCATAATATATCTATGAATATGCAATTTTTGGGTTTCTTTAAGGCATAGAAGTATCTTAAATGTCAATATGTTTTTGTATATAGTAGTCAAGATATAAATTCTATGAAGCATCCATCATCAATAATGCCCAAATGCTAGCACAAGTTACCCATAGAAGAAGTATATCTTGTAGACATTATTAGCCCACTAAAATATATCTCTGTATGGACCTTAAGTTAACACTATGTCGCATAATGATATTACCCTAGCAATTCTTTCTGTTACATGCCTATCTCTTTTAGACATGTGAGTTAGAGGCAGCAAAGGTATACAAGGAATAAGATTCTATGAATTTTGTAAGATTTGATGATATAATTTATAAGATTAGGGTTCCTCATTCAGAAAATCCTTTGAGTATCCATAGCCACATAGGTGTCGACAGGTTTGCAACACCAAAACTGGCACAAGTTGTGCCCTTCGTCATTGTTGATCCTCATTTTTTTATCCTTTATCTCCATATCACCAAAATCACTATAATCATTATCATTACAATTACAATATCATCATTACACATATGCGAATGTAAGCTCCAACAAGCTCAACAAGTTTTAATTTATAATCTTAAAATATTTTGGTGCTATAAACTGAAAGGAATACAAGCAGCATGCATTGACATTTCAACCAACCTAACTGGCCAGTAAATTTAACCATGAACTTCATTGTATTGAAATAGCAAACTAATAGGACATTATAATAAAGCCTGATATGGACAAATTATAGATTGCATTATTCTTCAATTATGCGTCACAAATTGTAAGATCACATTTGTATTACAAATTCTGAGGGAGTTTTTAAAAATTACCAGAATCTTATTTAAAACGAAAAAACGTACCTAAACACCAAAAGTAAACAGAAATACAGATATAGTATCTCCTTAGAAAGAAATGCATTTAAAATGTTTATAAAAAAAATACAACAAGGTGGAACTTGATATGATCAGTTAGCAAGACAATTTGATAAACTTATGATGTAGCAGTGTTCCAGGGTGAACCTTTAATCCATCAATAAGACGTCCTGGCATGCTTCCTATGTATGTCCTTCGATGACCTCTGATATCAGCCTCATCCTTGACACCACCAAGAGATATCCGGACAAACTTTCTGTTCAAAGCAGCTGCAATTGATGATGCCAATGATGTCTTTCCAACACCTGGTGGGCCAACAAAACAAAGCACTGGGCCTCGGGCATCAGGTTTAAGCTGCAGTACATTTGATTACTATCAGCTACAGTAACAGATGCAACAACTACTAAGAACATGCAAAAATAATGCCATAGAAAAGGCTAGGAATTCAACCTTGCGAACAGCTAAATATTCAATAATCCGCTGTTTAATTTTGACCAGACCATAATGATCATGGTCAAGACGTTCCTTGGCAGCTCTAAGATCAAGTACATGTTCTTCACTGACCTTCTGCCAAGGAAGATCAGCAAGGAGTTCGAGGTATACACATGAACTACTATATCCAGGTTGCTGAGGCTGCATTTTTCTCAGTCGCCTACAAGCAGAAACTTAAGGTTAGAACATTAGTCAGTAACGCAATTGATGTCATTTCTATTTATTAAGATAGAACAATTTGTGTCATTTTGTTATTAAGATATCAATAGCCACTAAAAAATTTTCTAGTGTTGGGTGAAATGCAAATCCAAAGAATCTATCTGTCAGATGAATACACACGTGTGCACGCACACAGAAATATACTGATGTATGCAACTGTCATTCTGTGATTTGGAAATCAGAATCTTATCTTAGAATCATAACAAGTTTGGCTTAGGTTGAGACATAGGAGTGGACCACTAATCAAAGCAATTATAAGAATGCTTCTTTACAGCTGCCAATGGTTTTGAGCCTCCAGAAATCAAACCCAAACCTTGATCAGATAAGAAACGACCAAATCAGACCATCTGACCTAGTGTTAGAAAGTCTTAGATTTTAGATTGTTTCTTCTCCTGGGTCTTGTACATGTCTTAATAGTAACAAAAGATTAAGGTGTTTTCTGCCCAGCATTCTGACATGTCAGGCCATCATTTTATAGATGTAAAATAGATGGAAATGGAATGTCAAAAGAAAGGAGAGGATAAAGAGATTATGCATGATGGAGCTCACAAAAGCCCTAATTTTGGGATACCTTATATTACAGTTACAATATCCTCTACCCCTCATCAACTAATTTCCTGCACCACATGAAAAACTCCAGCAATGCTAGCCTCCAATAGCATAGCACGACATCCAAAGCATCCATGAGAGACAGTGAGGAAGGATTACAAAAGAATTCTATCCGTCAGATCAAGTCTTTAGTGTTGGTTGCAGAAATTGAGCATAAGAGTTTTTTAGTTATAGGACACATGCAATCTAGAAGTCCTAATGTTTTGTTTTCCCCCAAGTTGAAGAACTCAGATGTGACAATGTATGATTGTTTAAACATGATAAGAAAAGCATTTTACCAGCAATCTACATAGCTTACCGCAATTCTCTTTGTGCATGCTTCCAGATATTAGGAGGCATCCCTGCACTCTGCATTTTTCTTTCCAAAGCAGCTATATCATCCTCATCATCATCATTATCACCAAGTTCCTCTTTTATAGCCCTCATCTGGAGGAGTGTCAAGATTGAACAAATAGATCAGGGGAACTAGAAATTTGAACCATAACAGCTAAAGTGAATATAAAATAACGCACAAAATTTCCAATACATTGTAAGCATAAAAGACATAAACAGAAGAAAATCTATAGTTTAACAATCATATCTAACATGAGGAGTGAATAGGGCAACACTGGAAAATTTCTTTTTCTTGCGCATAACTGACACTTTCAACAATATCCAGAAAGCAGTCAGAAAGGGTGCCATGCAGAAGTTCTTTGATATCTTTTTTATCAATAAATGAAATTAATTTGAGTTATCTGCTAGAATAGTGCTGTAATAAGCCACCCTCTGTCTTCATCTTCAACCCTGAATGTATGCTGATCAATTCCCTGTTCTTCATATGACAAATGTGTTCGAGTAGTCTGCAATCATTGTGAACTTCCCTCTCCCTTCATCTCCACCCTGGACTGTTGGTTGCCTCTTTGTTCTCCATTTTGAATATTCAAGTCAAAGCTTTTCATGCAAGTAGTTATCTATTATCTTATCCAACAAAAAAGTTGAGGTGAAGTGATGGTGGTGGTTTCTGTTTCCAAAGATTTAATCAAGACAATAATTCTCGGTCTTGCTTTATCTCATCTATGGACTTATCACCCAGTAACATCAAACTTTTAAAGGTTTTATACATTTTGTTTACTCTAGTTAGATGTCCTCCTTTGCTTGCAAACCCTCTATCATTCAGCTCCTGTTTTGGTTTTGGCAGCCCAACCATCATTTGTCCAAACATTCTCATCCATTATCCATGATATGACCTTTCTAGCACACTGCCTGTCACACTCTACTTGTTGAATCCAATTGTAGAGCATAATATCCTAATAACCATGGTGCTACTCATATATGTTTCTACAATTGAAGGGAAACAACCAAAAAAAATATTATACAATTTTTTTTTTTACACGTTGAATCAGCTTAGGAGCCATTATTTGCCAGGATTCTTTATTATAGTGCATCATTTCTGACACAAACTGATTGCTGTACAACACTAATTTCCTTGACCACCTTAACCAATATGATATTCTTTAAACACCCCATCCCAACCCCAACCTCAAACAAAAGAAAGAAAAGCGTGTCATTTGCATGAACGAGCTTCACCAAAGGCATGATAAGTTTGGAAAGAGAAGTAAAACATAAGATCCTGCTTTTTGCACTGGCGTACTAGTTTAGTCTATTATATAATGCTAGGCAGCATTCCTTCAGGCAGTGCATTTCTTGTTTCATATTTCATCAATGACAAAGCACTACATCAGCAAAGAATGCACTATTAACCTATCATAAGGTATTGTAGGAAACAGACCTGTTGACGCAGAAGAAATTCTTTCTGTGATTTTGACAGTTGTCCCTCAACCTTCTGAGTTATTTTTTCTGCCACACGGATCGACTGTTCAGCCAAAAAACAGATGTTAAATGTGTAACATGTATGTATGTATATATATATATATATATATATATATTTGAGAAACAAGGAGCGACAGATAAGAAGATATCAGATTGTATAATCTAGACAGACAATAATATACCAGTCCACTTTGAATAAAATTCAATGCTATTGTGTCATAAATAAGAGAACATTATGATAAAAAATCATATATAAGAGAGTAAGTTTAACCATCTTCACCTGCAAGTGCCTGTCCACTAATTCAGTTGCCTTTGAGAGCCTAACTTTTAAGTCAATTGAATCTAACATAGATAACTGCTCCTCAAAGCTTATTTCAAAACTAGCAACAAATATATCTGCCAGCCTATGCACAGGAACTGTCTCAAGTAGAACTTTTGTCCGACCAACAGTTTTTTGCTTCTGTAAGCAGCAATTAGAAAAGACATGTCACAACATGTAAACGATAATGGACAAAATAATAAAGAAGTACCATAGATTGCATTCAGAGAAGGCAGATTGCACCATTTGAAAACTTGAAAAAGTAGGCACAATCTAAAGACTCAAATGTATTATCACTATATTTCAAAAACTCAATTAGAAAGCAATAACAAAACTGATAGCATTGTATGTATTACTGGTGTGCATAACCGAAAACAACCTGCAAGAAGATGCAGAATATACTGGGCAAAGTAGAACCATAGGTTTCAAAACTTATGGAGTATCTCAGATGAGCAACTAAACAATGTGTTCAAATTAAGTCCTTGTTAATCATTCAAGTCAGTCTTATTAACCTCAACCTTCCCCCTATGTTTTAACATGTAGCATCCAAAGCTTTTATAGTAAACTACATGATATTGAAAAGGAATACATTTAAAATTCAAACTTTCACCTGCTCAAGAACAGAAATTAGCTCCATAGCAGTAGCTTTAAATTGGCGAGATAACAAAATAAGATCTGGGTCTTGTTCGGCTTGCTCCAACTCTAGCAAAAGCAAAAAAGATGAAATGTTTCATTCAGAACTTGCTTTATGAAAAAGGTTAAGAGCAGATAGCAAAGAAATATTAACAGCACGATCACAATTTCACTCAAGAGTTTTTCATGGTCCCCATCAAGATTTTGCACCTCCAATTTATATTGGCTAGCTGAATTTTGTACACCAATGAATTAAAACATCTACTAGGAACTATGTTCACATAAGAAAAATAACAGGTCACTTCACTAAGAAGAAGAAGAAGAAGAAAAAGAAGAGAAAATTGATCTGGAGACAAGATATCAGCAAAAATATATAGAATAGTGCTACTAAAGAATGCATACATGTTTGTCCGTAACCACATATGATATGAATTTCCTTTCTTGAGGATCTCATTAATAGAATGTTATAAATTCAAAAAACCAAAAGGAATTAGGCATTCCCATATCATTCTTTCAGATCTCCTAACATGAACGATGGTTTGCACATCTTCTTTTAGGTGTATATTAAATGGAATAGCTCTGTGACATATAATTTCTACAAACTTTATAGAAAATAAAATTCAAATCCTTTCTGGTGTGGTTATAACATTAATTTCTATGCCTTTAATAGCAAGTCCTTCAGTGAAAAAATAGGTTTTCACATGACAACCAAAAGAAGTAATCTCAGTTCTTAGTAGCTACTGACCTATACACTATTATAACAACCAAAAGATGTATGTATTTGTTTATAGTTACAATTGTATTTTTCTTTCTCTTACTACTACTGTTCCAAGAGTGCTTTCCATCTTTAAGCTGTAATCACTTCAATATGCAAGTTAAAAAGCTAGGTTTTTGTATAGTTGTATTTAAAAATTTGCATAGTGACTAAAAGTTGACTGCTTATTTTATGCCACTGAAAACAATTTAAATTACTCGAGAATGGTTTAAAACATATCTCCAAAATATCCTTCAGTTTATGAATTTGGAGAAACTGAATGAAATATAACTAGCGAAAAGTGATAATGGAATATGAAAAGGTACAAAAGTATATCTTACCAGCTTTTGTCATGTCAAGATGTGAGATGCGTGCAATGTAATAATTTCCTCTTGCACTGAGTTCTTGTACACTAAACCTACACAATCCTTCTAGAACAACTATGTATGTAACCCTTCCACTTGGCTTTTCCACTCCTCTAGAGAGGTGTAAAGCTCTGGCAGCAACACCCCTGGAGATGAAAAGCAAGTTAATTGAGTGTCATAGCGTTCACATTAAGTACACCATGTGTTTGAGTAAATGTGACAAAGAAAATTTACTTATCATTATTGCAGTGCCCAATTAGGTTACCTTCTGTACTTTTTTATGAAAATAAACATTCATAAAACCACCTGAACAGTATAGGTCAAACCAAAGGCTCCCCTACAGGACAATGGTACTTCCAGCACTATGCTGGCAAGCTAATAGATAAAAGTAACTTCGCCTTTCTTGTGTCGATGCTGGTTTTCACACTTTTGTTTTACTGCCTTCTTTGCAAAATTGATGTTTCACCTAACCAAATAAAACACCTAACTGAACATCTAAGATACATATAATTAATTACATGGGATAAACGGAGACTTAGAAGGTAACATTTTCATGAACCACTTTTCGTGGTAGTTAATATCCCACTCTAGTCAATTCTAATGCTCTCTACAAACAAACAAATAAGAATGTCCGCCATCCTCGATTTTCACCAACTTACTCTCATGGCACTTCTTGCAATTTCCACTACAAGAAAATCATTCTAATGGTCATACCTGTTGGCGTGCAGATGAATCCATTTGCAGTGCCCCTGGTCACAAACTTAGTTCAACCACCCTAATCACTCCATAATATAGCTCCTCAATATACCTCCAAAAACTTTATTTATTTATTTAACCTATCCATCACCTTTATGCATCCAAATTACTTTTCTCATACTTTTCGGATCTTTTGATATTCCTTGTCTTGGTGAACAACAAGAGCCAAAAGATTGCGTGGGATGCAACCTCTCAGAATGAGCTAATGGTTCAATTGGTCTTACCTCGCCTTATATGAAAATTACAGTGATAAAAATTTAAAAAAAAAAAATCACATAGAGAAAAAGACACTGTTAGCAGACCCTACCTGTTGTGCCAGTGAATCAACTCCTGCTGGTTCTTTCCATCCTGCTTCTGAGAATCCCCCAATACATCAGCAGGACCTTTCAGACTCCGTTCTCCAGAATCATTACCCACACCTTCATCAACATAAACATCCTCTACTCAAAAATTTCTTCCTCGATCCACATTATCCAAAAAAGGGAAAGAAAATGAAATCAAAATCACCTGGAGATAGCATCGAACCCACCGCCGCCGCCTCGGTGTCCCTGACGGGAAGCACACCGATCAAACCCTTCTCTTCCCTCTGCCATAGTTCTTGCTCCACCAGCTTCACGCTGCAGGGAGTACGATTTCAGCACCATAACATCCCACAGACAATAAAACAAAACAAGTACCAAATAAATAAATAAATAAATCAGAGCTGTTAATCAGCATCGAATTCATAGACAAATTTACAACAAGAATGACAACTATAGCCCCTGAAAACATCCTCTAGTCGTATCAAAACAAACCCCAGATATCAAAAATCCCAACTTTATCGATTCTCGTCTCAAGAATCATAAGCTGATTAAAATCTCATCCCAAGAAGCGAACTTTGTCAAGAAATTGATTGAAAAACAGTGAAATTTCAAGAAAAATAGGGTTTCGAGAACAGACAAACGAATCTAGAAGAGCAATTCGACCAAAACCATGGAATTGACCGATTGATAACCTGCTGGGAGAAGTGCAGCGGATTCGGATGATGGCCCCCGGCAAGAGGACCTTGTTCCTGAAAGGGAGAATCCCCAGGCGACTCGGGAGCTCCACCAATTCCGCCATCTTCTCAGCTCGAAAGGAGAGAACTGATGGGGTTTAAAAGGGCGAGGGGAGGGGGGACGGGGGAGGGAAAGGGGAGAGAGAGAGAGGAGGACGAGGTCGACGTCGTTCGCGTGTATAATTAATAAATAAATTGGGAGGCTTTATCCGCCGACTAGCGGACCGGGATCCCGGAGCCGCGCGCCCTCGGCCGTCCGATTTTCGGATAAGGTGGTGCTGCGACGCCTGATGACGACGGCCGCTCGGCGTCCCACCAGACGCATGCCCGCGCCGCGGCCGGTCCGCCCGAGTCATCCACAGCGGTCCCACAATCATTTGTTGGCACGTTTTTTGATAAGAACAGATCGAAGTCGCGCTCTTCAAAACGTCACCTTCTTCCAGAAGCCTGTTTTGAGTACGTGTCATGCTTTTATTTGGTAGAAATGAAGTTCACCGGCACGCAGCGTGTCCGTTTCACATGGGGGTAATTTTATGTGGCGCCCTATATTAACACACAAATTTCTTTAGGACGTGGATCAAGATGATTTGTCTGATTAACGGGAACACGATGTCGTTTGGTTTGATTCCCCGGGCCCTGGCGTGTGCGCTTAATGCGGGGCCCTGAAGCATTTTCCTTCACGGGGTCGCGCAAGACGGTTCGCGTTGACGGGGATCAGAATAATCCTGAGCCGTTGATTTGGAGCGACCCGGTAAATTACGAGGAAAATAAGGCAGGAATATTGGGATATCAGCCGTTTGATTGAGATTGAACGGCTGAAGAGGTACCAGGGAGGGAGGATCATGGATTGGTCGTATGATACAGTACGTGTGAACGGACGGACTGGTGAACGTGGCAGCGTAACGTGAAATGATAGGGTGTCCTCATCTCCGTGATGGACACGTTGTGATGCAACGAAGTCGGTTAGTTTCAATATTATGACGAGGTAAGCGGCTATCGGGGGAAACCACCGCTGCAAAATTTCTTTGGTTGATCATCTCCTGACACAAATAAAAATAAAATAAAATAAAATAATCAGACCTACCAAAATTTCTTTGGTTGATCATCCCCTGACACAAATAAAATTTTAAAAAAAAAAAAAAAAAATCAGACCTACCACCTTCAACGAGATTCAGATTTTACCTTTTGCAACAACAACCACCGGATCGGATTATATTGATCTCAAAATGCTCCGATATCCCCCTTTTTTTTTTTCTTTTTTTTTTTTCTATCTGTCCACGTTACATTACGAATCAACTGTTAATATTCTAAAAAAAATAATGTATCATTTTTTTGATATAATCCGAACTCCTTCTAACCATCGGACAAATTGGAAATTCAATGAAACTAGACCAAGTTAGGATCTGACCATCTTGTTTAGAGCTAAATTAGAGAGGTCTAGATATATGGTCACGATGATTCATGTATTGTGCAAGTTATGAGATATCATGACATGGATGTGACATCTCCGGCTCGGTCCAAGATCACAGGACATCTCGAAATTGGGTTAGAAGATGATGATTAGAATGGCTAAGGCTCAATGTGAACACGTGCACATTCTGATTGGAATGGTAAATAAGCTTTATTTGTTTTCTTGGAAGAATGGTCTGTCCACCCAAAAGAAAAGAAGAAACATTGAAATAAAAAAATTGACCTACTAAAATAGAAGTCAAGGGACTGATTGCCTAAGAATCTTAAAAATAGTTATAAGATGTATTTTAAAATTGAGTACTGATATCCAGGATCCACAGGACAAATGTGGAAATGAGAAAGCTTCACTGCTAAGGTGTTGCTGGGCAACCCAGAAGTAGGAAACAATCTGCTAAAGACAATGAGGATTAGGTGGGCAGGAATGGCCGTAGTCAATGTGGTGCTGGTGGGGATGGCTCCTCTTCCAACACCACCACTAAACCACTTTCCAGTCACCAACTTTCATGAAAACTCCCATTTGAACATGAGTCTCAGGAACAACCTTCAACAAGTTTTATGACTAAATGCAAGTGAAATCGGATCAAAATCAGATTTCCATAGCTAATTCAAAGAAAGTTGGTGAAAGTTAGAAGTTGTTGGCTTTGATGAAGCTATTTAAGAAGGGATTTGATCATGGTGTTACCTGCGTTCCTTTTTTTTTTTTTTTTTTTTTTTTAATTTTTTAAATCAATAAAGAAATTGTCATGAGGTCAATTGAAAAAATATTTAATAAAAAAGTGGACAGCCGTTCTTGCGTTGGGACATTTGAAGTTTCAAGAATCCGGTATACGTATCTCGTTGGTCGCTACTTAGTCTCTTACCATATTTCCTTTTTTTTTTTTTTTTAGATCGTTGTTTCAAAATTGCATCCTTCATGAGCCTCTTGTACAACCGTGTTGCCTCAATTTATATTGTATATTACTCAACATATCATGATAAGCACATGATTCCACTTCTTTTATGGTGCTCATCCATGTGACTTCTCTACTCCAGCGATTTGATTAAGAAGTGTCTCGTTCTCACTTCGATTCAAAAAATAAAAATAAAAATATTTTGATTCTTTAAAACTCTATCTCTAATTTTTTTTATATTTTGATTTCATTTCTAATCACAAAAAAACCAACATCCAAGGATATGATCATTCTTATTTTAATTCTGATTGCAAATGTACCTTTCCTCTATTCTTTATTCCAACGTATAGCCCCTCACATAGCTTACCCATAGTTTTGATCCCAGTAGGAAGCTAATTCTTTAATAAATTCTTAATTGTTGTTAACTTAGCATGTTTTAGATTCCAATGGTCACCAAATTGCATGGTGGCAGGATGGCCAACGGATGATCATGTGGATTGGTTGGCCAGCTTTGTCACTTTAATTTTGTTTCTTAATTATGTGGGGCAAATAACTTTGCATTTATGATTATATCAAGAAGCAACGCTATATGGTAATAATAATGATAATAATAATAATAACATTGGCACTAATATGAAATTTAACTTCAGAGTATCGTGAGAATTTTTTTTTTTTTTGATAAGCAAAATAGGATTTGGAGAAGGATAACCCGATGTAGCTATCTTCTTTGGGCATGACCATGAGATCCCAAATCCTTTTGGAGAGTATTGTGAGAAGTTAGAATGAGCTAACTGCATCTGCCGTCTAGTAAAACAAAAGATTATAAGGAACTCATGTTGGGTGGCTGAAAATAATAAAATTTACATCATTTTCTCGGAGCAAAAAAGAAACATGAATGGATAATGGTGCATGAGCTTGTGTTAACTGCATCGTTTCATCTAATTTTTGTCATTATCTTTTCAATTATTTAAAATTTTCTCCGAGAGACTCGTTAAGCCATGAATTTTTTTTTTTTTTAATAAGTAGATGAGCCGATCATCCTTTTTGATGACCTTTTTTTGGGTGAAAGAAAGGGAAGGAGACCTTACCACTATAAATATTGAGATTTAGGTTGTACTGAAAATGCATCGTAAATTAAATCCAATCCCTATGATTGCTAAGCATAGAGATTTGACCGGTAGGATAAGCCCAAGTTTATGCTTTCTTTGGTGACTTGCATCTTAAGTGTTAGTAGTTATGATGTCCCCAAGTGATAGACCTCACAGGGCCATTACATCATTATTTGCCTGGTGAACCATAGCTTTTGAAATTAAAAACATCACTGTTGAAAATATTATTATTAGTCATTAAGTGAAAAAATAACAAACGACAAAAAACTGTTAGTTGTTCTCTTATTTTCTCTCTCCTTTATTTCGATCCTCCCTTTTTCTTTTCTTTTTTTTCCTATGCATGTGTTCTGACCCTCCAAACCCTAGTAAATGGATAGTTTGAGAATATATTAACTACGGTACCCTTTATTGATGCAAAAAAAAAATAAAAATAAAAAAAAATAAAACATATATCTATTATCGATCACAAAATTCACTCTCGATGCTTTCAAAAGTATCAAAAATGCATCGATAAATGAAGAGTGGAAAATATTCTTCCCGATGCTTGCATAAAGTGTTGGAAAGTACCTATATTTTACCGATATTTTTAAAAGCATCAGCAAATACAAATGCTTATTTGCATTGCTAAATACTGTGAACTCGATAATTACCGACTCATCGAAGCATTAAAAATCTTTGCTAAGCTACTATTTTTTGATACTTTAAAGTGTCAATAATTGAATTCATTATCGACACTTTAAAGCATCGACAATATTCTATTTTGCACAAAAAAAATTCTAAAAGAATTACTAATCTATACAAAAAAACATAAATTTATTGAAAATTTATAAGAAAATTTAAACACCAATATAGTCATAAAAAACACTGCATAACATCATATTCAATATAAAAATCTATCCAAAATTTATAATAAAATTCAAACACCAACATACTCTATATATAATATAATAAAGTCATAATTATATTGTACATGATATTCATAAACTACAACCCATAACCCATAAGCAAAAGTAATCTATAAAACTCAAAATAAATATACAAATCAGACTATCAGTGATTCGCAGGAATATGATTGTCATCATCTCTATGGCTACTAGAAATACCGAAAGCCTATAACAAAGATATAAAAATTTTAGTAGTTGAGAATACAAAAAATATAACATAGTTAAATGATTAAGTGTATTAAAAAATAAAAATATAGCATGATATGTATTTTAGAAGAGTCGGCAAACATCTGTAATGCACGGATGTCAGCTGCTCAGCTCATTAAGGCTATCACTGTGTCATAGCTCTACCTCATCGCCTCCATCTGAGCCACCATCTGTGTCTCTATCCAAGCCTCGAGTGAATGAATATCCACATTTCTAGACTAGCATCCTGAGTGTATCGACGCATGATAGATAACTGAGTGAGGGTAACTCCAACTCCATAACCTCTCATCCTATCGGTCTGGTCCCAGTAACTCTGTCATCACCTGGACCTCAATACGACTAGCCTCCATAGATGCCAAGGACTCGCCAACACGCTTCATAACAAGAAATAAAACTCTCTTCTATATTTAAGAATAAAATATATATTATTTTTTACTTAAAAATAAAATTATATATTGTTACACTAAATAATTATTAATACATACAAATATATCTTTTGACTCGTCACTAACAAAATGACCACCTCGATGAATATGAATTATCCCGTAGAATTCCACTTGACCTGACTCCCTTCCATACTCATCCATCTACATCAAACATAAATTTTACAATTTTTTCTATATTTAAGAATAAAATATATATTAATTTTTTGCTTAAAATAAAACTCTGTAACATTGCACTAAATGATTATCAATATATACAAATGTATCTCTTAACTCGTCACTAACAAAATGACCATCTCGATTAATATAAGTCATCCCGTAGAACTCTACTTGACCTGGCTCCCTCCCATACTCATCTATCTATATAAAATATAAATTTTACAAAATATATAATCCATAAATTTGGAAAAGTTAGCTTGGCCACATCATTTGACATTCTAAAATAGCATGCATTGGAAAAAAAAAAAAAGGTAGGCAATGTTGATCCGATGCATGGAAAATTAAGAGGGAGATAGGTCATAAGAAGATCAATAAAGTTCAGTCCGCAGATACCATTTTATTTTCAATGCAGAAGTAAGAAGAAATAGAGCAGTCATGTCAAACCTTAAAAAAAATCTTATAAAAGAGAAACTATTAAATTTGTCCTTCTAAAGTGCGATTAAGATTTCCACGATCATCATAAAAGAAGAAAGCAATCATCTCTATATTTCACCCTTTGTACTGCCTCTTTATTAGGGATTAACTTGAAATCTAATGCTTGGCAATGTAAAGTTCCTCAAATCCATTTGGCACTTGGCTTGATGCACTAGAAAAACTCATTTATGATTATTGATTATCAACTTAAGGACAGAATAGATAAAATGGCATTGGCCTAACCCTGTATGGCATGGAACCGACACTCTATAGCATGGAATCAGGTCTTTGATAACAAGTCCAATCAAGCAATTCCCCAGTTTTTCGCTATAAATAACCCCACTCAAAAATTCAATCTAACTTAATCCTTCCAAAGCAATATCTAATGATGGATACTGTATATTGCATGGTGTTAAACTGACTCCATGAGAACTAAAAAAATTTAAGTTATACAAGAGAGCAAAAAATAACAAGAAGTTTGTTTATTTTTTGATGAAATATAATGATAAGTTAGCATACAAAAAAGATAGGCAACCTAGATCCAGTCCACACATAATAGCCTTGAGAATGTAAAAAGACCTAACTAGCACTAAGGGCATCTTTGCACTAAGACCATTGAAAATCACAAGCTTGTTTTCTATCATGCATCAACATCAAAGCATTTGTTGCATACAAAGCAAAGAATGATATTTGATTATTAAACAATATAATTAGTTGACTATAAATAAAATTAACATAAATTATTATATCAACTTTTTATCCGTACTATTCATAGAATCTCAAGCTTATACGTAGGAAGTATATCATTCCATTTTGCATAGTTCAAGGGACATAGTTAACCCTTCCACGCATTAGTATCTAAAAAACTCGTCGGTAGTCTAGCAGCCTTATTGACAAGCTGCCCCATCTGATTATATTGAATAACGACCTTCTCATCCTCAGCTAAACACCAACTATCTCAGGCCCGTGTGGGTCCATGTCTAATCCGTGCTCTACCGAATGCATCTACAATAAATACATAAAATAAAAAAATATATTATGAGTTAATCAATAAAATTAATACTTAAATCATATCATAATACTAAAATTTATTAAAGTACTTTGCATATATATCTCACCTATAATAGTTTCCTCATCAGTAGGAGGATCGTGTTGTGGCTTGGATTGCTGTACAGATGATGAAAGATTGACCTTGGACTACTGTAAATTTATACCTCGACCATCAAGGTTGATCAGAATACGATCCATCCTGAGAAGTCTGCAACTCATTACATTGAATCATTTGCATCGAGGCATGACATGATAACACCTAGCATTCATAAACAAAAATATAAATTAGTTAACATATATTATCAAATAATAAATATAATACTGATTAAATCAAGATCTACTAAATGAACATGATGATAATACAATATTTCATACAGAATGTATACATCTTAAATATCTCTTACTAATTAAGAATCAGTCAATATTTTCTCCTTCAATATCCATCCTAGCAAAATTTATATCATTTAGATCATCAATCGAGATAAGACTGTAAAGCATACACTACATATAATATCATCATCCTCTACTTTCAACCATTTTTTTCATATCGTATAAGTCTTTGGGTTTTGTTCTTACAACAACAACCCAATCCTTATCTTTCAATTCTTATACAAAAAATACTTAACGAGCTTAAGTTGAAAAAATAAATGGATTATCCTTTAATAACACACCAATATATATCAATCTTGAAAAATTTATAAGTTAAATCCATTTGTATCTTGCTTCTTGTCTCTTGGCAAGTTTATATCCACTCAATTATATCAAAATAATATGACTTTAAATCTTTCATAATAATCTAACTCAGAAATATACGTAAGTACATCATAATAAATCTTTCAATCTGCTTCCACCATGACTCCACTATTTTGAAATTTTCAAAATTTTTTACATTCTTTTGGATGAAATTTAAATCTATTAATGATGAAACCACTAAATCTATTGACAATATTATTAGAATCTTGAGCAATAGCAATTAGTTTATTTGAATAATTACTCTCCATTATTATTGGTACCTAAAATCATGATAAAATTATTAATATATTATTTGATATTAATAAATATATTCTAAAATTCATCTTTTCTCTCACATACATAACTAATCCATTTAAAAGGTCATTCAAGAAATAACTCAATCAACCATCGGCGCTCAGTCCTTTGATTAGGTTGAATGGTATGGTTTGCTCATCTTTGAACAACCACAAATTTACTCCAAAAAGATTAATTTATTGATTAAAAATATTATATATTATGATAATTAAAAAAATTATGATATATGACTATACTAACTTGCGATACTGAGATATTATGTTATTATGAAGTAACATATAATGATGTGCTTATGCTAAGAATTTTTTATCAAGAACCATACTTTCAATCTTATCACAGCTCTTCTAGTAGTAATTGAGAACTTATAAATTTCTAAGTTATCAATAATATCATAATTTTTTTGAGGTTGATTAAAAATAATTTCTATACTATCAAGATATCTTGAACAAAATATTACATACTCTTTAGTAATATATCCTTCCCTAATTGAGTCTTTAAGATAAGCTCTATGTCGTACATAATCTTTTAAATGCACAAGATACCTTTAAAAATTAAAAATTTTATTAAAACGTCAATACGAATATGATATTACTTATACTAAAGATTTCTTAATTACAACTATAAAATTTAGCAATATCACTTTTCAATAGGATACATTCATCGATAGTATATCAGTTTATGAAGTTTTACTTTCATAGCTAAGTGAACAAATAGATGAACCATAATAGTAAAGAATCCAAGAGAAAAGATCTTTTCTATATGACAAAGTGTAAGTACAATATCAGACTATAATTGATCAAGCTCTCTTAAATCAAAGAATTTGAAATATAATGATTTAAAAAATGATGACAACTGAGCAACAATAGCAACCACTTGTTTTAGCATTGATGATCTTAAAGCCAGTGAAAAAATATCTTGCATCAAAATATAACCATTATGATTTTTAAGATTTGAAAGTTTTCGCTTTTTGAGATTTATACATCTTGAAATATTTATGCATAGCCATCAAGAACTTTGATATTCTTTAAAAATATTAGAAAAAGATCTTTCTCTCAAACGACATTGTGTAACATATAGGAGGTACATAAATTTTATCATTAACAAGCTCTTTAAGATGAAGCTTCCATCTTATGCCCATTTCTTTCAAATCTAAATATGCTTTTAAGTTATCTTTACTCTTTCCATCAAGATTTAATAATATGCCAATCAAATTATTATAAATACTCTTTTTTATATGCATCACATCAAAACTATATCTGAAAAGATTATACTCTCAATAAGGTAAATAAAAAATATTATTTTTCTTCCACAACTACTTAATAACTCTGTGTAGATATCTCCATTGTATCATCATCATTCTGACTTTTATCTATATGATCAAGTTATCAGCATCTTCAAACACCCCTGAATCAATATTACAAGTAATGACATCCTCTATCAACCCTTCATTTGTTGAGCTTTTAATATCTTTCCTTCTTCTTTTCTCATAATACTTGAAAATCTTACCATACTTATGATTCACGCAATGCATTTGTACAAGAATCTCAATTTTCGATGGTGGTACAGAAGTAGCTCATAATTCTATAATACCATCAAAAACATCTTATTGAAATCGAAATAGATGGTCAGCTTCCAACCATCGACGATGGCCCATATAATAGAATTTTTCTCCATATTTTAACTAATGTGAATGGATAAAACCCCCGCAAGAAGAACATACAATATACCTCTTTGTGCTCTATCTGGATAAATTGATATATACAGAAAAATCATTGATAGTCCAAATAAGAGCTGCCCTCAATTTGAATGTCCGACCATTGCAAGCATCAAATGCATCAATATCCTCCAATAACTATTTCAATTATTCTATTAAAAATTATAAAAAGTCATCAATATCACTGCTTAGACCATTATTGTCTGGAATAATCATTAATAAGATAAGTGAAGACTATTCTATACATATCCATTATGGCAAATTATGTGAAATCAGAATGATCGACCAAATGCTATAAGTAGATATTAGTATCTGAAATGGATGGAAGCTATCAATAGCTAAATTCAACTTAATACTACGAACATTTGAGGCAAAATCGGGATGCCAATCATCAAATGCTTTCTATGTTAAACAATCAGCAAGATGGTATTTTTTTTTTTGTACGACCTTTATCATGCCATCCCATCGATAAAGTTATCTTCGATGATGCATAGATCCTTTTCAATCTAGGTATCAAAGAAAAATAATACAAAATTTTAACCGATTTTTTCTTACTTTAAGTAGCATCCATTTTATTCAATACATCATTCTTATCTTCTTTATGTAATACCCATCATGAAGATCCACAAATATTGCATGATTTTTTGTTAATATTTTGTCTCGATATAATATATAGTTATTTCGACAACTATGAATACGGAGGCCTCTCAATATATATAGGATCGGTACATGGGGGCATTATGCATGTTTCTTGTTCTTCACTAAAATCTTGTAAGTTTTCGGCACCAATTAAATTCTAAAGCATCTCTGAGCAAAACTCCCATATCATCTTTTCTCGAAGGATTTCTTTGCAGATTACCGATTCCAATATCAAACAGTGATTATATGATCATGCCATCAAACAAAATGGGACGAATAAACATGAATGCCGAAAAAGACCAAGCTCAGGAGTAAAATTTATTAAAGGATTATAGCATGGAGCTTGCTAGACACAATAGAGGGCTTTGGGAAGCTTGCAGATATGACTGGATATAGGAGGTCAGTGAATGGTGGTAGCTATCATATGTAAATCTTTTCACGAAGAATGCGATTAAGAAAAGCATTGCTAACATCAGGTTAAAAAATGTCCGGGCAAATTGAATAGCCAAAGCAAGGAACACTTGAATGGTAGAAAGTTTAACAACCGAGGTGAAATTTTCAGAGCACTCTATACCGACTTGTTGATGATGATGGCCTTTTATTTTAAGTCGATGCTCATGCCATTCCAGAGTACCATCAGCTTGCCGTTTAAGGCGATGCACCCATATTCACACCCTGCTGAGTTCATATCCGGTAGATAGGATGAGTGACCAAGTACCATTTGGTTGCAGAGCATTAAATTCCATAGCCACAGCAGAGCACTATTTTGGATGCTTATTAAAAATAGACGAGCAGTTTGGTTCAACCAAATTTGTAGGAGCTAGCAAAGCAGACGGTAATAGATTTGCATCCTCAAACTCGTTATATAATTTTATCCCATTGATCATTGTCCTTGATGCCCCCATTAGGGTCAGGTTTCTAAATATTTATTTATTTATTTATTTTTTTTGTAAATTTTGGCAGAATACTTTAGAAATCAGATTATCGACATGTTATGGCCGACAACCAGCATTTCAGGTTTTTCTGAGCCCGTTGAATGAAGTGTAATTGACAATGCCTTTGTCACGGTTTGACCCAAAAAAAATTATCATAACCTGTCACCATTCCTCCTTTTCCAACGATGCATAAATTGTAGACAAACCGGAGAGAACTACCGCAAAAACTACTGGAACTTCGACACATGATTAATATAGAGAGATTAAATGAATTTAATTAATTAGTACGGTTGATCCAAACATGGGGGCAAGATGATAGCTGAATTTAATTAAATAAATAATTAGATAATGCCACGTTAACTAAATAGTGAATGTTGGGGATAAATCCCGCTCCTGCCGAAGCCCGGCCCGACGCTCAGCCCAATGTAACCAGTAGCCGCTGAAGAGCTTCAGCACCAGGCGCCAGGCCGAGCCCTTCCCACGGCCGAACTCCTTCGGACCGACTCCATGCGGCCGAACTCCTTCGGACTTCCCACGGCCGAACTCCTTCGGACCGACTCCAAGCGACCGAGCTTCAATGAAGTCCTCTCAGCGGCCGAACTCCTTCGGACCGACTCCAAGCGACCGAGCTTCAATGAAGTCCTCTCAGCGGCCGAACTCCTTCGACCGACCGAGCTTCAATGAAGTCCTCTCAGCGGCCGAACTCCTTCGGACCGACTCCAAGCGGCCGAGCTTCAATGAAGTCCTCTCAGCGGCCGAACTCCTTCGGACCGACTCCATGCGGCCGAACTCCTTCGGACTTCCCACGGCCGAACTCCTTCGGACCGACTCCAAGCGGCCGAGCTTCAATGAAGTCCTCTCAGCGGCCGAACTCCTTCGGACCGACTCCAAGCGGCCGAACTCCTTCGGACTCCCACGGCCGAACTCCTTCGGACCGACTCCAAGCGGCCGAGCTTCAATGAAGTCCTCTCAGCGGCCGAACTCCTCAGCGGACGGGCTTTAGTGGAATCCCCAAGCGGTCGTCACTCAGGAGCCCGAACTCCTCAGCACTCCTCAGCAGTCGTCACTTAGGAGCCCGAACTCCTCAGCAGTCGTCACTGGGCCGAACTCCTCAGCGGTCGCCCTCATCAAACTTCGGCCGACCGAGCTCCTACCGAACTCTCAAGTGTCCAAGCCTCAGCCCAAGCCCAACAGCCGGCCGAACCCCAGACGGCCGAGCTTCGGCTTCTCAGCAGCCGAACTCTTCTGCGGACGAGCCTTAGCTGCATACCTCTTGCCAGACGCCTATGGGAGCCGAACTCCCTCCTATCTTCCTCTTCAGGAGCCCGAACTCCTCCGAAATGGGCACACGACGAAGGCCTTCAACCCTTCATTCGGCAAGCTCTGCAACCATCACCATCAGTCAGTCCGCCGCACCATCGGTCAGTCCGCCGCGGGCGATAGCGACCCACTGCCAGGCGGCGATGGCTGTCACCCTCAATCCGCCGCACACGGCACCAGTGGGACTGACTCCGCCGAACCTCGAGCGGCCCGCCAGCACGCGGCTGCAGTTGTCACCATCAAGCTCCACTATATAAAGGACCCTCCCGACACGCTAAGGCTAAGCTCTCTGAACTCTCGACTCTCTAAGCTCTCCTCCACATCTCTAAGCTCCGGAACTCATTCCGAGCACTCCATTACTGTTGGTCGGAAACTAACTTGACCGTCGGAGGGTCCTGCCGGAGCCACCACCCCACCGGTTCCGGACGGGACTTCGTTTTGCAGGTCCCCGGCGGCGCCCAGCGGCCTCGATTGCGGCGACCTCCGGCGGCGACGGATTTCTGCACCAACAGATTGGCGCTAGAAGGAAGGGCCTGAACCTTCGAGGTTCCCTTGTTCTTAAAGGAGTGCTCGGCGATGATTTTCCGCCCCTGCTCCGGATCTCTCTTCTCCCTCTTCAGAATTCCTTCTCTGGAAAGAGGAAATGCCCCCCAGAAGGGCTTCGACGCGGCGCTCGACGGCTTCCGCGGCTCGATCCCCTCCGAGTCCGTCTGTCCCTGCTCCGGCCCCGGTGACTCAGCCCCCGTCTATAAGCCGCAGTGGATACGGAGCAGTTCAACCAGCTCATCCAGCACGTTCGCGGTCTCACGGAGGCGGTGCAGGCGGTGCTGCACCAACAAGTCCCAGTGCCAGCCCGACCGGCGCGGGACTCTCCGAAGTCGGATGATCCAGTCCAAGAGCGACCGGCCTGGGCAGCCCGACCTCCGATACCCGGATTGGAGAGGCGGAGGAGGGAGAGCCCTTGTTCGGATCATGGATCGACCAAGGGTGAAGCCTCGCGCCCATCTCACCAGAAAGCCTTGGAGATCAGAGACCGTGAGGACCTGCTGGGCCAAAGGCTCTTCGGAAATGAACCGGCGAATTGAAGAACTTCGTCCCCCCTCGCGTGGTGATGACGTTTGTGCAGACCCTCCTTTCTCGCAGAAAATCATGCAAGAACCTGTTCCACCGACCTTCGAGCTCCCTCAACTGGAAAGCTACGATGGAACTTCTGATCCGGTTGATCACCTGGGGGCCTTCCGGGCCATGATGCTGCTTCACGGCGCTTCAGATGCCGTGCTGTGCCGAGCCTTCCCGTCTACCTTAAAGGGAGCAGCGAGGAACTGGTACTCGGCGTTGAAGCCCAACACGATCTTCTCTTTCGACCAGATGAGCAGTCGGTTCGCGGCCCACTTCATCAGCAGCCGACGACCGAGCCGAGGTTCAGATTCCCTGATGAGCGTCAAGCAGAAGCAAGGGGAATCCATCCGGACTTACGTCACTCGATTCAACGCCGCGGCATTGGAAGTCCGGGACCTGGACCAGTCTGTCGCGATGGCCGCACTTAAGGGCGGCCTTCAGAAAAATAGCTTGCTGTTCTCTCTGGAAAAAAGGTATCCCAGGGACTTCGCCGACCTGCTGGCTCGAGCCGAGAGATATGCCCGTGCGGAAGAAGCCTTCAAATTGAAAGATGAGGAGCTCGTCAGAAAGGACCGGCTGGCGGACGAGGAAGAGCTGGGTGAAGCTCGGCTGCACTCGCAGACCCCCTACGAAAGCAGGCGGGCCCGAACTCCTCGAACTCGCCCTGATAAGGAGGCGCGAAGGAGTCCACTTCCCGGAAGGTTCCGCCGCTATGCCCCCCTCAACGCTCCTCGAACCCAGATTCTCACCGAAGTAAAACACCAGCTGCCAAGACCGGAAGGATTACGATCTCCCCCAAACAAGCGCGATCGAAATAAGTACTGCCTCTACCATCACGACCACGGCCACGACACGGAGGGATGCATCCAGCTCCGAGACGAAATTGAGGAGCTCGTCAGAACGGGTCGGCTGGGTAAATTCCTCCGGTACCGGCCTGAAGCAGAAAAAGATCGGCTAAGGGCGCTGCCGTAGCCAGACTACAAGAAGGTCGGCCACCTTACGGCGTCATTCACATTGGCCCCTGGAAAGATCTCGGTGCATCAGCGATTCGCCATCTCCCAGCAACAAGAGCTTGCACCAAATTGAGGAGTTCAGCATGAGGAGGTCGTCCACCCCGGAACTTATTGCCGAAGAAATGCGGAGGAATCAGCCTTAGGGAGGAGCCCAATCGCCCCTAAGAGAGAAACGGAGAGCAGAAGTTCCCCCGCTGAAGCGGAATGAAGTTCGGCGCGAGGAAGGCCGAACCCACCTATGAGCCCGTCAGCGAGGAAGCTCCGACAAAGAAGTATGAAGTCCTCCCGCGGAAGCTTCCGCGGGAAAGTGGAACGAAGTTCGGCGCAAGTAAGGCCGAACTCACGCTCCAGAATGTCCCCCAAAGGAACCGCCTACAAAGTGTTCACTGGAGGCGGAATGAAGTTCGGGCGAGAAAAGCCGGGCTCACCCCAAAGCTCGGCATCAAGGTAAAATGAAGCTCGGTGGAAAGCCGAACTCCTCAACTCAACCTCCAAAATAAAGTTCGGCGCCTGGCAAGGACGGAACGAAGCCCCCCTCCCGGAAGGTTCCGCAACTACGACCCGCTCCTCTAACTCGAATTCTCGGCAAAGTTAAGAGCCAACCGCCAAGACCTGAAGGACTACGGCCTCTCCAAACATGCGCGATCAAGGAGAAGATCGGCTATAGGCACTGCCGTAACTGGAAAAGACAAGAAGGTTGGCCGTCCCGCGGCGTCATCAACGCCACCCCGGGGAGGAGCTAGGAGCTAGCTACATCGGTGATTGTCATCCCCAGCGACAAAGTCAAGAGAAGCATGGTCCAAATTATGAAGGCCGGCAGGAGATAGAGGAGGTCGTCTGGACGGGACTTGCTGCTCGAGGGAGCTCCGAGGAACAACACCCCGTCGACCCCTCAAACGAGAGCGCGCTGTCCACGATTTCCCTTCGGTAAAATTCTCCCCTCTGCAAATATTATTTCTGGATGCGAAAACTATGCGATGACAGGAGAGCAGCAGTCAATAATCGCCGCGTTAGGAACAGGAGGAGAACCTCGTCCTAACGCGAGCAACAAGCTCGGCCGCAGGAGATAAGATCTCCCCCGAGCGCGCACCTCGGCCGCAGGAGATAAGATCTCCCCCGAGAGAAGCTCGGCCGTAGGAGATAAGATCTCCCCCGAGCGCGCACATCAACCTCGGCTAGAGATAAGATCTCTCCCGAGCGACCGTTGACAACCTCGGCTAGAGATAAGATCTCTCCCGAGCGACCGTGAACAACCTCGGTTAGGAACAGGAGGAGAACCTCGTCCTAACACGAGCACCAACCTCGGCTAGAGATAAGATCTCTCCCGAGCGACCGTTGACAACCTCGGCTAGAGATAAGATCTCTCCCGAGCGACCGTGAACAACCTCGGTTAGGAACAGGAGGAGAACCTCGTCCTAACACGAGCACCAACCTCGGCTAGAGATAAGATCTCTCCCGAGCGACCGTTGACAACCTCGGCTAGAGATAAGATCTCTCCCGAGCGACCGTGAACAACCTCGGTTAGGAACAGGAGGAGAACCTCGTCCTAACACGAGCACCAACCTCGGCTAGAGATAAGATCTCTCCCGAGCGACCGTGAACAACCTCGGTTAGGAACAGGAGGAGAACCTCGTCCTAACACGAGCACCAACCTCGGCTAGAGATAAGATCTCTCCCGAGCGACCGTTGACAACCTCGGCTAGAGATAAGATCTCTCCCGAGCGACCGTGAACAACCTCGGTTAGGAACAGGAGGAGAACCTCGTCCTAACACGAGCACCAACCTCGGCTAGAGATAAGATCTCTCCCGAGCGACCGTTGACAACCTCGGCTAGAGATAAGATCTCTCCCGAGCGACCGTGAACAACCTCGGTTAGGAACAGGAGGAGAACCTCGTCCTAACACGAGCACCAACCTCGGCTAGAGATAAGATCTCTCCCGAGCGACCGTTGACAACCTCGGCTAGAGATAAGATCTCTCCCGAGCGACCGTGAACAACCTCGGTTAGGAACAGGAGGAGAACCTCGTCCTAACACGAGCACCAACCTCGGCTAGAGATAAGATCTCTCCCGAGCGACCGTGAACAACCTCGGTTAGGAACAGGAGGAGAACCTCGTCCTAACACGAGCACCAACCTCGGCTAGAGATAAGATCTCTCCCGAGCGAACAACCTCGGCTAGAGATAAGATCTCTCCCGAGCGACCGTTGACAACCTCGGCTAGAGATAAGATCTCTCCCGAGCGACCGTGAACAACCTCGGTTAGGAACAGGAGGAGAACCTCGTCCTAACACGAGCACCAACCTCGGCTAGAGATAAGATCTCTCCCGAGCGACCGGAACAACCTCGGTTAGGAACAGGAGGAGAACCTCGTCCTAACACGAGCACCAACCTCGGCTAGAGATAAGATCTCTCCCGAGCGACCGTTGACAACCTCGGCTAGAGATAAGATCTCTCCCGAGCGACCGGAACAACCTCGGTTAGGAACAGGAGGAGAACCTCGTCCTAACACGAGCACCAACCTCGGCTAGAGATAAGATCTCTCCCGAGCGACCGTGAACAACCTCGGTTAGGAACAGGAGGAGAACCTCGTCCTAACACGAGCACCAACCTCGGCTAGAGATAAGATCTCTCCCGAGCGACCGTTGACAACCTCGGCTAGAGATAAGATCTCTCCCGAGCGACCGGAACAACCTCGGTTAGGAACAGGAGGAGAACCTCGTCCTAACACGAGCACCAACCTCGGCTAGAGATAAGATCTCTCCCGAGCGACCGTGAACAACCTCGGTTAGGAACAGGAGGAGAACCTCGTCCTAACACGAGCACCAACCTCGGCTAGAGATAAGATCTCTCCCGAGCGACCGTTGACAACCTCGGCTAGAGATAAGATCTCTCCCGAGCGACCGTGAACAACCTCGGTTAGGAACAGGAGGAGAACCTCGTCCTAACACGAGCACCAACCTCGGCTAGAGATAAGATCTCTCCCGAGCGACCGTTGACAACCTCGGCTAGAGATAAGATCTCTCCCGAGCGACCGTGAACAACCTCGGTTAGGAACAGGAGGAGAACCTCGTCCTAACACGAGCACCAACCTCGGCTAGAGATAAGATCTCTCCCGAGCGACCGGAACAACCTCGGTTAGGAACAGGAGGAGAACCTCGTCCTAACACAAGCACCAACCTCGGCCGCAGGAGATAAGATCTCCCCCGAGGGAAGCTCGGCTGCAGGAGATAAGATCTCCCCCGAAGCTCGGCTGCAGGAGATAAGATCTCCCCCGAGCGCGCACTTCACTTCGGCTGCAGGAGATAAGATCTCCCCCGAGGGAAGCTCGGCCGTAGGAGATAAGATCTCCCCCGAGCGCGCACTTCAACCTCGGCTCAGGAGATAAGATCTCCCCGAGCGCGCACTTCACTCGGCTGCAGGAGATAAGATCTCCCCCGAGCGCGCACTTCACTTCGGCTGCAGGAGATAAGATCTCCCCCGAGGGAAGCTCGGCCGTAGGAGATAAGATCTCCCCCGAGCGCGCACTTCAACCTCGGCTAGAGATAAGATCTCTCCCGAGCGACCGTCGACAACCTCGGCTAGAGATAAGATCTCTCCCGAGCGACCGGAACAGCCTCGGTTAGGAACAGGAGGAGAACCTCGTCCTAACACAAGCACCAACCTCGGCCGCAGGAGATAAGATCTCCCCCGAGGGAAGCTCGGCTGCAGGAGATAAGATCTCCCCCGAGCGGCTCGGCTGCAGGAGATAAGATCTCCCCCGAGCGCGCACTTCACTTCGGCTGCAGGAGATAAGATCTCCCCCGAGGGAAGCTCGGCCGTAGGAGATAAGATCTCCCCCGAGCGCGCACTTCACTCGGCTGCAGGAGATAAGATCTCCCCCGAGCGCGCACTTCAACCTCGGCTGCAGGAGATAAGATCTCCCCCGAGCGCGAACCTCGGCTGCAGGAGATAAGATCTCCCCCGAGCGCGCACTTCACTTCGGCTGCAGGAGATAAGATCTCCCCCGAGGGAAGCTCGGCCGTAGGAGATAAGATCTCCCCCGAGCGCGCACTTCAACCTCGGCTAGAGATAAGATCTCTCCCGAGCGACCGTCGACAACCTCGGCTAGAGATAAGATCTCTCCCGAGCGACCGGAACAGCCTCGGTTAGGAACAGGAGGAGAACCTCGTCCTAACACAAGCACCAACCTCGGCCGCAGGAGATAAGATCTCCCCCGAGGGAAGCTCGGCTGCAGGAGATAAGATCTCCCCCGAGCGCGCACTCACTCGGCTGCAGGAGATAAGATCTCCCCCGAGCGCGCACTTCACTTCGGCTGCAGGAGATAAGATCTCCCCCGAGGGAAGCTCGGCCGTAGGAGATAAGATCTCCCCCGAGCGCGCACTTCAACCTCGGCTGCAGGAGATAAGATCTCCCCCGAGCGCGAACTCGGCTGCAGGAGATAAGATCTCCCCCGAGCGCGCACTTCACTTCGGCTGCAGGAGATAAGATCTCCCCCGAGGGAAGCTCGGCCGTAGGAGATAAGATCTCCCCCGAGCGCGCACTTCAACCTCGGCTAGAGATAAGATCTCTCCCGAGCGACCGTCGACAACCTCGGCTAGAGATAAGATCTCTCCCGAGCGACCGGAACAAGCCTCGGTTAGGAACAGGAGGAGAACCTCGTCCTAACACAAGCACCAACCTCGGCCGCAGGAGATAAGATCTCCCCCGAGGGAAGCTCGGCTGCAGGAGATAAGATCTCCCCCGAGCGCGCACTTCCTCGGCTAGGAGATCTCCTCCCGCAGGAGATAAGATCTCCCCCGAGGGAAGCTCGGCAGGAGATAAGATCTCCCCCGAGATCAGGAGATAAGATCTCCCCGAGCGCGCACAGAGATAAGATCTCACTTCGGCTGCAGGAGATAAGATCTCCCCCGAGGGAAGCTCGGCCGTAGGAGATAAGATCTCCCCCGAGCGCGCACTTCAACCTCGGCTAGAGATAAGATCTCTCCCGAGCGACCGTTGACAACCTCGGCTAGAGATAAGATCTCTCCCGAGCGACCGGAACAACCTCGGTTAGGAACAGGAGGAGAACCTCGTCCTAACACGAGCACCAACCTCGGCCGCAGGAGATAAGATCTCAACCGCAAGCTCGGCTGCAGGAGATAAGATCTCCCCCGAGCGCGCACAGGAGATAAGATCTCCCCGAGGGAAGCTCGCAGGAGATAAGATCTCCCCCGAGCGCGCACTTCACTTCGGCTGCAGGAGATAAGATCTCCCCCGAGCGCGCACTTCACTTCGGCTGCAGGAGATAAGATCTCCCCCGAGCGCGCACTTCACTTCGGCTGCAGGAGGTAAGATCTCCCCCGAGGGAAGCTCGGCCGTAGGAGATAAGATCTCCCCCGAGCGCGCACTTCAACCTCGGCTGCAAGATAGGAGGTCTCCCTCGAGTCGACTTCAACTGACGAAGATAATGTCGCCCCCGAGGAGCTCAAATCCGACCTCGACCGAAGGAGGCGAGTCTTACTTCGGCTTCAACATCAGCTTCATCGACTTTAGCCGGAAACGAGTTCCATTTCAACTCCAAACATCGACTGAAGATGAGGTCTCCCCCAAGCCTCAGCCTCAACTTCAGCGTCAATCTTGGCTGGAGATGAGACCTCCCCCGAGCTTCAGATGCAACAAATGCGGAGCCTGGAAGAAGACTTCGGCAGTCGCCTGTTTTGGTACTCCCTTCCTTCAATTTTTGAACTCGGGAGTGGGGGGGCTACTGTTGGGGATAAATCCCGCTCCTGCCGAAGCCCGGCCCGACGCTCAGCCCAATGTAACCAGTAGCCGCTGAAGAGCTTTAGCGCCAGGCGCCAGGCCGAGCCCCTACCACGGCCGAACTCCCCCGAACTCCCGGCCGAACTCCCTTACTTCCCACGGCCGAACTCCTTCGGACCGACCGGCGAGCGGCCGAACTCCTTCGGACCGCCGAACTCCTTCGGACTTCCCACGGCCGAACTCCTTCGGACCGACCCCGAGCTTCGAAGTCCTCTCAGCGGCCGAACTCCTTCGGACCGACTCCAGCGGCCGAACTCCTTCGGACTTCCACGGCCGAACTCCTTCGGACTTCCCACGGCCGAACTCCTTCGGACCGACTCCAAGCGGCCGAGCTTCAATGAAGTCCTCTCAGCGGCCGAACTCCTCAGCGGACGGGCTTTAGTGGAATCCCCAAGCGGTCGTCACTCAGGAGCCCGAACTCCTCAGCAGTCGTCACTCAGGAGCCCGAACTCCTCAGCAGTCGTCACTTACGAGCCCGAACTCCTCAGCAGTCGTCACTTACGAGCCCGAACTCCTCAGCAGTCGTCACTGGGCCGAACTCCTCAGCGGTCGCCCTCATCAAACTTCGGCCGACCGAGCTCCTACCGAACTCTCAAGTGTCCAAGCCTCAGCCCAAGTCCAACAGCCGGCCGAACCCCAAACGGCCGAGCTTCGGCTTCTCAGCAGCCGAACTCTTCTGCGGACGAGCCTTAGCTGCATACCTCTTGCCAGACGCCTATGGGAGCCGAACTCCCTCCTATCTTCCTCTTCAGGAGCCCGAACTCCTCCGAAATGGGCACACGACGAAGGCCTTCAACCCTTCATTCGGCAAGCTCTGCAACCATCACCATCAGTCAGTCCGCCGCACCATCAGTCAGTCCGCCGCGGGCGATAGCGACCCACTGTCAGGCGGCGATGGCTGTCACCCTCAATCCGCCGCACACGGCACCATCCCGTGAGACTGACTCCGCCGAACCTCGAGCGGCCCGCCAGCATGCGGCTGCAGTTGTCACCATCAAGCTCCACTATGTAAAGGACCCTCCCGACACGCTAAGGCTAAGCTCTCTGAACTCTCGACTCTCTAAGCTCCCCTCCTCACCTCTAAGCTCCGGAACTCATTCCGAGCACTCCATTACTGTTGGCAGGAAGCTAACTTGACCGTCGGAGGGTCCTGCCGGAGCCACCACCCCACCGGTTCCGGATGGGACTTCGTTTTGCAGGTCCCCGGCGGCGCCCAGCGGCCTCGATTGCGGTGACCTCCGGCGGCGACGGATTTCTGCACCAACAGTGAACATCCCAAAAGCTTAAGTTAAACAGAAGGAGGAAGCAAGAGTGCGCACACTTTCATTTTGAGTTTTCTAAGATACCTTTTTTTTTTTTTTTTTTTTTTCCGAAATAGAATGGAGAGGAGCATCACTATGATCGGGTCGGATAATTGCACGAATATATTACCAGTTATTGCTGGTATAAGAGAAAGAGGTAAACGAATTTGATTGTCTTGGACTTCAAGGACTTTGACTATTAAAATTAACGTTGCCTGCTGAAGTTTAAGGCTACTAAAAGGAAAATTAAATTGATGATTTTCTTCTTTTTTTTTTGCCCAAAGGGGTCCTCTTCCGTATCTTGTTGTCACATTTTTACCGCGGAGCATTCACATTTGACTGGCAAATTGAATGCATACTTGGTTTTAAGAATTCTCGATCAACTCGATCGGTTTCTTATAGTTCAGAGTTTGACAAATATATTCAACTTGTACTGATGATTAACATTCCCTGGTGGTCGATACATCTTAGCTGAGATTTTTCAGCCTATCCCTATGGACATGGTTCACCCTTAACTAAGATGCTCCGCCCTCTAGTTGGGACCAATCGACTTGCCTTTAATAATATCATATGATAGCTACTCTGAGAACAATTTATGATATGCCATGCGTTGCTTCGACAACGTATTTTTGGATCTCAGTTTTTAATCAAGATATGGTGCAAACAAGAAGACAACCAGTGTCCTGAGCTGTGGAAAATATATCGTTGAAAAAGTTGAAAGTGTGTGCATGCAACGGCTCTTCAATCCTCTTTTATATTATTGGGCTCCCTTTCATGTCTTCTATCATCACCATAAATCATCACGAGTTCGTGGCAAGTTCGTGCTTTAATAGGCGATAACCATTTCACATGGTGACTCTATGTCTTGTAATAAATTTTATAGCTAAAATTAGTAAAATTTAATAAAGCTCGGTGATGGCCGGTGTTCAAGGCAATTGAGCGGTGGTGGCGGTGGCTCGGCCGGCATTGCTGGTTCCAACAAAATAATCTATCTTTAGAAAAATAAAAGAAAAAATAAGAAATTTGAGAAAAATAAGCTCAATTACGACAGCCGATCGTTGCCGATGGTGAGAAAGAAGGAAGAGGGAGGCTTCGATGGTGGATTTGGTTGAGAAGAATGGAGTTTGAAAAGAAGAGGATGGGAAATAGTTTGCCACCGTGATCAGTCCAAACGGCTTTCGACTTTTTTTTTTACCGGCGCTCGATGCTTACCTGGCTGCTTGGCGACCTTATCTTATCCCATGACTTAAGATCAGATGGGGGATAAGGTTCTCCCATTCAGAATTTTTTTTTTTGAAAAATTTACGATGGAACCGGCAAGTCTTGCCGACTTCACTCCCAATCAGATACAGCTGAACCGGTTCACACATATTATCGGACGCAGACTACGACGAGGACCAAATGGCTTGACCCTCCAGTCGCCTCGACATGCCTCTCCATGGTGCGGTCAATATGTCACATGTCAAGGCTTATATTTACAGTCCACTCCATACATCATCTTACGTCAAAGCATGCAGTGGTAGACTCTAAACCATGCTTCTAATTTTAGTCAAAAACGTGTATGATAATTTCTGACTTTCATGTAGCTGAAAAACAAAATTGATGTATCATTCAAGGTAGTTCAAGTGGAACAAGGAAGCCCATTTCAGACCGAGTGGTGGATCGATGCAACCAAGTGGAACAACTTCTTTCTGAATGAATGAAATTATTCAGCCACATGGTGGATCATTTTGGCCGGCTTTAGAAGCATACTTTTTATTTAGTTTCATTTTAGATTCCATAATGAGTTTGGTAACTCTAGGGCTCACATTAATTAGATTGTGTAATATGCAAGCTTCAATATATACCGAATCGATTGCCAACTCATCATCCAATCAGCAAACAAAACTAATAGAACCATTGTACCATATATATATATATAAACGCACGCACTTAAGGCCTTTTCTAAATCAACTTAAGGGAGGTTAAATTGAAAAAAATAAAATTAAAACATTTTCCCCTTAACATTTAAAAAAGTAATTAAATAAAACATTTTATATTTCCCTCTCTCTTCTTTCTAAATGAGAAAAGCTTCGGGATAGAAACTAGGAATCTTTTTTTTTTGTTAATTTTTAAATTAACCTTCGAAAATAAATGATGACTTATAGTATACGAAAGAAAAGATTAGTTTGGCATCCATATCCTAAAATTCTAGTCAATTCAGGCCACTTCTTTAGTCTATCTCATCGTAGAGGAAGTTAAAGTGAAAGCACCTATATATTAAAATTAGTTGCGAAAAGGAGGGGCAAGGAAGTAGATCTTGAAATATTCTTCTAATCATTTTTATTTTACAAAAGAAGAGGGAGGGGCAAGGAAGTAGATCTTGAAATATTCTTCTAATCATTTTTATTTTACAAAAGAAGAGGAAGATGAAAGGTAAAGCCTTTGATATTTTTTTCCCTTTTTGATTTTTTTTCCTTGATTAGATCTAGATGAGAGACATAAATGGGTTTTACTAATATTTTTATTTGCTATATAGTCCATACCTCCATGGCCAGGTCCATCTTCTAAGCTATTTGCTTAGCCCACATATTGGGCAAATAGGGTATTCCTTATATAATTCATGGCCAAGATTCAAAGTAAATTATAAAATATAGCTTGCAAAACTCTAAGGGTATGATATATGCCATTTTGAAATCACCTTTTCTCCTATGAGGAAAGAATTATGACTCATAACTTTTCTCTCAAAATTATGACTTACAACTCTCCACCATGAATTTTACTTTCCTTAATTTTTCTAAAAATAATGAAGCATATGGAACAATCCTACCTAGTTACAAGTAGAAGGTTATGATCTTACTTTCTTCGAATCTAGACGATTTTAACTACCTTAAATAAATTTTAAAGCAGAAGGCTCGCTCAAGCATGAGCTGCCATTAGCAAACAAATTTAAAGGATACTTTTGGAATAATTTAAAGAACAAATTTGAATTTCCTATTTTTATAATAATTGATTGGGAACTAAAATAATATATTATCCAAATTTCTCTCTCTTGTGTGCTAGAGGTGACATATGGCCCCAATTTTCTTTCTATATTGGTGTCATTTCATGACTCTTCCTCATCACATCCTTTTTTGTTCTTTTACTACATTCTTGTAATCGATAAGAATGTACGTGATGCATTTGGATTGCTCTCTCCAAAGATTATCAATCCTCACTAGCATCTGTATCTAGCTAATCTTATCCAAACCTCCCTCTATCAACTACTAGTTCTTCATATGCTTTTCCATTTAACTAGTAATCCTTGATGCCATTTTCACCGCAACACTTTTGTCAATCAATGCCTCTCAACTTCATGCTCCATCTCTATCATTCTCTGCCTCAAATGTTATCATCACTGGTGTGTGTCTCCAACTTTACTTTGGAGAATGGCAATGCGGTAATATGGTTGCTTATGATGATTGTGATGAAGGTAGCAAATCACCTATGATGTAATCAATTATGAAATAAGAAGTAATTTTTGATGCACATCATTCAAGCTCATAGGAAGAAGACAAAAATATAGAGATTTTAGCTCCATTCATGGCCATATATATGGCTTAGATATCATTCAAAGTTAATATAATTAAACTCAAACTTGTCTTATTATAGAACATGTAGATGACTCGGAAGAAAATAGTAAACTCAGCTGAATTTCTTGGATGTCATCGTTTCAAGAACTTTAATATAGTGCAACAAATGATTCTCTATAAAGAAAATGTTTGTGGTATTGATACTGGCTCACTCAAATTTGTTCAAAATTGTGGCTAATAAATACATATCCAACAAACATAAATATTAGTTTAATTGTCACCTTTTAATTTATAAATGGACAACTAATGATTTTGGCTCTAAATGTTAAGTAGTTGTTAACAATAAAGAAAATATGAATGAATAAAGAAAATATGAATGAAATATATATATATATATATATATATATATATATATATATTAAATGCATCATCTGTCATCGATTTTATATCATTCTTACCATAAATCTAACTTCTTTATTAGCAAATTTATAATTGTTTCTCCTATATACTAATGTAGAGAACTCTCCTTTTTCTTCTTCTTGAAATGGCTATGTATATATACAACACAAAATCCATGTAATATTACCCTAAATAGATGTACCCCAAGAAACAACCATTTATTTAAAACAACACCACCATGGAGAATTACTGTATATCCAATCAAGGGGTACTGAAATGTCCTTTTTTTTTTCTAAGATAAAGAAGGAAATGAAAAGAGGGGGGAAAATCTACTAAAGTCCTTATTCTAAGTCAACTTAAGGAAAGCTAAATTGAAGAAACTAAAATCAAAACCTTTCCCTATTAACATATAAAAAGGTCACAAAATAAAAAAAAAAATTAATTCTCTCTCTCTCTCTCTAACCTAGAAAGGCTTTCTAAGAGAAAAACTAGAAAATCTTTTTTCTTAATATTTTAAATTAAGCTTCAAGAATAAACCATGAGTTATAGTATGTTAAAGAGAAGAACAGTTTGGATCCTTATCCTAAAATTCTAGGCAATTGAGGTAAATTCTTTAGCCTATTTCATTATGGAGGAAGTGGAAGTGAAGGCACCTATATATTAGGTTAGTTGAGAAGACGAGGAGCAAGAAAGTAGATGTTAAAATATTTCTATAATGATATTTATTTTACAAATTAAAACACAAAGATGAAAAGTAAAGCCTAAGGGTGCAAACGAGTCAAGCTTTCACGAGCTATTCGAGCACAACTCGAGTCCAAGCTCGATTCGACTCGGCTATATATTATTAAGCTCGAGTAGTTCAAATAATTTTTTAACTCAAACTCGAGTAGCAGGACATTCAAACTCGAGTAGCAGGACATTCAGCTCGAAAGCTCACAAGCCTATTCAACTTTATATTTTTTTAATAATATTATTTTTATTTATAATATATATTATTAGTAGGCTATGGCTCGAACTCGAGCTTGAGTATGTATTGGTTGATATTCGAATCAAGTCAAGTTGATCTTGAGTTTTATCTTTTTTTCATCGAGCAGAGCTTGAGCTTGAAATGTTAAAGCTCAATTGATCTTGAATCGTATTTCAAGTTTGAGTATTTTGAATTAAGTCAACTAGAGTTTTTAGCTACTCAACTCAACTCAACTCGATTACATCCTAGTAAAGCCTTTGATTTTTTTCCCCCTTTTTGAATTTTTCTTGATTAGATCTAGATGGGGGACATCAATGGTTCTTATTAATATTTTTGTAAGCAATATAGTCCATATCTCTATGGCTGCATCTGTCTTCTAAGCTAGTTGTTTAGCCCACATGTCGGCAAATAGGGTATTTCTTATACAATCCACTTATATAATTCATAGCCAAGATTCAAAGTAAATTATTAAATATAGCTTACAAAAATAAAAATTACGATATGTGCCTTGGGCCATGGTTTCTCCTATCAGAAAAGAATTATAACTTATAACTTTTCTTTCAAAATTATAACTTGCAACTTTTCACCATAAATCTCACTTTCTTTAATTTTTTAAAATAGAATAATTCTATCCAACCACAAACAGAAGGTTAGTAACCCTCTTTGAATTAAGCAACTAAACCACTTCAAGTAAATTTTAAGGTGGAAGGCTCATAAACTAGCTTAAACATTAACTACATTAGCAACAAATTTAAAGGTTGTTTTTAGGACAAATTTAAAAATGAATCTAAATTTTCTACATTTTATAATAATTGATTGAGAGCTAAAATAATATATTGTTCAAATTTCATCCTCTCATATGCTAGACGTGATATATGGCCCCAATCTCCTCTTTGTTCTGGTGTTATCTATGTGAGCTCAGGTATGGTGCTCTCAAGCCTTGGAAACAGGTGGAAAGAAAATAAGAAGTGAATGAAATCAACCATCGAAGAGCTTCAATAAATATTTCAGAAGAGCCGGCTCGGTTCCTATCAAAGCCAGCTCGAGCAGAAGTCCAGAAAGCGTATCAAGCTGATCACTGGAAGAGCTGGCTTGAATCCTGTTAGAACTAGTCCAAATAGAAATCGAGTCAGCTCTCTCAGCATTCGAGCTGACTCGAGCAGTAGAATAAAGAGTGATGATTCGGACTCTCGTAGGAGACATCACCATCGAGCCGACCCTGATCGAGCCAACTTGAGCTGTGAACAGAACATAATGTAATTTCTATTCTGGCCTAGAATTGGGTTTAATTCTATAACTTAGGATCTTTGTTTGTAAGATCCTAAGAGAATTAACCTATGGATTAGACTGAAATTTGTTCAATAGGTGTGTGCATCGGAGATATGGGTGTACATGGGCTTGAAAAGTGCATCACATCAAATTAGCTAGAATAGTTTGTTTAGGTTGGATCTTATTTGACTAGGTATATATACTCTATGCTGAGTTTTGTAAACTAAGCATGGAATCAATATAAGCCTTTTCTCCCTGAAATCTCTCTTCCTCTCTCATTCTCACCTTTTTCTCCATGCTCTAGGATTTGCTAGGATTTCAATAGAATGGTCATCCCTTTTTTGGATTCTTATTGCTGTTTCTGCAATCATCGAGTAGCAAGAATTATTCCCAATAGATTGGTATCGGAGTAGTTATCTAGAATAATAATTTATATCAGAGCCCTAGTGTTAGATCTGATGGTGAAAAAAAGGTCAAAGCTTCGTCTGGTATTGTGGTAAGATGCTGAATAGATTTTTTTGAATACTATTTATTCTTTTTGTGTTTGATTATTGAAATCTGATTAGGATGGCATCGAGTACCATCAAGATGGACTATAAAAAGTTCGATAACAAGAATAACTTTAGCATTTGGTAGCAAAGGATGAAGGATCTGCTGGTGTAGAATATGATCTACAAAGTCTTGACTCGCGAAAGATTGAAAAGGATTTTTATTGAAGAATAGAAAAAATTTGAAGAGATAGTCTTCTGTACGATTTGTATGTGTCTCGCTGATGAGATTTTGCTAAAGATTAATATGAAAATCATACCGAAGGAGCTTTGATAGAAACTGGAGAACACATATATGGACAAGAATATAACAAATAAGCTATAGTTGAAGAAGCAGCTATACAGTTTGCGGATGCCTAAAGAAGGAGATATAGTTTTTCACATCCAGAAGTTCAATCAAGTTTGCTCGGATTTTATGAGCCTTGATGTGAAGATTGATGAAGAGGATAGAGCTTTCTTATTGTTGTGTTCACTGCCAGCAGCATATAATGGTCTCATTACTACTCTGGCATATGAAAAGGAGACATTAAACTTTGAAAAAATGGTTTAAGTTCGTAGGTCCAACGAGCAGCGAGGGAGGCTAGCTAGTTAGAGAAAATCCTAATTTAGAGATGTTTTCTATGAATGAGAGGCAAGAAAGATCTAAGAAGAGAACTCGAGATAAATCTAAGATTAGATCAAAATCTCGAGAAAATCAGAAAGCTTGAAAATGCTACAAATATCATCAACCTGGTCATATTAGAAGAAATTGCTCACTTTTGAAGAATGAGAAGGAGAATGGCACTTCTAAGGATGGATCAACCAGCGAAAGTGGTTCTCTATTATCTGAAAATAGTAAAAAAGATATACTAGTAGTATCATATGGAGTAACAGAGTTGGACAACCATTAGATACTGGATTCAGCGTGTTTTCACCATTATACTGCACATCGAGAGTGATTCTTATCTTATAAGAGATCCAATGGAGAGAGTGTAAGTTTTGGAGATGATCATCCATGTAAAATTGCTGGTATTGGTACAGTCAGAGTGAGAATTTATGATGGAGTCATACAGATACTCATCAATATGAAGTATATGCTAGAACTGAAGAAGAACCTGATATCTCTGGATTATTTGGAAGGATAGAGATATGCTTTCAATTGTTAGCCAGGCAGTGGGTGTTTAAGAATTTTTAAGGGTACATTGATGGTGATGAAAGAAAAAAGACTGAGCAACAACCTATATAGGATGGAGGGCTTAGTGATTATAAATAGTGCAGAGGTATCTATGTAGCATAGAAGGAGCAGCTAACCTATAAGTTATGGCACTATCGTATGGATCACTTGAGTGATAGGAGACTCACATAGTTGAGTAGGAGAGATCTAATTCCAGTATTTAGAAAGAAAGAAGATATCCTATGTAAGCCCTATATCTACGATAAATAGCATAGAGTTACATTTGCCAGTAGTATCAAGCGGAGTGAAGCTATTTTGGAGCTTGTTTACTCATATTTTGAAGACCAACACCTGTTGCATCTCGAGGTGGAAAGAGATATTTTATCATCTTCATAGATGATTTCTTCAGGAATGAATTTATCTGATGAGAAAAAAATCAGATATTTTTATCCGATTTAAAATCTAGAGAGCTGAGGTGGAGAAAAAGACAGGACAACCAGTGAAGTATTTGAGGTCTGATAATAGAGGGGAATACACCAGCCTAGCATTCAGAAGATACTATGAGAAAAATGAAATAAAATATCATTATATAGTGAAGATGATCCCTCAGCAGAATGGTATCGTAAAGAAGATGAATCGAACACTGATAGAGAAGGCCAAAAGCTTGAGCTTGCAAGCATCACTACCCAAATTGTTTTGGGATGATGCTCTTATTTATGCATGTTTTCTTGTTAACATATCTTCCTATAGAAAATTAAATGGAGAACTTCCAGAGGCTATCTGGAGTGAGAAGAAGATGGAGCTTGGCCATCTAAAGGTGTTCAGCTGTCCTGCATATGCTTTGGTAGAAGAAGTCGATAGAAGCAAGTTAGATCCAAAGTCATAGAAGATGATATTCATCGAATTTTCAAGAGGTATGAAGGATTTATTGCTGTAGGATTCATATTCTCAGAGGTGTGTCGTCAGTCGAAATATGATATTTGACAAAAAGAGCATCATCTTGTAGTTGAAAAGTGTAGATGGAGTTGTGAAGATAATACAAGACAACATGAAAAGTTCTCGGATACATGTGATTTGCCCTCAACATCAACCTTGGGTCGTATTCAGTTTAAGATGAAGTTAGGCAGGCATGGTAATACATCTATGGAGGACCAGCATGGAGAGCAATCTATCTTGAAAGAAGTGCAGAAGCAGCCACAAGCAGCTGACTTGCAGGATACTATAAGAAGAGTGGCACTGCACAAGTCGAAGCATACTGTTCACAAACCGATATGATATGACATTGATGAGACTATTTTCTATGCTCTCATCACTACCAATGAAGATCCAGAAAGTTTTGAGGAGGTCATGAAAAGTTCAGATCGGGAGTCATGGATGCAGACCATAATGGAAAAGATGGAGTCTCTTAGGAAGAATCGGACAAAGCAGTTGGTGGATCTATCGGATGATGCTCGATCCATTAGCTCCAAATGGGTTTTCACCAAAAAAAAGGCACCTTCAAAGCAAGGTGGAGTGAGGTACAAGGCTAGGTTGGTAGCCAAAGGATACTTACAGAGAGAAAAAATTGATTACTCAAAAATCTTCTCTTAAGTTGTTAGACATACGTCCATCATGATGATGTTGAGCATAGTTGCTGCTCATGATTTGGAACTAGAGCAAATGGACATTAAGATAACATTCCTCCATAAAAATTTGAAGGAGAACATATACATGGAGCAGCTACAGGACTTCAAAAAGTCTGGATTAGAGAGAGATCTATTTATTGAAGAAACCACTATATAGATTAAAGCAGTCTCCTAGACAGTCGTACGAGCAGTTTGACACTTATGTGAGAAGTATTGGACTTTTCAGATATGATCATGACCTATGTGTATATGTGAGATCTCTGAAAGATGGATCTTGATTATACCTACTCTTGTATATAAATGACATGCTGATAGCATGCATGAGTAAAAAAGTTGTGCAGGAGTTGAAAGGATCTTTGTCTCAAAAGTTTGAGATGAAGGACTTAGGACCTGCAAAAAAGATCCTTGGTATGAAAATCGTCAGAGACAGAACCAAGAGGCTACGCATCTATCTCAGAAAGGATATATCAAGAAGATCTTGGAGAGATTTAGAATGAAGGAGGTCAAACCAGTTGAGCTGCTACTAGCCGGGCATGTCAGACTCTCTAAGATTATGTCATCACAAACTGAGATGAAAATTCAAGAGATGAAAAAGATTTCATATGCTTCTAGTGTAAAAAGTATTATGTACTCTATGATATATTGTAGGTCAGATTTAGTCCATATAGTGAGTCAAGTAATCAGATTTATGGCTCAGCCTAAAAAGAAGTACTGGAGAGCACTGAAGGATATCTTCAGATATTTTATAGGTTTAGCTAGGATTGACATCTATTATGGTCAGTGGAAAGATGCTAACGAATATTCTAATATGTCTAAAGAAGCTCAAGGGCTAATAGAGAGATTTATGGAAGCAGATTTTGATGGAGATATGGATACTCGGTGTTCGACTATAGATTTTGTATTCAACTTGTATGGAAGTCCAGTCTTATGAAGATCTTGCTTGCAGCTAATTACGGCTTTGTCCATAGGATGAAGTTATAATGTATTGTGACAGCTAAAGTGCTTTATTACTCATACAGAACTCTATATATCATGCGAGGACAAAGCACATTGATATCAGATACAATAGGATCGGAGAGCTAGTGGAGGATGGTGAAGTGGAGCTAGTGAAGGTTCACACCAAGAAAAATTCAACTGATGTGCTCTTAAAGGTACTTCCATGAAATAGCTTTTACAATTGTAAAGTATTGATGGGATTGATGGATAGAGCTGAGTTCACAAGGACTTGGGAGCACCAAGATAGATATTGTAAGCTTAGGTATGATGCTCTCAAGCCTTGGAAGCATGTGGAAAGAGAGCAAGAAGCGAATGAAAAGAGCTGGCTCGATAAGCATAAGTTTAGAAAGCATATCAAACTAATACGCTGGAAGAGCTGGCTTGATTCTTGTTAAAGCCAGTTCGAGTAGAAATCGAGCCGGCTCGAATCCTAAAGTGATGATTTAGGCGCTTGCAGAAGATATCACCATCGAGTCGGCTCGATTGCTGACCGAGCCGACTTGAGCTGTAAACATAATAAAATATGGTTTTTATTCTGACCTGGGATTGGGTTTAATCCTAGGAATTTAGAATCTTGGTTTGTAAGGTCCTAAGGGGACTAACCTATAGATTAGATTGGAATTTATTCAATGGATGTGTGCATAGGAGACATGAGTGTACATAGGCTCGGGGAGTGCATCATATTAGGTAGTACTGAGTTTTGTAAACTAAGCATGGAATCAATACAAGCTTTTTCTCTTGAAATCTCTCTTCCTCTCTTGTTCTCTTCCTTTTCTCCATGCTCTAGAGTTTGCTAGGGTTTCAACAGAACGACCATCCCTTTTCTCGAATTCTTGTTGCTATTTCCGCAATCATCTTGTAGGATTATTTTCAATAAATTGGTATCAAACCAGCCATCTGAAACAATAATCTAATAATGATTTTGAGCATTTATGACTTGTCCTCATTGCATTCTTGTTTGTGCCACCTTCTTTTCTTTTATCAAAATCAATAAGGATGCGATATCCCAAACATATCTTCGTCAAAGATTATCAATCTTTCACCAACCCATCTAACTAGTCTCGTCAAACCTCTATATTGGCCACTAGTCCTTCATATGCCTTTCCATTAGCTAGTGGTTGATGCCATTTTCACCACAACCTCTATCAATCAATTCCTTTGATCTTCATTCTTCATTTCTATCATTCAAAGTTAATATAATTTAAACTCAATTTTTTCATATCATATAGCATGTAGATGACTTAAAAAAATAGCAAATTTAACCGAATTCCTTCATTTTATATTCAAGAACTTTAATACGGTGCACCAAACAATTCTCTGAAAAACAAAATGTCAATAGTGTCAATGCTGCCTAACTCAAATTTATTTCAAAATTATAACTAATAAATACATATCCAACAAACATAAGTATTAATTTGTCATCTTTTAACTTATAAATGCACACATAACAATTTATAGCTCTAATTGTTATATGGTTGTTGACAATGGAGAAATTATGAATGGAAAAAGCATATACTTAAATGCATCATCTTCCATCAATTTTATTTATCATTCTTTTCATAAATCTAACATTCTTATTAGCAAATTTATAACCGCTTCTTCTATACCAGTGCAGAGAACTCTCCATAAAATATAGATACGAAGCATAATAGGAAAATAATGATTACAAGATTTACATCATCTACTTAACCATCATAATCCACCGGTTAGTATTCTTTTCCTTATTTTTCTTCTCAAAATGGCTATATATATGCAATGCAAGATCCAAGTAATATTACCTTACATAGATGGACCCCAAACAACAATTGTTTATTTTAATTCGACCTCACAACGGGGAATTATCCAATCAAAGTATATTAAAATGTTCTCTATTTTCTACAAGAAAGGAAATGAAAAGTGGAGAGCTGTTGGCTATCCTTGAACCAACCTTAATTAGGTCCGAACCAACCTGCCAAACTTAAGGAATTATTTTTTAAAAAAGATAAAATAAAAGCTCACCATAATTCAATAAAATAATGAGGAGGAAGTCAATACCAAGAACAGAATCCCCCATATTTCTCGGGCTTGTGTGCCACTACCAACCCACACCATGATAAACCCATCCCAAATCTCCTCCCCATTCTTTTGACCTCCTATTCCATTATTTATTTCAGCAATATTCACTAATTAACACTAAATCCAAAACCGCAGGTAAGGAAAAAACCATTGATTTGCTTAACAAAAGAAAGGACGCATGCCATTTGGTTTTAAGGCGTTGCGAGCAAGTGGGAGGAAAAGGCCCGCCCCGCGCTTCCCATCCCCGTGCGCCCGAGAGAACAGAGCGCTCGTTAGAGAGAGAGAGAGAGAGAGAGAGAGAGTAAGAAGGCCATCTTTGGACTGGTTCGTTCGTTTCGAGCGCATCTCTCTCTGCCCATCACTTCGCTCGCTGTGGGCTTCGCTCCCCTGGTGACACCGAATTCGGACGGGTGGCGATAGAAATTAAGAGCCCAAGGCGCTCTCTTTCGGCCCTGCCTTCCCCTCGGTTCCCTTTTTCCTGCGATCTTCGTCTTCGAGGAATCCACCTCTCTCCTCCTCCGCCTCCTCAATGGCTGTTCAGGCCCAGCACCCGTCCAACGTTCTGCTTTTAAACCGGTGAGTAGTGCTTTCTTCTTCTCCGGTTGATAGGTTTCTTGGCTCTAGTTCCAAAAAGTTTGGTTTTTATGTAATCGTGGCTGTGAGGACGCGTGCAGAAGCGAGCAGGAGAGGAAGGGCATGGAGTTTTCCCAAGCGCCTACCGGGTTCCTGGACCAATCCGCCGTGTTCTTCTGCAATGGAGGTTGGTTTGGCCGTGGTTCTCTTCTTCTTTTCTAAAGAAAGATTTCTCTTTTGTTGTCTCCTTAAATGAGATGGCTTTGTTTGGTGGCAGCGAGTGGGAATCCACGGAAGCGGGGAAGGGAAGCGGCGCCCATTCCAATGGAGAGCCCGGCGCAGGGGAACTCCATCGATCTCCTCTCGCTGCAACCGCCGCCCGCTGCATCCCTCTCTCCCCCGACGGTGGTAAGCCTCGCTCAGCTCCAAGCTCGTCCTCCTCCTCTTGTCTCCACCGGCCTCCGTCTCGCCTCTGAAGACCAGCACCAGCTCCAGAACAACAGCCAGGCCAATCCCCTGCTTTCATCCTCGCTCTTCCCTGTTCTCTCCGATGACCTCTCCCTCCAACTCAACCAACACCAGGATGAAGTCGACCGGTTCCTCCGCGCCCACGTAAGCTTTGTCTCTCCTCTTTAATCGGTTCTCCTTTTCGTTGGTTTTTCCCTCTGTGGCTAAAGGTAGCTCCTTTTTCTCATGGCAGGGAGAGCATCTCCGCCGGACGCTGGCGGAGAAGCGGCAGCGGCACTGCCGGGTTTTGCTGTGCGTGGCAGAGAAGGTGGCAGCGCGGAGGCTGAGGGAGAAGGAGGCGGAGGTGGAGCAGGCGGTGAGGCGCGCGGCCGAGCTCGAGGAGTGGCTCGCCCACCTAAAGGCGGAATCTTTGGCGTGGCAGGCCAAGGCTCTGGCCGACCAGGCGGCGGCCGTAGCCCTCCACGCCCAGCTCCAGCAGGCCCAGGCCGCCGCCGCCGCCGCCGCCGCGGCGGAAGAGAGGGAGGGCGAGTGCCGCGACTCGCCGGCTGAGGACGCCGAGTCGGCCCACGTCGACCCAGACAGGGCGCCTCCGGCTACGTGCCGGTCGTGCCGGACGGCGTTGGCGTCAGTGGTCGTCCTTCCTTGCCGCCACCTCTGCCTCTGCGCCGACTGCAGCGACGCCGCCCCGTCCTGCCCCATCTGCCGCTGCGCCACCACCGGAAGCCTCCACGTCGTCTTCTCCTAATAAATGAGACCACCCCACCTCCTTATCATCGTAGCCCGTAACTCATCACTAGCCGTCCAAAATTACAGACAAAAAATAATAGAACATTAGAAATTTAGAATAGGCTGGACCTTTTCGGTGAAGAAGACCGAAGTAAATCACTGTCTTTTTTTAATAAAAAAAAGCTCTTTTTGTTAAATTTGAAAAATTCGTTTTACTACGTAATTTAATTCTTTTTTTAATTGAGGAGAGGATCTATTGTATTTATGCTTATTCCGGTCGTCGGTGCTACTCTTCGTGGTTGGACGGAATTAAGTGGGCATGCGGGTCGCGTGGGAGGTGAGCGGACCCATGCCTTTTGGTTGGTACGCTCACGGACTTTCGACCGTTTCCAGCGTCCGCTTACGTGCGTGCAGTTAAGATACCGCGCACCGCTGACGTACCACGGGCTCGCTCTCACCGTGCGCTCGGTCGTACGTCCATATCCGTGGTGCGGGACACGGAAGCGTGGGTGTCTTTCCTTCGATTCTAATCTTGGCACGCAACATATTGTGCTTAAAACACACCATATTTTATTGCAAACAAAGCCCCACCAAGCATGTTGAGCGATTTGTGGATATCTATATGCATATCAAAATATGGTATACTTCATCACATTTTATTTTATAAATAATAAGGTCACAAAACCCGACATATAATGTTAGAACTTCATTATATTACATTCTGCCGATTGGTCGAGCTTAGTGCTAAATCATTGCCCACATTTGAATAATTAGGCTGTTTTTGGCTTAAGTACTTGATCCATCTAGATTATGGAGAAAAGATTTTTGTCGAGAGATGATGCCCAACCCAAAAAGCTAACTCTAATAAGAGCATAATCTTGACCAATCTACGCTACTTTTCATCAGGGAATGAACCTTCATCATCTATTTTTCTGTCTTCCTTCGGTGGAAGGAAGAAAATGGCGGCAACTTCTTGGGCAGGCCAACATCGAAGGGTCCCTCTAACAAAAAGGAAGAGGCAATGGTCAGCCAGACCTAACAACAATTCCCCCAATAAAGGTCGAAAATGTAGACAACAAGAGCTATGTGATAAATCTTAAGATGCTACCTAAGTTTCTAGGTGGATCACGAGATATAAACTTCATGTGAAAGGCAAGGAAAATTAAGAACTTATAAATGTATCACATATTTCTCATCGCTGAGTTGACGTTACCATCTTTAGGAAGATGCTTGGTAAATGGCAGGTCGTGACAATTAGGCATGACCTAGGTGATGATTACTACCCTTATTTGCTTGAAGGGGGACAAGGTTTAGCACTTGATGATTAATTCAAATACTGGTGGTTGTTGTGACATGACATGTTGGTGAAGATTTGTGATAAAGTAACATTGGTTTGAGTCTCACATCTAAAACTTAATTACAACAAAGAAATATAGGAATATTGCAGCCATATGATTTTTCATCAACTCTAGTTCTTGTTGCATCTCTCTTGAAAATTTAAGCCGTCAACTTTATGTTGACGTTTCTTTAAAATCTCAGGAGCCTATGACAGCGGTTAGAATCATTATCATTATATATATATATATATATATATATATATATATATATATATATATATATATATATATATATAAAGATGAGCTTAGGATGATTTACAAAAAAACTAGCAACGTGATGTTACCATCTGATTAATTGTATCTAAATGCCATATTTAAACTGAAAATTAAATTTTAATCAAGCATGATCTGACCATATTATGATAGAATTTGCTAGTCACGAATCCAACAATTTTGAGAGTCACAATTTTGATGAATTGGTGCTTGCATTACAAGCTTACCAAAAATATATCTTCCTCACCTAGTATTGTACTTAACTATCTCTCTAGGTTAACAATTTTAGTTGGCAATGGGGAATTACATGTATCCTACATGAGTCGAGTGAAATTTGTTAATGATCTCGCCGAAAAATTTCACTATTGAAAAATGCTAGAGCAAATAACTGGTGATCTATGTGCCCTTTCATTTCAGCAGAATGGATGGTCTTATGGCGAACTTATTATGAAAGCTAATTGCCTGCCAAATTATGCCAGGATGGATGGAACAAATAAATCATTGTTTTCTCATGAAGACCTTTGTATTGGGATGGGGTATACTCTCAAGAAGACAAATATAATCTCGTTGTTAGTTGATTGAAACTGCTTTTGGACTTCGTATTATTAGTTACTGTTTTATGAAAGGCATGTGAACGGTTACGTCCTTCCCAAATGCTTCTCTAACTTTTCGCACTTTAGCTTCTTAATACATATCAACAATACATATATTTTTTTTTTTAAAAAAAAAAAATCACCAATACATATTATATTTGGATTTTACATATTTTCATCGATGTCGATCTCATACTATTGGCTATCTCTAATGTGAATGACATATAATTGATTTTGAATCATTGAATAATTTACAAATATCTAACATTTACGATATATATATAACTTTCTATTTCTCGTATAAGCAAACAGATTAATCTTCATGTCTTAAGATGTGAATATATATTTTCTAGACTTGTTTAATCGGCTGAAGGTGACCGAGACAAGAAGAAGTGATGGATACAGCCATTGGCATCATATCTGAAATTTATCTGAAGACAAGTATTGCAATTTTACATTGCTCCAGGCTTCCTAGTGTTAACATCCAAGGCCATGAGATGCCTATAATCCTATGTCAAGATACTTAAAAACAAGAACCATTCCACCAAAAAAGAATTATTTGGATAGTCCCCACGAGTATATTCAAAATAGGTAAAATTCCATGCAAAGAGTGAACCTCGCAAGCCGTTACAAAACATTGACGCGCAATCCATGCCAAAGGTTTTGGAAAACTTACTTTATATTCTCGTTATGCATTCATTCTTTCATTTTCCTTTCATAATAAACAATCTTTAAGATTATACCATGTCCATGATTGATGGACTCGAGGACAACTAACTTGTTCACAATTATGCCTGGAAATTTTGTTTTTCGATCCATATTTGACAGGCTTAGGGCTGTGACTCCAACATATAAATCTCCCCAAACCCGTCTCAAACCTGACCTGGTCCTAACCAGAACCCAACAATAAATATATAGGGTATGTAATCATAATCGAACTTATTGAAATTTTTTAGATGTAAGATTCTTATACTTGAGCCAACCTGAATTTGACCTGAACCCATGTAATTAAATTAAATTACCTGATTTATTACGTAAATAAAAGCATGCATATCTATGTACCTATAAAGTGCACGCACGTGCGCACGCGCATGTACATGTATACATATGTAATACCAGTTTTGTTTGTTTATTTATCTTTCACTTAATAAATAAAAACTAATATTATGTTACAATATGTTTAGGTAATTATACTTGACTCTTAATACATCATTTTCAACTTTGGGTCCGTCATTCTTATATGGTTAGCCATCAATTGTTTTTCATGGTTTTATTATTGCAACATGTGTTGGATGTTTATAAACTTTCCAAAGAATAGATTAGCTTGATTAACTCTTTAAAACATAATATTTGATACATGATGTTACCCCCCAAACTCCACCCAACTCGAATCCGATACATAAATTTATTATCAATGGATCAATTATAAAACAAAAATTAGATCCCAAATCTCTATAGGTACGGCTATGTATTTAGAACACCCTACTCTGTCCGGTGTTGTTGGCATCAACGCATGCGCTGCACCATCTTCCTCTATGAGTGTGAGGTATCAATAGTGCAGTCTGGATCAGGCTGGGCCTATTTTTATACCTGACTGGGCTTCAAGGAAGCTAATCGGAAACCAGCCCAAAGCTATGCTTTCTTACCATATTTGATGTCATCAAATTGGCCCAAAGTTATTCTGGGCCTACCCAGATGCATTATTGGGTTTTCTTGGGGAAGAGATTATATCATGCACAGGACTAGGTCTAGGTTTGGAGACGGAAACCAAGAGCGAAGGTTATATACTTTAGAGGCAGGGAAACAGCGGAGGAGGGGGAGAGAGAGGAGAGATCGCGATGATTTACAGGAAGTGGTCGCTGCTATCGTCGACGGTGGTGATTTGGGGAGGGATCGCCTCCCTTTGCCTCGCCGACGTCTTCCTCTTCGGCGGAAAGGTACACGTTCTCTACTTGCCCCTCTCAAACGCCCCCAAATCTCGATGCTTTTGCTCTCCATTTCCCTGCTGGATTCCGATCGGTTTGTATATTCTCTTCTATTTGAAAGATTTATTTTACCATCTTGAGGAAGATGCTTGGTAAATGGCAGATCTTGACAATTAGGCATGACCTAGGTGATGATTACTACCCTCATTTGCTTGAAGGGGGTCAAGGTTTGGTACTTGATGATTAAAATTTGATGCTGATCCTGTATCAGCTATGGTCTTCCCCCTGATGATTTGATAAAATAAAAGCACATCTTTCACAGGTGGTCGATAATGTGTAAGAACAGAACCTCTAGTTCTTCCTCAACACCGGCATTAGGAGCCAGCTGTGGGTCATTTTATATTCATATTGGATTAACAAGCCTGAGATTTTTGCCTTTTCTGAGGTTCAGTGAACGAGATAGAGTTTTGGAGTGTCAATGTCGGTAATATTTGAATGCTGGGGTTTCTGAACAACCAAATCATAGAATCAGATTTTAGTGTTCAAAATGTTAGACCATTGCGATCACTTTCACACATGATCTGTCTGTTTAGTAGGTCTTGAAAAGGGTGAGGTGGATGGCCTAGACCTATATGATAAATTGAATGTTGGATTTATTACACTGTCATGTCACCTCCTTTCCTGGTATCCTGGTATTGGATATCCAATTTCATTTAGACGATTGAAGGTAGGTCTGATCGGCTTCTGCAAATTGTAATGGTATTGCATCCATTTGTTGGAGTTGATCATTCGAACCAAAAGGTGTTCCCATGGATAAGGAATCTCTAAATTGCTGGAAATCAAGAAGCTTATAAATATTTTTGTCTCTGAACTCGACATTAGTCTCCATAAGTATGCCGTTATTTTCGTTGGTTAGGTCTCATAGATGATATTTGGTTCGGCTACAAGGTTTCAAAACTGTGATTAATGCAAGGTGCAATCTTTGTTATAAGTATAACAATAGGGCTGGTAAGTGCCAGCAAGATGGTATGGAGGTGGTTTACCTTCAGAAATTAAATTGTCGGATTGGTGGTGGCGAGATTAAAAAGCAAAACCATATCAAAATGGGTCTCCTTACTTACAAGTTGAACAAAGGGTAAACTTTCCTAAAGCTGCTGCAACAAATGTTGCATTGTGATAGAAGGGGAAAATAAATCCATGTTTACCATCTCCTATTGAGAGGGGGGAATGGTGGAAGAACTTTCTGCCAGCTGTTGCACGATGATCACAATAGCTGTTCCTGGAGTACAAAAAAGAATGCAGACACTGACAATGAGGTGGATTATGACATTGTATTTATTATTGGTGGTCGGTTATTCTAGCAGAGTAATCAAGGACCACCAAGAACCATAAGAAACTTCGTTTGATATGTACCAGTGTTCACATAGCTGATCTGACAATAGATGTGGGAACTGGAAAAAAAAAAAAAAACTGTACATGCAGAGAAGTCAAATCACTAGATGCTGAGAAAACACTCATCAGTATAAGTTGGCATGACTGAATGACATCAAAAGGCTCATGGTCAAGACTCCAATGCCTCCTTGATTTTTCAATATTGTTTTGATGATGTCATGGGAATTTCCAGGGGACTGTGGTTTCAGGCTTCTGGGAGAATGTAATGTTATGTTTTATTATTTAGGTGATAGGGAAAGGTAGCCATCAGAAACCAAAATCAAATAACAATAGGGATTGCACCTTTGGGTTGGGGAAAATATTCATTTTCCTTCTAGAAATTCGATAATAACAGATTTAAACAACCATTTTATGACAAAAGAAAGGCATGAAAAGAAGTGTTCCTAGGCTTCTAGGATTTTATTAATGTTTGTGTGCTGGCGATTTAATGAAGGGACATTGTGAAACTGAATTTAGAGAATAGTTTGTTAGCAGTATTTCTCTAAGATTTCTTTAGGCTGGAAATGATAGATATTTTTCGGCGAAAGTTAGAAGGATTTGTGTTGTGTTTTCTTATATCTAGTTGCACCACTCAAATGCTCTTTCCTGTCGTATATGATGATCCATAAGCTGCATGGTACATTATTGGAAGAAATCTTCTTGAAAGCACATCTATAGCTTGTCCTTAATTCAAACAACAAAATATGACTCTCTAGACAAGGGGAAGATCAAATTTTGGGATATTGAAGCTGTTGGGTCTTCCGCATTAAGCAAATTGATCAAATGGATATGGTTATAAACTTTTTAATTTGTAATAAGTGGAGCTAGGACCTGATTGTCAAATACTTTTCTTGACAATGGACTTATCTCTCTCTCTCTCTCTCTTCCGTATGACCCTTCTGAAGATAAAAGAAAGTCTATTGAATCTGCATTTGAAACCATTATCATACCAATCGCTGACTATCCTTCTGAATAATTAAAAGTACCTTTAGGAATTGCCAAATTGACAAAAAATTATGATATTGGTTTGCAGAGTCATGCAGGTTAATCTGGCTAGCTTGAAGAGCTCAGCTGTATGAGGGGCAGCTATAGTTTAATTCTGTCAGAATTAATCTGGTTTCCAGAGTCATGCAGGTTAATCTAGCTAGCTTGAAGAGCTTAGCTGCATGCAGGTTAATTCTGTCAGAACTGTGAATTTGGTGACCATGAACTATATTTTACCACTGCATCTTTATATTAGGACGTGGATACCTGTGGCATGTATCCTGTTGGGCATGCTTGCTTTTAGTTTATTCCCCAAATATTGGGCTCATCATAGCTTGGAAAAATATCACAGTCGTCAAAACACTGCTATTCTTTTGTGATGCGCGTGCGACGATGCAAATAAAATGGACGATATTAGTGCAGAATTTGGTTGACGCCGGATCAAGCTGGAGTCGAGGAAGACGAGGTCGCCGTCGATGACCTGTAAAATAAAGTTTTGTCCGAAGTCGGTGGTGTTGGCTCCGGTAGGACCCTCCAATGATCAAGTTAGCTCTTCTAACCAACAGAAATGGAGTGCTTGGAAAAAAGTTTGACAGAATTTTGAGAATGAGAAGAGAGTTTAAAGAAAACGTATCCGCAGGATTCCTTTTTATAGACGGAGCTTGTTGTAACTATTCTGATAAATGACAGTCGTAACCGTCCTGATAAATGCCAATCGTAATCGTCCTGATAAATGATAATCATAACTATCCTGATAAATGATAATTGTAATCGTTCAGTAGTGGGATCGTCTGTAAGAATCTGTCTGAAGAAAAGGTTCGGAAGGAGTTCGGCTTCTGTAGAAATCCGTCCAGAAGGAGTTTGGCTTCTGAAGAAATCCGACTGTTGGAGGAGTTCGGAAGGAGTCTGGCTTCTGGAGGAATTCGACTGCTGGAGAAATTCGGAAGAAGTTCGGCTTCTGGAGGAATCCGATTGTTGAAGGAGTTCAGAAGGAGTTCGGCTCCTGAAGGAATCCGACTATTGAAGGAGTCCGAAAGGAGTTCGGCTTCTGAAGAAATTCGACTGCTGGAGGAGTTTGGAAGGAGTCTGGCTCCTGTAGGAATCCGATTGCTGGAGAAATTCGGAAGGAGTTCGGCTCCTGGAGGAATCCGACTACTGGAGGAGTCCGAAAGGAGTTTGGCTCCTTGAGGAATTCGACTGTTGGAGAAATCTGAAAGGAGTTTGGCTTCCGTAGAAGTTCGACTGAAAGAGAAATTCGGAAGGAGTTCGGCTTCCACAGAAGTCCGACTGAAGGAGGAATTCAGAAGAAGTTTGGCTCCCGTAGAAGTCCGACTGAAATAGAAATTCGGAAGAAGTTCAGCTTCTAGAGGAATCCGACTGCTGAAAAAATCTGAAAGGAGTTCGACTTCCGTAGAAGCTTGACTGAAGGAAGAATTCGGAAGGAGTTCGGCTCCCTTAGAAGTCCGACTGAAGGAGGAATCTAGGAGTTCGACTTCTGGAGGAATTCGACTGCTGGAGAAATCTGAAAAGGAGTTCGGCTCCCATAGAAGCCCGACTGAAGGAGGAATTCGGAAGAAGTTCGGCTCCTGAAGGAATCTGACTATTGGAGAAATTTGGAAGGAGTTCGGCTCCCGTAGAAGTCCGACTGAAGGAGGAATTCGGAAGGAGTTCGGCTCCTAAAGGAATCCGACTACTGGAGAAATTCGGAAGGAGTTCGGCTCCTAGAGGAATTCGATTGTTGGAGAAATTCGGAAGGAGTTCGGCTCTCGTAGAAGTCCGACTAAAGAAAAAATTCGGAAGGAGTTCGGCTCCCGTAGAAGTCCGATCGAAGGAGAAATTTGGAAGGAGTTTGGCTTCTGGAGGAATCCGACTGTTGGAAAAATTCGGAAGAAGTTCGGCTCCCGTAGAAGTTCGACTGAAGAAGAAATTTGGAAGAAGTTCGGCTCCCGTAGAAGCTCAACTGAAGGAGGAATCCGGAAAGAGTTTGGCTTCTGAAGGAATTTGACTACTGAAGAAATTCGGAAGGAGTTCAGCTCCCATAGAAGCTCGACTGAAAGAGAAATTCAGAAGGAGTTCGGCTTCTGTAGAAGTCCGATTGAAGGAGGAATCCGGAAGAAGTTTGGTTCCTGGAGAAATCCGACTACTGGAGAAATTCGGAAGGAGTTTGACTTCCGTAGAAGCTCGATTGAAGAGGAATTCGGAAGGAGTTCGGCTCCCATAGAAATTTGATTGAAGGAGGAATTCAGGAGTTCGGCTCCTGGAGAAATCCGACTACTGGAGAAATTCGGAAGGAGTTCGATCGTTGGAAAAGTTCGGCTGGAGCTCAGACGCTGAGGAATTCGATTGGGTTCGGCAGCTGGAGGAGTTCGGCCACTGAATGAGTTCGGCTGCTAGAGGAGATCGGATGGGGTTCGACCATTAGGAAGAGAATTTTCGATCGAAGCTCTTTCGTGATTACCACCTGCATTAGGCTAAGCATCAGGCTGGACTTCGGTAGGAGCGGGATTTATCCCCAACAATAGTCCCCCACTCCTGAGTTCGAAACTCGAAGGAGGGGAGTATAAAAATGGCGACAGCCGAAGTCCTCTTTAGGGCTCTGCACCAGTTCAGATTGAAGCTCGGAAGAGATCTTATCTTCAGCCAAGGTTGACGTTAAAGTTGAAGCTCGGGGGGAGATCTTATTTCCAGCCGAGGTTGAAGTAGATCTTATCTCCTGTTGTCGTAGAAGCTCGGGAGAGATCTTATCTTTAGTTGTTGTCGAGCACAATGGGACCATCGTCGGGGCCTTTCCTCTTATCCCGTCTAAGATGAACAAGGTCTTCGGCTTTGCTCATGTTAGGACGAGGTACTCCTCCTGTTCCTAACGGATCGTGGGGGTACATAAGGATCGTTGTCAAGGTTTCTCCCTCCATCTCGTCTAAAATGAACGAGGCCTTTGACTTTGCTCACGTTAGGACGAGGTTCTCCTCCTGTTCCTAACGGACTGTGGGGGTGCATAAGGGGCTGTTGTCAGGGTCTTTCCCTCCATCTCGTCTAAAATGAATGAGATCTTCGACTTTGCTCACGTTAGAACGAGATTCTCCTCCTGTTTTTGATGGGCTATGGGATATATAAGGGTCGTTGTCAGGGCCTCTCTCGCATTTCGTTTAAAATGAACGAGATTTTCGATTTTGCTCACGTTAGGACGAGGTTCTTCTCCTATTTCTAACGGGCTATGAGGGTGCATAAGGATCATTGTCAGGGCCTCTCCCTCCATCTCGTTTAAAATGAACAAAGCCTTCGATTTTGCTCACGTTAGGACGAGGTTCTCCTATTTCTAACGAGCTGTGGGGTACATAAGGACTGTTGTTAGAGCCTTTCCTCCCATCTCGTCTAAAATGAACGGGGCCTTCGACTTTGCTCACATTAGGACGAGGTTCTCCTGTTCCTAACGGACTGTGGGGGTACATAAGGACTGTTGTCAGGGCCTCTCCTTCCATCTCGTCTAAAATGAACGAGGCCTTCGACTTTACTCACGTTAGGACGAGATCCTTCTGTTCCTAACATGGCCATTTCTAATTGCTTTTTTTTTCTGTCATCACATAATTTTTGCACCAAGAAACAATAATGTTGAAATGACGGAGTTTTATTGCGGAAAAATTATTGGTAGTACATTTTCAGATTTTCTGAGTTTCAAGGTCGTGAGAGCGTTGTTCCTTCGAGCTCCTTCAGATGATAAGTTTCGAGCCGGACGACCTTAATCACTTCATACGGACCTTCCTAATTTGGGGCAAGCTTTTCCTAGCTCTGAGGCTGAGAGACGGTGACTCATCGAAGCACTAAGTCTCCCACTCTGAATGTTTTACTTCTAACTCTGGAGTTATAGTACCGGACCACCTTTCGTCTGTAGGCCGTCATCTGAATCTTGGCTTTTTTTTCTTTTTTTTCAGCAGGTCGAGATTGACTTTGAGATTTTTTGGGTTGTACTGCTCGTTGAAGGCCACGATCCATGCTAACGGGAGCTTAAGTTCAATCGGAATGACTGTCTCCGTTTCAAAGGCCAAGACGAATGGTGTTTCTCCAATCGACAGTCTTTGAGTAGTTCGGTATGCCCAGAGGATGTGGTAGAGTTCATCCACCCATGCCCCTTTTACTCTATCGAGTCTTATCTTGATGCCTTGCAGCAGAGTCCGGTTGGTCACTTCAGCTTCCTCATTTGCCTGTGGGTGGCTATCGATTGGAAGTGGTAGGAGATGTTTAGATCTTCGCAGAACTCGACGAACCTCGTCCCAATGAACTGTTGCCCGTTATCGGTTATGAGGGTTCAGGCAGATCGAATCGACAGACTATTGACTTTCAGACGAAGTCCTGTACTTTGGCTTCGGTAATTTTGGCTAGTAGTTCGACTTTGATTCATTTGGTGAAGTAGTCGATTGCAATCAGGAGGAACTTTCGTTGTCCTGATATCGTTGGAAAATGGTCAAGTATGTCCATTCTCTACTGCGCAAATGGCCAAGGTATGCTTAGCGGAGTAAGCTCGGAGGTCGGCTGTCTTTGTGCGTTTGTATTCTTCTGACAGCGATCATATTTCTTAACATACTCCACAAAATCATGGTACAAGGTCGGCCAATAGTACCCTTACCGAAGTAGCCTTTGCGACAAGGACCTGGCTCCTAGACGACTTCCACAGATTTCTTCGTGCACTTTCCATAATACGAAGTCGGCCTCTGAAGGTCGGAGACATCTCAGCAGTGGTAGCGAATACAACCTCTTATACAACCTGTCCTCGTACAAAATGTATCGGGAGGCTTGATTCCTGAGCTTCCGAGCTTCTTTCGGATCATGAGGAAGGACTCCCTCCTTGAGGTAGGCAACCAACGGATCGATCCAGCTCGGCTCGAGTTCCGTCTGCAAAGCGACCTGTGATTCCTCCGGGCTTGGGCACTTCAGAATCCCAAAAAAATACTTCTTTAGGTAGTTCGGCTGGAGCTGAAATGTCCAACTTAGAGAGAAGGTCGGTTCTTATATTTTCTACCCTCGAAATCTGTCGAATGCCGAAACAGTTGAAGGCCGGAATCAAGTCTTTTACTTTCTCAAGGTATTTCATCATACTTTCCTCCCGTGCTTCATAGCTGCCACTAACTTGGCCGACCACTAATTGGGAATCGCTGTAGACTTGAAACCGATCTACTTTTAATTCTCTTATAATTTTTAATCCGACGATCAGCGCTTCATACTTGGCCTCATTATTAGTTGCAGGAAATTCGAAGCGCAGCGCACACTCGACGATGACTTCCTCGGGACTAACTAAGACCAACCTCGCACTCACTCTAGCAGAGTTGGACGAACCATCCACGTATAGAGTCCAAAAACCTTTGGAAAGATCGACTGTCTCTTCAGAGAGGTTCGATTGCGATAGCAGAGCGTCGGTCTCGTTCTGTTCATGCTCGGCATCATCGAAAATGGTACATTCCACTACAAAATCTGCTAATATCTGGGCTTTGATCGATGGTCGGGATCGATAATTGATATCGAATTTTGCGAGCTCGATTGTCCATTTTGCGATTCTCTCGAAAGCATCCATTCGTTGAAGGATTGCCTCTATTGGTTAATCCGTGAGGACCGTTATGGTGTGCCCCTGAAAGTAAGGTCGGAGCCTCCTTGCAGCAATTAGAAGAGAGTAAGCCGATTTTTTTAGCTTAAAGTACCTGATCTCTGCATCCCTTAGAATCCGGCTTATGTAGTAGATCGGCCGCTGTATCTTCGCTTCCTCCTTGACTAGAACTGCTGCCAAGACCACCGGGGAGATCGTTAGGTATAAGAACAATTCTTCTTCAGATTCGGGCTTTGCCAGCAGTGGGGGCGAGCCAAGGTAGTTTTTGAGCTCCTCAAACGTCCGTTGGCATTCCGTCGTCCAGCAGAAATTCTTTGGTTGCTTGAGAACTTGGAAGAAGGACATGCATCGCTCGGCCGATCTCGAGATGAAGCGATTTAGGAATGCCATTTTTTCAGTCAAGCGCTGAACTTTTTTGATTTTCTTTGGAGCGGACATCTCTTGAATGGCTCGGATTTTTTCTGGATTTGCTTTAATTCTGCGCCTCGACACCATAAACCTTAGAAACTTTCCAAAGGTCACACTAAAGGCGCACTTGATCGGGTTCATCTTCATCTTGTGCTTCCTGAGTGCGCTGAAGGTCTCTTCGAGATCAACGAGGTGGTTTATAGAAGCTTGGCTTTTGACGAGCATGTCATCCACGTACATCTCTATGTTGCGGCTGATCTGCTTCTTGAAGATCTTGTTGACCAGACGCTGGTACGTTGCCCCTGCATTCTTGAGTCCAAAAGGCATAACCCTGTAACAATAAAGACCACGGTCAGTTACAAAAATAGTTTTCTCTTCGTCCTCCGACGCCATCCGTATCCGATTATAATCGGAGAAGGCGTCCATGAAGATGAGGAGCTCGTGGCCCGAGGTTGCGTCTACCAGTTAATCAATCCTGGGTAGTGGGTAGCTGTCTTTTGGATGGGTCTTGTTTGGCTTCTTAAAGTCGATGCACATCCTCCACTTGCCGTTGGCTTTCTTGACCAGAACCACATTTGAAACCCAAGTTGGATAGCTAACTTCTCGGATAAATCTGATGTTGAGAAGCTTGTCGACTTCTTCTGCTATTACCTTCTGCCTTTCTGGTGTATGGCCTCGAACTCTTTCTTTCATTAGTCGATATTTGGGGTCAATGGCCAGCCGATGTTCCATAACCTCGGCGTCAATCCCAGGCATATCTGTCGGAACCCAAGCAAAGACATCGGCATTCCTCCGTAAAAAGGCGATGAGCTGCTCCCGAACTTCATCTTCCATATTGGAGCCAATTTGCATCGTATGCTCTGCATTTTCATCGTTCAGAAAGATGGTCACAAGATCTTCTAAGGGCTCGTCCCGTTCTTCGGCAAAGTCATTGCGGACATCTAGCCCGTCAACAGGACAAGGGTCGGACTGTGCTTCCTTTCGCAGGGCAATTGAGTAGCAGTGCCTTGCCAGAGCTTGATCTCCCCTGATCTCTCCAATCCCGCAACTTATCGGGAACTTCATCTTCAAATAATAAGTGGACACCACCATCCGAAGTGCATTTAAATCAGCCGATCTCCTTGTTGATCCTCTCTCTTGGTGGCTTAGGCTGCGGCAATGCCCTCGGCCGATCCTCCCGCCCTTCAGGTCGTCGCCGTAGAAATCAGCCTAGTCTGCCTCGCCTGATAAGCTCCTCGATCTCATTCTGAAGTTGGATACACTCAGTGTCGTGATCGTGATCATGATGATAAAGCCAGAACTTTTTAGGATTGCGCTTGCTGGGTGAGAGTGCATCCTTTTCGATCTCGACAGTTGCTCCCTGATTTCCATCAGTACTTGAGTTTTTGGAGCATTGAGAGGGGCGTGGTTGTGAAATCTTCATTGGGGAGAACCCGGTCGTGTCCTTCTGTCCGGGCTTCCCTGCCTTCGAGCCCGGGGAGGAGTTCGGATTCGCTTGCGCTTAGAGGGAGTTCGGAACTACGGTCGAGCTTCACTCGACTTTCCTTTCTTGGCGGACTCGTCCGGCTTGCTGATTCGCCGCTTATCAAAGGCTTCATCATCCTTGGTCTTGAAGGCCTCTTCAGCTCGGGCGTAATCTTCAGTCCGAGCTAGCATATCGATGAAGTCCCTAGGATACTTTTTTTTCAGAGAGAATAGTAAATCATTCTTCTGAAGGCCGCCCTTGAGTGCGGCCATGGTGATGGATTGGTGTAGGTTTCGAACCTCCAACGTAGCTGCATTAAACCGGATGACATAAGTCCGGATGGATTCCCCCTCCTGCTTGATGTCATCAGGAAATTCGAACCTCGGCGCGGATGTCGGCTACTGACGAAGTGAGTCGCGAACTGATGGCTCATCTGATTAAAGAAAAAGATGGTACCCGGCTTAAATGCTGAGTACTAGTTCCTGGCAGTTCTCTTGAGGGTGGAAGGAAAAGCTCGGCACAAGATTGCGTCTGGCGCGCCGTGGAGCAATATCATTATTCGGAAGGCCTTCAGGTGGTCAACCGGATCGGTGGTCCCATCGTAACTCTCAAATTATGGGAGCTTGAAGTTCGGCGAGATGGGTTTCTGCATAATTTTCTGAGAAAAAGAAGGGTCAGTGCAAATATTATTACTGTGGGGGGAGTATGACGGAGCTCTTCGATCCGTCGGCTCATTTCCTGGAGTCTTTGATTGAAGAGATCTTCACGATCGTTGATCTCCAGAGTTCTCTGGTAGGATGGAGGCAAAGCTTCCCCCGGAGTTGAATCATGATTCGAGCTATGGCTCTCCATCCTCTGTTTTTCCTTTTCAGAGGTCAGCGGTCGGTGAACCCGAATCGATCGTTCTCCGATCGGACCATGGGGCTCCAAAAAAGCCTATTCCAGTCGAATTTGTGTCAGAGCCTACCGATGTATGGCCTGCATCGCCTCCGTGAGACCGCGGACTTGTTGGACCAACAAGTTGAACAGCTTCACATCTACCATGGCTGCAGGTAGAGCTTGAGTTACCGAAGCTGAAGCGAGAACGGATGTATCTAGACGGGATCTAGCTGCAGAGGCCATTGATCGTCGGATCGAAGCTTTCGTGGGAGACATTTTTTCTGGGAAGAACTCTAGATCGCTGCTAAGCACTCCTTTAAGATCAAGGGAATCTCAAGAACAAAGGGCCCTTTCTCTAGCGCCAATTCTGTTGGTGCAGAATTTGGTTGACGTCGGATTAAGCTGGAGTCGAGGAAGACGAGGTCGCCGCTAGTGACCTGAAAAACAAAGTTCCGTCCGGAGTCGGTGGTGGTGGCTCCGGTAGGACCCTCTGACGGTCAAGTTAGCTCTTCTGGCCAACAGAAATGGAGTGCTCGGAAAAGAGTTCAGTAGAGTTTTGAGAAGGAGAAGAGAGCTTAGAGAAAACATATCTGGAGGGTCCCTTTTTATAAACGGAGCCTATTGTAACTGTCTTGATAAATGACAGTCGTAACCATCCTGATAAATGCCAATCGTAATCATCTTGATAAATGACAATCGTAACTATGCTAATAAATGATAATTGTAATCGTTCAGTAGTGGGATCACCTGTAGGAATCCATCTGAAGAAAAAGTTCGGCTCCTGTAGAAATTCAACTACTGGAGGAGTTCAGAAAGAGTTCGGCTCCTGAAGAAATATGATTGCTGGAGGAGTTTGGCTTCTGAAGAAATCTGACTGCTGGAGGAGTCCGACTCCTGAAGAAATCCGATTGTTGGAGAAATTCGGAAGGAGTTCAGCTCCCAGAGGAATCTGATTGCTGGAGGAGTTCGAAAGGAGTTCGGCTCCTGGAGGAATCCGACTGTTGAAGGAGTTCGGAAGGAGTTCGGCTCCTGAAGAAATCAGACTGCTGGAGGAGTTCGGAAGGAGTCCGGCTTTTGGAGGAATCCGACTGCTTGAGAAATTCAGGAGTTTGGCTCCCGTAAAAGTCCAACTGAAGAAGAAATCCAGAAGGAGTTCGGCTCTCGTAGAAGCCCGACTGAAGGAGGAATCCGGAAGAAGCTCAGCTCCTGGAGAAATCCGACTGCTGGAGAAATTCGGAAGGAGTTTGGCTTCCGTAGAAGCCCAACTAAAGGAAGAATTCGGAAGGAGTTCAGCTTCCGTAGAAGTCCGACTGAAGGATGAATTCGGAAGGAGTTCGTCTTCTGGAGGAATCCGACTGCTGGAGAAATTCGGAAGGAGTTCGGCTCCTGTAGAAGCTCGATTGAAGAGAAATTCGGAAGGAGTTTGGCTCCCGTAGAAATCCGACTGAAGGAAAAATCTGAAAGGAGTTCGGCTTCCGGAGGAATTCGATTGCTGAAGAAATCCGGAAGGAGTTCGGCCACTGGGAAAGTTTGGCTGGGGCTCGGATGCTGAGTAGTTCGATTGGGTTCGGCAGCTGGAGGAGTTCGACCACTGAATGAGTTCGACCGCTAGGAGAGATCGGGTGGGGTTCGGCCGCTGGACAGAGAATTTTCGATCAAAGCTCTTCCATGATTATCAGCTGCATTAGGCTAAGCATCAGGTTGGATTTTGGTGGGAGCGAGGTTTATCCCCAACAGATGACATTAATGGCCTACCTGCGGAAAGTAGCTAGGTCTCTTCGTGGGTTCTCCATTTATTCATTCATATTGACCCACACTCTCTAATAAGTTGTAAAATTTATATGCAACAACGATCCAGTTGGTGATACATAATCCTGGTCGGTGGATCCCAAGAACCCCACTCCCTAGTAAATGTGCAAGGCTAATTTATATGATGTCTACCACAGAGAAATGAGAACGGTAGATACTTGTGGTCTCATTTAAATCTGCAGGTTCAATTCTGTTTGTTGGCACTGGTAGAGTGGATTCAGCTGGTATTTTGCTGCATGAGAAGGTTAAACAATGGTAATTCCCTAATAATACTATATATGATGATGGCAAACCATACGCACCTTTCTTCTGCTTGTTCCTGGCCAGATGACATGCTCACCGTACTCAATGGGAACTGGGAGTGTAACTGTTCGGTCCACATTTGAGAGAATTAGGGTCATCATGGCCAACTTTTATCAACAGAATACCTTCATGTCAAAGCTTATCCATTACTCTTTGCAAGACTTAACCTGGCAAGATTGGATATTCTGTCTCCTAGGTATTTCTGAGTCTTTTTTTTCTCTGTTTAGCGGGTGGAACCTCTGTGTCCTTTTTTCTTATGTGGATGTAGATGGTGATGCAGCGAACCTTAAATTTAGTATTTACAACAGATTTAATGGCTTTAAATGGCAAAAGAAAAATTCTTAACGTCGTCATGGAATTTGCAGGAGAAATTTCAGGAGTACCTGTGTCGTGAAGGTGAGAAGCTCCGGCAGCAGGATAGGGTCATGATGGCTGAAAGGAGCAAAGCGAAGATGGGTTAAGAGGAGAAGGTTAGATGATGCGAAAACAGCTGATTTCCTCTTTGAATCATTTTGCCAAGTTAGATTCTTGGCCATGAAGGTGTAGGTTCGATAATCGTTGCATTAATGACTCTGTGTGCAAGTTTGGTAGAAGTTTGATGTTTTGATAAAAAAGGGCAAACATGGAGGCTCTGGATGCTCAGACCTTCGAGTTGTCGGGTCCATGCTTGAAGAAATAAGGGAATAAAGAATTGTGCTCGTTATCTGTCTCGTGGAAGAAGTTATTTTTCCTCGTCTAGGGAGACAATTTGTGTTGTTTAATCGTCCTTTTTCAACTCCTAAAAGTTAGAAGGGGGAAAAAATTTTCTAAAAAGATAAAGCGTCTGGTTAATGGTTATATATGTCATTTGAGAAGTGCTTCTGTGAGCAGCGGCATAAGTTTAAAAAAAAAAATAGGTTTTTAAGAGAAGCCGGAAAGCCTAATTTCGAGCCATTTCTCTTGTAAGATTGCTCTATATTTTTTCAAACATGCTTTATATTTTTTTCAAACATGATTAGCCTGCAAGATGGTTGTAAAAAACGATCATCAAATGTGGGAAATTAATTTTTAATCAAAAGTTCAAATAAATCTGTTTGTGAAAGTTATTTTTAAAAATTATAAGCAACATTAAATTTTTTTTTTTTTTTTTGGATAAAAATGAAATACTTTACGTATAGAGATAAAAAGAGTACAAACAGGAGCGGAGCAAACCGGAAAGCAAAATAGCAGCCAGTCGACAGGTACCTGGGACACAAAAGTACATCATACGTAGGGTAAAATAAAAAAAAAACGGATAATGTGCAACCAAAATGTGGTATAAGAAGGCCTAGGCGAAGAAGTAGAGCAGCCACAGGGGGGAAAAAAAAATGGAAGATATAACAATTTGGGCCCATGAAATACGCTGTAAGAAATGAACCAGGACCATGATAGCATTAAGCTCCATGAAGAAATGATGGCATGAGGTATGGTCGCAGCATTGCAACAATCTGAAGCCGCAGAACATTCTGAACGGCTGGCATGAGGCGTCGAGGAATCCCAAGTTGACCTGATGATCTCAAAGAAATGCACAAAAAATTCTACCAAAGAGGTGCTTGGTTCGCGACCAAAATCGAAATCGAAATGAAAATCAAGAGATGCTTGGTTGGGGAGAGCAGGGATGAACGAAAATGAATGACTCCCATTCTAACTACTTAGTTGGAGAGAGTTTTATTTCGATTTCGATTTCAGAGTGGAATGAGAATGGTCCAATCTATCTAAAACTCTATATCTATTCTTTTTTATAGATTTAAATTTTCATTTCGATTTCGGTCACGAATCAAATATTTTATAGGATTAGGCTATTTCAATTTCGATTCCAATCCATTTTAATTCTCATTTCGATTCTGTTGGGGATAAATTCCGCTCCTGCTGAAGTCCAGTTCGATGCTCAGCCTAATGCAAATAATAGCCGCGGAAGAGCTTCAGCAGATGGGTCTTAGCCGTACCCCTTCAGCCGGCCGAACTCCTCTGCGGTCGAGCTCCATCGAACCCATTCAGCCGGCCGAACTCCTCAGTGGCCAAGCTCCTACGGACTTCCAGCAGCCAGGCATTGGCCGAACTGCTTAGCGGTCGAGCTTCTTGGGCTCTCAGCGGTCGAGCTCCTTAGACTCCTAGCGGTCAGGCTTTAGCGGAACTCCTCAGCGGTCGAGCTTCCTCTTCGAAAGTCCGAACTCCTTTGAGATCGATATATGCCAAAGTCCAATCAATGCCTGCTTTCTGAGAGCCATGACTATTAAAGCTGGACAAATGGTCACCATCAATCTGCCACAGACGACAGTGATCCACTACCAGGCGGCGATGGCTGGCACCATCAACCCGTTACAGGCGGCACTGCAGACAGCGCCCTCCCCCTGGGACTGATTTCGCCGAACCTCGAGCTGCCCACCACCATGCGGCTACAGTTATCGCCATCAAGCTCCGCCTATAAAAAGGACCCTCCAGATACGCTAAAAAAAAAACTCTCTGATCTCTAAGCTCTCCTCTCCCTCTCTAAGCTCTGAGGAACTCATTCCCGAGAACTCTATTTCTGTTGGCCAGAACTGACTTGATCGTCGGAGGGTCCTGAACCTCCGAGGTTCCCTTATTCTTAAAGGAGTGCTCGGCGACGATTTCTCTCTTCCCTCTCTGGAGATCTCTCTTCTTCCTCACTAGAGTTCTTTCCCGAAGAGAAAATGCCTCCCAGGAGAGCTTCGACTCGACGATCGGCGGCCTGCGCGTAAGGTCCATCTGCTCCCATTTCAGCCCCAGCAGCCCAGGTTCCACACAGCCACCACAGACGCGGAGCAGTTCAACCTGTTGGTCGGATTCGTGGCCCCACTGAGATGATGCTGGCCGTGCGACAACCTCCGGCGGGGACTTCGCCAGCAAACCTACCATGAGGACGCAAGGAATCGATCTTAAGGAAGAGCATTCGGGCATACCAATCGCCCTAAGAAAGGATAAATGGAGAGCAAAAGTTCTCCCGCAGAAGCGGAACGAAGTTCGGGCAAGCAAAGCCGAGCTTCCCCTCGAGCCCGTCATCGAGGAAGCCCCGACAGAGGGGCATGAACTTCTCCCGCAGAAGATTTCGCAAGAAGGCGGAACGAAATTTGGCTGCATCCATGACCTCCATGGCGCAAGTGAGGCCGAACTTCCCTCGAAGCTCATCCTCAAGGAAGCCCCGACAAAGGGGCATGAAGTTCTCTCGCGGAAGGTTTCGCGGGAAAGCGGAATGAAGTTCGGTGCAAGCGAGGCCAAACTCCCCCTCGAGCCCATCATCGAGGAAGCTCCGATAGAGGGGCATGAACTTCTCCTACAGAAGGTTTCGTAAGGAGGTGGAACGCAGTTCGGTCGCATCCACGACATCCCCGCGCAAGCAAGGCCGAACTCCCCTCGAAGCTCATCATCAAGGAAGCCCCGACGAAGGGGCATGAAGTTCTCCCGTGGAAGGTTTCGCGGGAAAGCGGAATAAACTTCGACGCAAGCGAGGCCAAACTCTCCCTCGAAGCTCATCATCGGAATGAAGTTCGACAGTAGCAAGGCCGAACTCTCCCTCAAAGCTCATCATCGGAATGAAGTTCGACGCAAGTGAGGCCGAACTCCCGCTCGAGTATGTCACCAAGGAAACCCCCTACGAAGATTTCACAAGAGGTGAGATGAAGTTCGGCCGCGCTCACGACCCCCCCAGGGCAAGCGAGGCCGAACTCCCTCTCGAGTATGACTCCAAGGAAGTCGGGCATGAAGTTCTTCCGCAGATTTCACAAGGAGACGGAATGAAGTTCGATCGCGTCCACGACCTCCCCAGCGCAAGCAAGGCACGAACTTTTCGAGCTCGCCACCAAGGAAGCCCCGACAGAAGGGCGCGAAGAAGTCCTCCTCCCAAAAGGTTCTGCGACTGCGCCCCCCGCAATGCTCTTCAAACTCAAATTCTCATGGAAGTTAAGAACCGGCTACCAAGGCCAGAAGGATTACGACCTCCTCTAGGCATGCGCGATCGAAGCAAGTAATGCTTCGACCATTGCGACCACGGCCATGACACTGAAGAAAACATTCAGCTCCAAGACGAAATTGAGGAGCTCGTCAGAAAGAGACGGTTGGGTAAATTCCTCTGATGCCAGTCTGAAGCAGGAGAAGATCGACCAAGAGCGCTGCTGTAGCCAGAAAGCACAAGGAGGTCGGCCGCCTCACGGCATCATCAACGTTAACCTTGGGAGGAGCTTGGTGCATCGACGATCCATCATCTTCCAGTGTCAAAGCTAAGAGAAGTATGCTCCAAATTGAGGAGGCCAGCATAAGATAGAGGAGGTCATCCGGCCCGAAACTTACTACCGGAGAAAACTCGGAGGAACAACGCCCCCATAATTCTGAAACGGGAATGTGCTGCGAGTAACTTTCCCTCGGTAAAATTCTTCCCTTTCAATAATATACTATTTCTGGGTGCGAAAACTATGTGATGACAGAAAAAGAAGCAGTTAATAGTCGCCGTGTTAGGAACAGGAGGAGAACCTCGTCCTAACACGGGCAGGTCAAAGACCTTCAAGCTCGGCCAAAGATAAGATATCTCCCGAGAAGCAATCTCGGCCAGAGATAAAATCTCTCCCGAGCGACAACGAGCGATAACCTCGGCTAGAGATAAGATCTCTCCCGAAAAGCAACCTCGGCCAGAGATAAGATCTCTTCCGAGTGACAACCTCGGCCAGAGATAAGATCTCTTCTGAGAAGCAACCTCAGCTAGAGATAAGATCTCTCCCGAGCGACAATCTCGGCTAGAGATAAGATCTCTCCCGAGAAGCAACCTCGGTCAGAGATAAGATCTCTCACAGGAAGGTGCCATCGATCAGAGATAAGATCTCTTCCGAGCGACAACCTCGGTCAGAGATAAGATCTCTCCCGAGCAATAACCTCGGCCAGAGATAAGATCTCTCCCAAGAAGCGAAAGACAACCTCGGTCAGAGATAAGATCTCTTCCGAGAAGCAACCTCGGTCAGAGATAAGATCTCTCCCGAGAAGCAACCTCGGTTAGAGATAAGATCTCTCCTGAGCGACAACCTCGGCTAGAGATAAGATCTCTTTCGAGAAGCAACCTCGGCCAGAGATAAGATCTCTTCCGAGAAGCAACATTGGCCAGAGATAAGATCTCTCCCTGAGGGATAACCTCGGCCAGAGATAAGATCTCTCCCGAACCTCGGTTAGAGATAAGATCTCTTCCGAGAAGCAACCTCGGCCAGAGATAAGATCTCTCTCGAGCGCCGAGGACAACCTCAGCTAGAGATAAGATTTCTTCCAAGTGACAACCTCAGCCAGAGATAAGATCTCTCTTGAGAAGCGAGCGACAACCTCGGTCAGAGATAAGATCTCTTCCGAGAAGCAACCTCGGCTAGAGATAAGATCTCTTCCGAGTGACAACCTCGGCTAGAGATAAGATCTCTTCCAAGAAGCGAAACCTCGGCCAGAGATAAGATCTCTTCCGAGAAGCAACCTCGGCTAGAGATAAGATCTCTTCCGAGCGACAACGAGCGACAACCTCGGCTAGAGATAAGATCTCTCTCGAGAAGCAACCTCGGCCAGAGATAAGATCTCTCCCGAGTGACAACCTCGGCTAGAGATAAGATCTCTTTCGAGAAGCAACCTCAGTCAGAGATAAGATCTCTCCTGAGGGATAACCTCGGCTAGAGATAAGATCTCTTCCGAACCTCAGCTAGAGATAAGATCTCTTTCGAGAAGCAATCTCGGCCAGAGATAAGATCTCTCCTGAGCGACAACCTCGGCCGAAGATAAGATCTCTCCCGAGCAATCATGGACAACCTTGGCTAGAGATAAGATCTCTCTCGAGCAACCGAGTTAACCTCGACTAGAGATAAGATCTGTTTCGGACGATCGTGTTCAAACTCGACTGCAGGAGATAAGATCTCTCCCGAGGCACACTCGACTGCAGGAGATAAGATCTCCCCCGAGCGCCTGCATCAACCCCGATCACAAGAGACCGAGCTGACCTCGACCAAAGATAAGATCTCTTCCGATCGACCAAGCCAACCTCGATCAGAGATAAGATCTCTCCCGATCGACCAAGCCAACCTCGGCCAGAGATGAGATCTCTTCCGATCGACCAAGCCAACCTCGGCCAGAGATAAGATCTCTTCCGAGAAGATATCTCTTCCAAGCGCCCGTATTGACCTTGGCTGCAGGAGAGGAGATCTTCTCCGAGTCAGCCTCAGTTGTAGGAGACAATGTCACCCCCGATGAGCTCAACCTCTAACCTTGATCGCAGGAGACGAGGCCTACCTCAACCTCGGTTGGAGATGAGATCTCCCCCAAGCTCTGACCTGAACCAGCACGGAGCCCAGAAGAGAACTTCAGCAGTCATCTTTTTTGCACTCCCTTTCTTCGAGTTTCGAACTCGGAAGTGGGGGGGCAATTGTTGGGGATAAACCCCGCTCCTACCGAAGTCTAGTTTGATGCTCAGCCTAATGCAACCAGTAGCCGCGGAAGAGTTTCAGCAGACGGATCTTAGCCGTACCCCTTCAGCCGGCCGAACTCCTCAGTAGCCGAGCTCCTTCGAATCCGTTCAGCCGACCGAACTCCTCAGCGGTCGAGCTCCATCGAACCCATTCAGTCGACCGAACTCCTCAACGGTCGAGCTCCTGCGGACTCCCAGCAGCCGGGCTTTGGTCGAACTGCTTAGCAATCGAGCTCCTTGGGCTCCCAGCGGCGAGCTCCTTGGACTCCCAGCGGTCGGGCTTTAGTGAAACTCCTCAGCGGCCGAGCTTCCTCTTCGAGAGTCCGAACTTCTTTGGAATCGATATATGCCGAAGTCCAATCAATGCCTGCTTTCTGAGAGCCATGGTTATTAAAGCTGGACGAACAGTCACCATCAATCTGCCACAGGCGATAGCGATCCACTACCAGACGGCGATGACTGGCACCATAAATTTGTTGCAGGCGGCACTGCAGACAGCGCCCTCCCCCTAGGACTGACTTCGTCGAACCTTGAGCGGCCCACCACCACGCGGCTATAGCTGTCGCCATTAAACTCCGCCTATAAAAAGGACCCTCCAGATACGCTAAAAAAAACTCTCTGATCTCTAAGCTCTCCTCTCCCTCTCTAAGCTCTGAGAAACTCATTCTTGAGCACTCCATTCCTGTTGGCCAGAGCTGACTTGATCGTCGGAGGATCCTGCCGAAGCCACCCCCCATCGGCTTTGAATGAGATTTTATTTTGCAGGTCCCGACGACGACCTCGTCCACCACCGCTCCAGTTGATTCCGACGACCACTAGATTCTGCGTCAACAGATTCCAATCACGAACCAAGCACCCTCTCGGAGTGGATTGGAATAACCAAATCTTTTTAAGCATTTGGTTCATAGCCGAAATCGGAATCGGAATGAAAATTTGAATTCTTAGGAGAGAGTGGAGATTGAGTTTTAGATAAATTGGGATATTTTTATTCCATCCTAGAATCGAAATCGAGCGGTTGAAATGAAAGTCATCCATTCCGATTCTCATTCTAAATCTCAATTTCTTTCAATCAAGCACCCTCCATGCAATGACCCAACGGTTGAATCAGAGGAAGTAAAGCATGGTAGGAGCAAGTGTTACGAGATAATTCCGGAGAGCATCGTGACTCAAGAGGAACACGTGATGCTGAACTGCCGAACATCGTAAGAAGTAGAATATATTGGAAACCATAAATTGTGACGCAACATGGTCTAGCAGTGAGAAGCTGATGTAGGTAGGGCGAAATAAAGTTAAGCTGATGGACAAACAGCATGGAAACAATTCCAGGATGATGTACGTACCATTTGAATTGAAAGATCCAATCAGTACTGATGCTGATGCCAGAGTCGAACAAGAAGTAACGTGAAACGCAACCCATAATTTTTTCAGCTGACATTTAAAGAGCAAAGCAAGCACAAAGCATAATACCGAAACAGAGCCGGCAAGAGTAACCCATAGGTGAATAAAGCACAAGCAATGACAGCAAATACACAAAACCCAAAAGGCACCAAAAATCAAGAGAAGTCCCTGCTAGCTATTATTATTCTATGCTTATGATTCCATATGATAACCATAGAATAAAAATCAAGAGCACAAGTCACCCATCAAGGACTAGTGATGCACGGAAGAATGTCGAAGCCATGATATGACCGTACTAGAATCTTGTTCAAGAAAAATAACAAACGCACCAAGCTGTTGAATCAATGCATTATAGACATGTAGAGAAGAATGGAAAGTAAAATAGATTGAATCAATGCAGCTCATCTAGCAAATGACAACTTTCCTCCTTTTCAAGCTTCGATTTCTTAGTAAATTTGGAAAGTAAGGGTTGAAAATCTACGTTATAGAGCCTTGAACCACGTCGAGATGCAGACAAGGTCCAAGGAAGCATGTCCTTGGTTCACTTGATGTACTGAGAATTTGTAATATTCCTGACCGCACCCGTGCCTATTTACAAGTGATTAAAATGGCTCATTGCTTTAATGGATGCCGCACTGTTTATATATTTCAGTATTCTTTTCAATAATGCGGAATATGGAATTTAGAATAGAATCTTTCAGAATCAAAATAATTATATGTGAGACATCATGAAATGATCGGATGCTCCTTAAGGAGTCGACAGCACCTGTTACTGTTAGCCTGTCATATGTTTGACCATATGTCATAATATATGTCGCAATTGGGATCATTTGAGTTGAAAGTTATCGCTTCTGATTCGACGGTAAAAATATAGCCTTGTCTTTTATGGGCAATTACATAGCATTTTTATATAATTATGGGCACTTAAATAAAAACTGCATTTGGTTGGGGCAAAAGTTGTTCCAGTTTCTGTTTGATTACGATTTGCATGATAATTATTAGATGATGAATTTTTTATCCACATGAATGAAGAAAAGTATAAATGATGGCTTCATACCAGGGGTTGCCAGTGATAGTGATTCTTAAGAAAATAACAATTATGCATGGTAGAAACAAGTTTGACTAGTACAATCATTTAATACTTTTATCTTCGTGAATTAAAATATATATATATATATATATATATAATTTAAGACTATCCGGCAAATTTGATAGTTATCGTAAGTTTTATGTGTTTCATTTTCTCACCAAACGCTGCTTTTGATGCTCATATGGTTCCTTAGGGACTCCCTGAATCACGAGATTGTGGGCCAGCACGTTCATTGGTTGTAAAACTGAAGTGACTAAAAGAACCCATTTGCAACCCTTTCCATGTGGTGCCCACATCAAACTGATGCAGTAATCCAAGTTGCATAAATGCTTTTTCTCTTTTTATAAACAAAAAATTTGAGTTTCGCAGGGGAAATGGTGTGTTTCATGGGACTGGACCGATTTATAAGAGTTAATATTTTTTTTTTTTTTTGGATTTATTTTTTTCTCTCATCTCAGCATCACTTGTCTGCACTACTGACGGTTTTTTGAACACTAGTAACACGAGAGGGGGGAACGAAAGATGTTAAAAAAAAAACAAATCAAAAATCTTAAATTAGAATTCTTGAATTCCTAAATTAGAGATTCGAGAGGGAGCATGGGTTTGGTAGCTTCCTTTGATCTTTTCCCTTATTTTATTTTTTTTAATTCTACTGCACGTGTTGTGCACGCCTTATGCTTTCACGAGATTAAGTCGTACATCCGGTATGGTTTTCTTCAACCACGGGCTTCCAAAAAGAATCATTTCCCCAACCTCACGTAGTGCCGATGTGACTAATGATTTGACAACTCATAATTTGATCATTTCAATCATTCTACCCGTTATGGTACAACACAATGAGATCGGTGCAAAGTGAAGTCCTCAAGCAATCATCTTTAAAAATATATCTTAAAGATTTGGCTGAAAGAAAACATATTTATTAAAATATTTTTTTATAAAATAATCTAGTTCTAGTTATGCTCATAATTATCTCGTACTTGTTTTATCACTCGGGTGGAAGATTTTTGAAAAATAAAATCAAAAATTGATACATCTTTTCTGGAAAAAACTTGCTTAATAGTCCGTGCTTCAAAAAGAAGAAAAAAAAAAAATCATAAATCGAACTCCTAATAAATGAGCTTCTAAGAGGAGGATATTTAATTTTTTTTAATAATAACAAAATAATTAGGATTAATAATTAATTTTATTTTTTTAGAATAAAATAAATACTTAAAAAATAAAAATGTCATCAATATTCCTGAAGTGGTCTATGGCATTAGCAATTCGATCTCTACCTAAGAAATTGGTGCACGTCCATCTAAATCATTTTATAAACTTTTTTTTAAAAAATTCTAAGCATGTTTCATGTATATTTGCATATTAGTTTTGCTTTATATACCATCAATTTTTTGCATCAAGATCTTTTATTAGCTATCATTTTTATTTCATGCAATTAATTTTCATTGATGACAATAATGAATTATCTTAACTAATATAGTCATATCAATATAAATATATTGCAATATTTGATATCATGCACTAAATTATTTTTATCATCGATGATAAATGCAAGTATATAATAATCTGATTAAATTTAAATAAATTATTCAAAAATATTTTTTTATAAATTTTTAAATATTTTTATGCAAATATATTATATTAACGTCATGTATCACTTTGCGATGAAAAATATTTAATACAACAACTTTTTTTTTTGATAAATTGAATTATCGATTATAATATATATTGTTATGGTATCAACTCGCTCTGATATCAATTGATAAGAATCTCGTACCATATTATTATAGTAAAAAAAAATAAAAATAAAAATATAATTAAGTACGTAGATCAGTTTAAAAGCTCATCTTTATGAGGCATGCAAAGCTTCACTATGAAAAAGGAACAGATATAAGAGAAGATTATCTATTCTCAACTCGCGTATATAATCTTCTCAATAAAAAGTTATCCTTACCAAACTATCTCTTGAAGATTTTTCGAAATGATCGCAGTCCATTATCCCTTGCTCCTGCTATCTGCTGGCATTCTTCTTCTACTCTTTGCCATCTTGGATCTCACCAAAATCACCACAGCTACCACCACACTCTCAGTTTACTACTATAGGCTTTTTAAAGACCTCAATCCGAGCCATGCTTAGAAATGGAGCTCTGCTAAGACTCAAAACACGTCTGCAGACCGTCACTTGCCATCCGATCGCGATCGCAGCCCTTCATGGCCATTGGATCGCGTAATTTTTTTATGAACCCCATAAAAAGGCCTGGTCAACATGCAAATCCCCAGTGCCGAGCAACTCCAGTGGATGCCACCTAGGCCTGGAAAGCACGGCATGCATGGCCGCTTAGGCCTGGGCCGCGCAGCGCACGCACCCGACCTGGACTGCGCTAGAGCACACGCTCGCATGTAGAGCCTGGCTAGCCCAAATAGTGCTCCATTCTGTGCTGGTCGTGGGCCCACTCTAATGATCCATGGACTATACTTTCTGCATTGATTTTCTTTCTTCGCATGTATCTTCACCGTTTAAACTTCGATTGAAGTATTTTTGGACTCCATTTGCCGTTTTGGACATATTTATTATAAAAAAATTTAAGATATTTTTTAATATATATTATATATTATATTTTTTTATATAAATAATTAAGTTTTGATTAAATGGTATGATTTGGCCCTTCTTACAAGTGGTTTTATTACTGGAATAGTCGTATTAAAAATTCTGATACCATGGGCAGCGACCGGAATACCATCCCTCATCAAAATTGATGCTGAGGTTTAATGTGCCGGCTTGTCTCGGTAGGTGTTCTCTTGGGTACTTTGCCTGGCTTTTGCACGTATTTTTACTTGTACGCTATGATTGCAGGTCGCCACACGTGAGTCAGCACGGGACCCACCCTTATAGGAAACCGTGTCCAGAAACAACGTGACAAAATCCAACTTACGGAGAGGACGACGACCTCACCCGGAGCGCGGGAGGGAAAACGGACCGGGAACTTTTCAGGATCGTACGGCGAGGGAACCGGCGGTAGCCGGTGGAAGGGCAGTGACGTAACGGAGACACGCTGGTTAAGGAAACCGGGATTCCCGCAGTTGGTTTCGGTCGTAGAGGTAGGGTTGGGTTGGATAAAATTACGAGGATGCCATCAGTCTCAGCTATGATCATACTTTGTTCATGAGATTCCGATGTTCCAACAACTTGGATTATTAGTATAAATTTGCGGAAGTCACGAGATTCCAATGTGCAGAGGATCTGAAGTGGCAAAATGCATGTCAATGTCATCTCTTTCGCTTTCAAGCTTTCAATAACTCGGCCAATGGTTTTGGCCCGGCGTCTGCCCAAAGCTCTTGGTGTGCATCCATGGTTCAAGCGGGCAAATAGGCTGCAGAGCTAGAATACTTGAATGTCACCATCAATATCGAAGGTTAAATAATTTTAAAGCGACTAATATAATAAGTACCGACTAATAAATTAAAATTAAATTTAATAATTTTTATGAATTGATTTTTTTATTAGTTGTGAGGATGCCAACTATTTGCGTTGTTGAAGTTGTTGGATGTTAGATGCTAAGGATCTGAGTTTGATCCCTCGATGATCTTAATTTGATCAATCCAATGTATTCATACTCTATACTTGCTCTCCAAAAATATGTTGGTGCATATTGGCCTATATATACGAGAAGGATATATATGAAGCGCGCGTGTGTGCACACGTCAATTGCTTGATTTTCATAGAAATTGATGTCTCAATCAAAATATAAATATATTGTGAGAGTTAGCGCAAAAGAAAAAAAACTATAACTTTGTTTATTTCACAAAATAACTATTTATATATGAGTTGAAAAGGTTAATTGAGTCAAAGAGATAATTCTAGAAAAACTGTCATGCAATTAATAGCTTAATGCCTTCTTTTCTCTATTTATTTTGATCAACATGGATAAATAAAATATTCCATCAAAAAGTTAGAATTGGTTAACTCCGAGTTATCCCTTCAATTTGCTTTAAAATTAATCCATTTAATCTAAGTAACTAATCTAGGTTTACTACCCATGATCCAAATATAATCTAACGGTGTTGGTAATGTTTAGGTAATGAGGCGAGCTTCTTTTTCTTTTTAACTTAATTAGAATTGATTATTGTCTCATGAATTAGGGTTGATAATGCATGGTCTAGCAGTGGTTCATAGGCCTTTGCCACGAACAACTAAAATTAATATTTACAGTGTAATAAGATGTCCTAAATTAATTTTTATTTTTTTAATTTTGGTATAATCTATTATTCATATTGAGTGAAGGCAATCTTTGAAGTTAGAAAAAGAAAACCATAAAGAGAAAAACGGATTACATCCATGCAAATAAAGGTACCTATATTCTCCATTTTATATAATTTGCCATCCAACTTAAAGGTTTGGTCTCTTTTGGTATAAATAACATTATGAATCTAGCAAACAATTAAAGAGGTATTGCTAAATTTGTTATGAAAACTACTATATTATTTTTTAACTGATTAATACTTGGACAACCTTTCTCTACAGCTCCAAAGTTAATCCAATTAATCTAGTTTCATTATCTGCAGTAGGATTTTGGTAACATCGCTTATTAAAACGGTAAAGTCTAGTTGATATACATCCTACATTGCAATACTTATGATGATGTATAGTTTGGTAATGATTTATAGCTCTTATCTAATTTTTTTTAAATTAATATTTAAATATAATAAGAAATTTTAATTTTTTAATTTTTTTCGTCTAACATTATTCACTTTAAGAAAATATAGTGATAATCCATATAATAAAAAAAAGAAACAAAATATCAGAAAAAAAGATTCAAATTCATCCAAGACAAATGTTATATCCACCATATAACCTACCATCCAACTTATCTTTCAGTATGGATATTTTTGACTCAGCTAGATTCAAAAAAAAATTTTAAAATTATTATTTATGCTTGCTATTACAAATTGATGCATGTCCCAACCTAATCGGTACCAACGTCTAAAAGTATTGCTGATTTATGGCATCAGCAAATAATTATGGTATAAAAGATCCATCCCTCATGCTAGATGGTCAGATATCTTCTGACACATTATTGGGATCTGAAAAATATTTTTCAAAAAATAATTCTAAAAAAAAAAAAAAGAGTCCCCCCTCTCGGTGGCACTGCCGTAGTTCGGAGCAAAAAATATTGGCATGTGGGACCATCCGCCCTTTGTTTCCAGCAAAGACCAAACCCGGATGCGGTCAGGTTTTCCCAGCCAGCGGATTTCGCCTAAGCTTCCTGCCTCCACCCACAGGTTAACAAAAGCTATCCATCGATGCACTCCCCCTCTCCCACTCTTTATAATCTCTCCCCACCTTCGCTTCCTCTTATCCCAACCACCACCACCACTTCCCGCTCGAGCAAAAGCAAAAGCCAAAAGAAAGGCTTACGAATAAAGGAGGATATCTTCTATTCTTCTTTGATCGATCTCACCATGGACGCCTCCTCCTCCTCATCCTTCTCATCATCTCCCAACGCTTCCTCCAGCATTTTTGGTTCCTTCGACCTCCAAGCGGACGCCAACCCCTACGCACCTTCCGTTTCCGGCCGGCGGTGGAGGCCCAGGTTCTTCTCCGGCGGCGACGCTCACCACTTCCTCGACACCTGCTTTCTCTGCAAGAAGCCCATCGCTGCCGGCGACGACATCTTCATGTACAGAGGGGACGCACCGTTTTGCAGCGAGGAGTGCAGGGAGGAGCAGATGGAGATGGATCAGGCGTTGGAGAATAACCGCAACAAGTTCTCTTCTTCTTCTTCTTTGAAAAACTCTTCTTCTTCGTCGGCGTCGTCAACGATAAAGCACAAGCCAAGCCTCATCATCCGTCAAAACTCCCGCAACGTTCATGCCATGGTTGCAGGCTGCTAGTTTATATGTAAAAATGAGAGAGGGAGATCGTAAAGCGAGCTCACATTTTAAGGGATTCTCCTTTCTCATCTTTTTTTTAGTTTTTTGGTTTTTCTATGGGGCGAGGGAGCTTGAGTTTGACGTAAAGAAGAGTTTCCTACAGCACTCCAGCAGTGGCCCAAGTGGCTTCTTCCAAGTTTTTTTCTTTTCTTTTTTTTTTTTAAGGGGAAAAAAAAATGGAAAATTTGGAACATGTGTTGGAGTTGTTCATAGTGTTATGCCGGATGGTGATGGTGGTTTCGTGATGTAAATTTTGCACATCCAAAAGAGTTTAATCTTGCTGGTTTTTTTTAATGTGAATTTTGCACCATAAAAGAGATTATGCTGGGTTTATTTGGACGATATATAAGAGAACGTCCGGGAAAATGAACTTTGTTCTTTGAGATTTTCGGAGTCCAATTGTTTGGTTTGAAGGACAAAGTTCTTTTTTTTTTTTTTTTTTGGTTTCCTGAGAGAAGGGAATTCTTTGAGGCTTCTCCATCGCCTGCATGACCTTTTTCTCCATTTCTGAAGCTAAAAACCTCAGACCAAACTCACATAATTCCAGAATATTGAGATCGATGTTGCAAAGATCATTATTATAGCCAGATAACCTCAAGTCTCCCTGCGACCATCAATATCCTCTCCAAACTGGCCATAGACCAGGTCTCGTACTCCTCCTATGATTAATTCGCAGTGCAGGAGTAACCACTTCATAGTCTATCAATCATGTGGTTGGAATTGGATCGCTATAAAAGATGTAAATTCTAGTTATAAATATAGGGAACAAGCGGTAGATGGAGTAGTTGAATTAATGAGCAGCCCATTCATGGCGACAGCAGAAAAACTCTAAAGAGCCGCTCCACTTCTTGTGTATCTACTAGTCTTAACATTTCCTTTTACCAATTAACCATACTTAGCCTTTGAGAATTAATTAAACTCAGTAGCTATGAGCTTATCACATTCGTTGGTGATAGACTTTCTGCAGCAGAACTAATTTCATCCAACTTCTAAGGATGATGTTTAAAGGGTGCATCATTTTCTGATGAGTTTTATAAACTATTTCCTCTATTTATTTATTTTTTTTCAAATAACAGAAAAATATTTTTTTTTTGTTTTTCCTTCTTGAAGGATTCAAACGATGAGAAAAGAGTATCCTTTTATTTTTCCTTTTCTGCCAAACGAAGGACAAAGTTGATGAGGGTCAGGAGTTGTCTCCAAGTGGCACGATGGCTTTGCCGGTTTCCTATCACTTTTTTTTTTTAACGTTTCTCGTGGTGGTTAGGGAACAACGGCCAAGTTTCAGAATCTCTCTCTCTCTCTCTCTCGTGTTCTGTGCTGAGCTATGTATAGCGTGCCACCAATCCATGGATGCGACAAAACCGTGGGGATCGTCTACGTGGTTAATTTCTCTTTTTTCTGCAGTCAATACGTGTCCCAAGACCAACCGGTTTCACCCGTGCATCTCGTGACCGCTTTGGATGCTTCTTCTACCGCGGTGAAGTTGCCACCGTGCGGACTTGTCATCTTGTGGATAAATATAGTGCCTAAACACGCACGGGTAATACGAAATCGACAATAAAATGCAAAAATAGTAGTTGATTGCACGATTTTCTTACTTGATGGGGAATGGATCTGCCAAAATACTTTCTCTCTCACGGTAATTTTGAGGGAAGAATGGGCAGGTCCATCATCGATTTACCAGATTAAAAAAAGGTACAATCTGTAGGTTTGAGTCAGAAAATAAAAAGGAGACAGCGGGAGGAGGAAAACAAGATGGCATCCGGAGACTGGGTGAAGATTATAAATAAAAAATAGGTATTTTTATCCCTTCTTGGACCCTGGTGTAATGATGAGGGTTGTGGACAAACTTTTTTTCTTTTTTTTTAATTTCCGACCCCTGCCCATCCATCACCATATATACTCCGAATGGATCGAAAACTAAAAAAAAATTATAGTAGATGAACATGCGTTGGAAAGTCCGGCCCGCATAGAGACCAGTCATTAAGTTCTCCCAAAAAAAAAACCATCAAATTAGTCTCTTTTTGACTTTGGAGACATCCGATGGAAAAAAATTATGAACTCTGCACTGTCCAACATTAACTAATAGAACATATGCAATTTAATAATATTGGTATGAACCATCATGTCATCCGGATGGATCTAACTCCAATGCCACTTCTCTGGATAGGATAAGCTCTATAAATTCATGATATTCAGCTAGCCTCATTGAATAAAAATGAAAATAGTTTAAATAATATCTATTTAAATTTATTTTTATATATAAATATTTTTAAATATAGATAAAAATTTGAGCATCTAATTAATATCTGAATTCATATATTATCTATATCTGTTAAAAAAAAATAAATATGAATATGAATTGATGACTATCCAATATATATTCGAATATTTAATTATATTTATAACTTTAATTAATTTTATATAGCACTCAAAAGTTATAAGGGAATATATAACTATGATCTTAACTTGTTTACTACATACTAAAATATTTGATTTTATGGCCATAAATTTTTATCATCTAACTTATATCATTATTTGTATTCATATTTTTAGTACCCGATTTGTATGCATATCCATTTCTATCAAATATGGATGTGAATTTTTGAATCCAAGCAATATTCATATACATATCTATATTCATTAAACAAAATAAATATGGATATAGATATGATATATTGCTATCCAATCTATATCTAATCCAGTTTTAGCCCTACAATTAAAGAATTTCATATTCTTCTTTTAAATAAGGAGGAAGAATTTTTGGAAATGAACAGGATAAACCTAGGCAACATCGGAAAGTAAATAATAGTTGTTATGGGAGGATGGCATCTTTAATTCCATATTGGTTGTGAGTTAGGAGTATGGCTTTTATGGAATGGGATATTCTCTCCCTTGTGAGGTACCTTTTAAAGGACAAAACCATGAGGTTCCGACAATACCTCATGCATATGAAAATGGAGACCAACCGAACCAAGCTAGAAGTATCATTAGTGTCGTGTGTAGGAAAAATGCCTCCTCCCCACAAACTACCCCTATATTGGGGGGTGAGGCTAATATGCGGGGCTAATATTATGATAAATTACAAGTCAAAAGAGAGTATGGCTTATATGAAATATGATCTTCTCTCATCTCATGAAATCTTTTCGTCCTCATGAGGTACCTTTTAAAGGGTAAAGCCGACCTTCTCTCTCATGATGCACCTTTTAAAAGATAAAACTGTAAGACTCCGAGCCATGAGCTAGAGGTTGAAGTGGATAATGTCTCATGCATATGTGAGTGAAAATCGATTCATCCGAATTGGGAGTATCTTTGACTGCAACTGTAGTGTATTTTTAATTAAAGAAAAAAATTCTAGCATATTTATTGAAAGTTCTTAAAACAACTAAAAAAAATCTCATCTTTTAAAAATATTTTTTACTTGTTTATTTAAAAATAAGTATAAAAGAGGAAGAAAGGGAGGGAGGGAGAGAGAGAGAGGCAAATAATGGAAAAAAAATCATCATCATGCAGCATTATATATATGGTATGCCAAGAGAAAAGCACAAATATTTGAGATTTTTAATAATTTGAAGGATATTATTACTACGTGTCGTCGTTGTGTAGGGGTCACGATAGTATTTAGAGCTTATTTGGCTAAGCTGTAAAAATCAGTTTATTTTAAAATTATTTTGTTCAAATAGAATTTCAAAAAAAGTGCTATGAAAGAAAAGCAGTTTATATTTGGTAAAATTATTTGATAAGCGCTTTTATCAATATCTGAGAAGCAGTTTGTGTTTGACAAATTTTTCAAAAAAAATATTTTTGACTATCAAATTATGAAAAAAGCATGTGTAAATTTACTTTACAATTAATATTATTTAAGTAGATAAATAATTTTAAATATTCATAATGATTAATTTTAATTTAATTTTTTATTTTTTATTTAATTAAAATAAAAAAATAAAATAATAAAAAAAAATATATTAAAATTTTAATCAATATAAATACAATTGAATCAAAGATAATACATATTGAATATTTTACATAATGATAATATACATGTATCAAAATAAATCAAAATACATCATTCACTAAATAATGAAAGGGTTAAATAAAAATAAATAGAGGTAGTTATGGTAAATAATGATTTTAAGTAATGATATTTTTATCTTTAATTTTCTGCTTCTACTTCTACTTGTAAGGAGAAGCTTCAATTTTCTACTTTCTTTCTGCAGCAGAAAAACTGCTTCTTCTACGACTCAAAAGTAAATTATTTTTTAAAATAAATCTGATCAAATATTTTTTAAAAAAATAAATATTTTTTTAAAAAAATATTTATTTTTTTCCAAAAACTTAGCCAAATGGCCTCTTATTCTTTTATACCATTCTAATAAGAGCCTTCTTTCTCCCTGTACAATGGTGGGACAGTAACATGGAAATTTAAAACCCGAGGGATCTTTTACTGAATAACAAAAAAAAAAAAAAAATGGAAAAGAAAAAGTTCAGTTGCGGACCTCTAAGAAAGCTATGGGCCGATTAACCGTATGAGATTGGTGGAAGCAAGACATCTAAAGACCAATCCTAATAACATTGGTCGGAAGCAAGAAATCGTACAATGGAACTACTTTTGACCCAACTGGATGCCAAGACATGAAGAACCTCGGCGTCTCTCCTTAAAAATGCTCGCTCATGCTATTCAAGTTGTTATTTTTAATTCACTGTTATATTTCTGTTGTTTGAGAAGATAAATGCAATAAAAAAGTACTAGTGTTATAAAAAGTAAAATTGCCATCGGTTGAACTCAAGTTCGAGTTCTCAAGCCTTTTCGCTATAAAAAGCCAGCATTTATCGATAACGTGGATTGAAATACTTCTTGGAAGGTGAAACCTAAATGAACTGAAGGTTTATTAACCCATAGTAAGCATAATTCTCTTTTTCTTGTACAATTTTGAGCGCACACTAATTTTACGATAATAACAATTCCTCAAAAAGTAAAATCCAAAGAAGTAATGATATGCTCCAATTTACATACTCAAAGAATTTGGTATAAGATCCATCCTACCTTATTTTCTCAATGCACTCTCAAGCATATATTAAGATGTAAGATAAGCAGCTGCACTGCCACAAGAATTAATAAAAAAAAAAGAATCTCTTACAGGCCATATTCATCCCTTCCCTCAGCCTAGAAAAATGGTCACCTTTTGCTCGAAGACCCGGGTTTCTTCTGCTTGTCCAAGCTGGATGTTGAAGGGTGCTCTTCCATTGAATCCATTTGAATGGCTTGCTTCAAGCATTCTACAACCTCCCTCATCTTTGGACGATCCTTCCGATTATTCACGAGACAACCGTTTGCTAATTTTGCAACTTCACGTGCAGCTCCCAAAGAATACTGATTTCTTAGTCTTGGATCCATAATCATGCTAAACTTTCTACCATCTGCAGGATATTGCTTCACCCATTCCAAAAGCTTCTGTTCGTTCTGCGGACGATTTCTTTCATATGTCCGCCTCCCTGTAAGGATTTCATACAACACTACTCCAAAACTCCACACATCACTCTCAATTGTGAGATGGCCGGTCTGAATGTAGTCTGGGGCCGCATACCCGTAAGTCCCCACAGGCTGATCAACACAAGCGTTCATCAAGAATATGAGACGGTGTTTGCTTTCAATAATATTGTGCAATTTGAAAGCAAAAACAAGAGCCAGGTAAGGTTTTACAGAGGGTAGACACCATTGAAAGAGCAAAGAATAGGAACACTTTATGGTCAACGAACATTCTGGAGTTCATAGATTTTACACCCTTCCACTATCAACATATGCATGTACGGTAGCAAGGATGAATACAAGAAGAACTGAAAATTTAGACAATGTTAAAAAAGACAAGAACTTCTCTTGTAACTACAATTTGGTAAAATGTAAGATAACTAGGAATATCAGTTTCAGAGGATGAAAGTGAGAATGTGTCATACCTCTATTTCTTCTAAGTTTATGTTCTCCTAGTAGCATTTGTTACCTAATGGATATTATGGAGTACATGGAGAACCAATGATTACAAATCCTCGGAATAAAGTTGGTGCAGGAACCTGGTCATGGTATTTAGAAAAGCTCTCTAATAGCCTCTGAAATATCACCAGATCTTAATGAAAATCTTTTCTTTAAAAAGAAAATTCAGCAAACATTATGATATTCGAGAGGAAATATATTGCTTGTGAATTTCCTTAACTTTTCCGAGCTATTCCATTTTATCTACTTCATGTTCTTATCTATATATCTTGTTAAATTTTTGATCTCTTCTTCTCTAGATTTTTAGAGAAATTTTTATTGATTTACAAGTTGACTCCTTTTCCACCCTGAACAAAACCTGAATCCCAAATATCTGACATGTAGGGAAAGCACGTCTTATGAAATATTAGCAAAATTAAGTACCTCGTCTTTACTCTCACTCCACAGCACAATATGTCGTATGCCTTCAATTTCTTTGTGATTTCAGACAATAATACAAGCAATTAACTCCTTTTCCATGATGTCCATTCTGTATAATATCTAACTGACATGCATCTTGGTGGCTTTGTATTTATCATATCAGATATCATCACATTAGAGAGTATGCACGGTCTAGTTTAAAAAAATGGTATATATGTATGAGTTGCCATTTTGAAGTGGAAGTTAGTACCTTAAACAGTTAATCGATCAACTATAGGGTCAAATCTGTAGCATGTCCGTCTATTGAACATTAATGTCATAGCAAGCAAACAAATTGTGGTAATGTATAGACATAATCATAACCACAACCATCTATCTTTACCCCAACTATTAGGGTTTGGTTTTTTGCAAATCCTCCTTCACTAGCATTCCTATTTAGGCTACCTTTGATACAAGGACGAAACCCTATGGACATCCAATATTACATCTAGGAATGCAGCAAGTCTATGAAGTCATGTCTAATAACCTGTACTTTAGGTAATTCCAAGATCTTATGTGAACCACAATCACCATCAGCAATGCATGTCTAAGCAATCTCAGACTAGCAGTATGATTTATTTATTTATTTATTTTAGTTTTTATCTGTGTTAAGGCTAACACATCACATTTTCAAACATAAAAAAAAAGGAAAAAGAAAAAGAAACAGGTAACCACTATTAAAACATATCAAGTTTAGCTGAACGACCGTTTGACCTAATATGAAGAATTTATGTAAACAGGTTAGCAGAGGTAACTGATTCAAATAAATCTTCATAAAGAAAATGCAGACATTACCGCTGTAGAGACATGAGTGTTCCCTTCGCTTGGTCCTTCCCTTACCAGGCCAAAGTCTGATAGCTTTGGCCTAAATTCCTTATCTAGCAGCACATTAGATGCTTTGAAATCCCGATATATCACCTGGCCAGATGACATAGAAGGCTATGGTTAAAAGCTGCAAACAAGCAAAACTTGTATTACACTTGCCAGTGAAGAAAACAGAATTATAAAGTAAATAAGAAACCATATATTGACATTTAGCAAAACAGACACTGCCATTACAAAGCCAATATCTGGCATCCTATGATTGTTGCCATATATTGAAGTTGTAATCAGGTAACTATGGCATGGATGGAAGCTGCTCCCCCGATTCTTGCTACTAAAATATATCTATGCACATCACTTCATCTGATTACAACAGTATAGGTAAGCATATAGACGCAAATTTTTGCCACCTAGATCAGTGGGAATGTAATAACTGTTAATGGAAGCAATTACTCCAAGGCAACATTATTCAGAAATCGCATAACATCAGATAAGAATCAGAAATAACCTGAACTTCTAACCCTTCATGCAGATAGGCCAATCCTTCTGCTGCACCCAAGGCTATCTGCAGTCTTAAATTCCAGGAAAGACCAGGATAATTCCTGTTGAACAAATGATCTTCTAAACTCTTATTAGGCATGAATTCATAGACCAACAATCTTTGGATCCCTCTTTCACCATCTACGGCACAATATCCAATAAGTTTTACAAGATTTGGGTGCTCAACAACTCCAAGAAACTGAACTTCCGCCAACCATTGCTTATGCCCCTAAATAAGAAAGAGAAGATGTAAGCAACATAGACATACCAGGAAACACTGAAACTGCTATGAAAGTACAAAGATGTTTTATGTGAAGATCATAGAAAATTTTAGCAAATAACACTATATATTGCTCTGTAGTAAAAAGAATAAAAAAATTTAAAAAAAAAGAAAAAAGAAAGAAAGAAAAGAAACCTCATGTAAGCCTAATTTTGCTAGTAGACAATCAAGCTCAACAAAACTGACATTTCCAAAGGAATCAGAAAATATCTCCTCTGATTAATACATTTGATTATAAACAATTAACTCCATGTCTAATAGTTCTACATTACATGGTAATTTTTGAGCCAAAAGATCACAGTATTCACTCTACGTTCCCAACAAGAAGAATGCAGACTCAGCAAAGGAAAGATATGTATGCACACACGGATGGATGTCTGTATTATATTAAACAAAAAAAAAAAAAAAACACGTGCAAGCTTCACTTACTTGAGATTTGAAAAAACTGATCTATCCAGACAAATTAGAAGATGTGATGTTCCCATCTATGATTTCAAAGATTGATGTTTCTTCCATCCTTTTTTCCTTATCCTTCACTCTTTTTCTAGGAGATAGAACACCCCTCTTGCTTTATATCTCCAAAGAATTTACTCCAGCTTGAAAACAATTTATATTTTTTTATGCTTATGATAATTCGAACATTTTTGTGGATAACAAAGTTTTTAGGACCCACAACAGACTTCTCCATTGACTTAAGTCACTGTTGGGTATGCTTAAGCCAAATCACAAACTCAGAATATGCAAGGCCTTCATTTATCCCAAGAAGCCCCATGCTTCCAAGCACACTTGTGCATCACACATACATAAAAGGACTAATGCCCTGCCTGTGGAGAACAAAAGGATTGCCACATTTTAACAAGATATCTAACCAGAGAGCAAGACCACTCTGCATAATACAACGAATCCTGTTTTTATTTTTTTAATTGCCATGCCAAATTTGTTGGCCACTTTGCTCCTGTATTTATCCTTCATGTCATTGTTGCCCCCTTTATTAGAACATAATAACATAGCCAATGCAGAATGAACTCACTTAAGGTGTTGCACATTAAGTCAGGTGTTTTCATCGGGTCCACAGGTTAAGTTTGAGGATAAAAGATTTGATAAGATTTTGTCCCGCATCTACTAACAGAGAGCTTTTGATGCGACCCAAGAATCAACTTCTTTTTATTCAATCAAGATATTGTGACAAGCATGTTATTTTTTCATATTTTTTTTTTTTTTTTTTAAAGGAATCCCACCCAATTAATTTCAAGACTTCCCTAGTCAGCAAAGTATAGATTGGAAGACTGGTCCTACGAGAGCATTATCAATTCATTACAAGAAAAGCATATCTAAAAGATAAATAAAATGTGAGGGCTACTTATATATTTGTCTTGGGTTCCATCTTTCATGTAGGAAAGCAGCATATATATTTATGACATCCCTCGTGAACTTTATGCTGCAATTTCATTTCGAAAAGCTATATCTTGATCAAGATCCTTCACAAATGGTGGAGGAAAATCAAATAGAATCTTAAAACTCACTTCTTTTTCTTTTGTTCCACGCCCAAATCTTTCGCATGTAATAGATCGAACAAAACGGAGTATATTAATCCAAATACATTCAAAATAATCAGAGAGATGTCTCCAGCCATGCTAACAAGAATTCGATCGCAAAATCCAAAGAAATAACAATTCCATCTAACATTCTCTACAATGGATGCAAAGAATAGAATAAATCAGGAGAAAGGTATACCTGCACGCCATGCTGGTTGAGCTTTTTGACCGCCACCGCAATCCGATCCCCCTTCCCATCCAAAGGCTTGATAAAACCCTTGTATACACTCCCGAACCCACCTTCTCCCAACTTAAGCATCCTATTGAAATCATTGGTGGCACTCCTCAGCTCATCAAGCTCAAAAACACGCAAATTATGAGCCTTCTCTTCATACATGGCCAGGATGCTGCGCGGCGACGATGTCGACGCCGAAGACTTGCTCGGATGCTTCCCGGCGGCCGAATCATCCGACCTACTGGTACTCACATTCGACGGAGGCGCCGATGCAGTCGCCGGGTTCGGCCCCGAGCTGTTCCTGGTCTTCTTCTTGCTTTTAAACAAGCCAAAGCAAGCCATCTCGAGGTACAGAGTGATTCAAAGAAATTTCCAATTGCTTCCGTCTTCCAGCTTGAGAAGAAAAAGAGACTAAAAGGGAGTAAAAACAAGAGATGAAAAGGGGAGACAGGATCCAAGAAACTGAGGCGAGAGAGGAGAAAAACGAGGAAGAAACTCAATAGATTGAAGAAAGATGGGGAATTACGAGACGGGACAAGGTTTCGGGCAAGAAAATCAGAAGGAATTCGTGGAATAATGGGAGAAAGTTGGGGGTTTGAAGAAGTTTGGATCAAGAACAGGGGAAGAAGGTGCGAACAGAGAGAGAAAGAGAAGGCAGAGCAAGGAAGCAAGAAAGGAAATCGGGTGGAGAAAGAAGGAAGCGCAGAGAGTGGAAAGCTTGAGGAAAATTCTCGGAAGGTTATATAGTGGCTTCGCTTGGATTTGTTGCGGAGCTCGGCCTATTTTGCTATTCTCCTCGTGTCTCTAGAACGCATATACATACATCGGATGGATAACAGCTGTAAGCCGTTGCTCTCTCTCTCTCTCTTTTTTGATGATGGCTTGCTCTGACTCAATAGCTGGTTCGGGTGAGTCTTAGAAGACTTCCGCGAGGAACTCTCTCTCTCTCTCTCTCTCGTGCGAGAAAGGCTGAATTTTCTGACAGCTTTCCGCATCTGCTGTTGGTCTTAAGTTATCTGGGGAAATGGTGAGGGATGGGAGGGGTGGTGTTTTCCTACTCCCCATCGACGCCTTTGCGGTAGGGTAATTGGCTAAAGGGTTAGTTTGAATGCAGACAAGGTTGACCGTGGCAACTTCTCAAGGACTAAAGACCGGTAGTCTCCCGACGGCTACATCGAGCGTGGGAAGATGCATTTCTCAAAAAAAATTCAGTTGGTGTGGGATAAAATGGATTTGTCCAGAATTTAAGTATTATCTTCGGTTATATTCTAATTTATTCTGACAGGCACAATAATTTTATTTGAGATTGAAATAGGTTAACGGAAAGATGAAAGCAATAATTTTTTATTTTTTTTTATTTATTTTTTTGAACCGATGGAGAGCCGTATGTGTGTATATATTTTATTAGAATGAAAGCAAAATTTTTAGCAAAGAAAAAAAAAAATTTGTATCCAAATCACTGATATCTAATAAACCCAATGATTCATATCTTATTCTTACTCACTAATTTTATCAGATTAGATCACGACGTTGGTTCTACTTTATTTAACCCAAATTGAATTGATTAAAGTTTAAAAAATGTAGATTCTGAAATGCCATGTTTGAATCATTTGTCCTCGTATTAATATGAAAAGAAAAAGATGGAAATTTTGATGGAGGAAATTCCCAAAGAAATTGATCCATTATAAAAAGGAAAATTTAGCCTAGCCTTCTAAAGTAGTTGTAACAATTTAGCTATAGACTATCCATACTTCATTCAATTGATTAGAAGGGTCATATAGGTAATAATCAAAAAGAAGAATAAAGTATATTAAAGAGACAAATAAATAGTGTAACGAAATCGACTGGTCATGCTTTATTCAACTGATTAGAGAGTTCATATAGGTAACAATCAAAAAGAAGCATAAAGTATATTAAAGAGAAAAATAAATAGTGTATTTGTCATGTTTTCTTTTATATCTCAATTTTTTCATCTTTCTCAGCTTATTTTAATGTACAACTCAAATCCCATCTTATTGACCATGTTCTATTCTGCAATAAGCAAGCTTATTCTATTTTGAATATATAGTTAATGAATGAGATCTTCACTAAGATGTAGATCAAGTGTAAAATAAATAAATTGGATATAAATTGATCTTTCTAACCCGATTTTGAATGGGTCAGATATTAGATGAGAGATTTTCCATCCTAATTTAACTTGACCTATCAACAACTTACTCTACCTAAACTTGTTGCGACTTATCAATCTTATCTCTAAAACATCCAACAATTTTGTTTTTGGTGAATTGTCCAACTAAGTTGAATGAGTTTGTCGAACTAATTGGGGACATTTTGAATGTTGACAAGGTTGACTATGGTAGCTTCCTAAAGACTATGATCAATAGTCTTTTGATGGCTATGTTATACAGTGCATTTTTTTCTTCCATCAAGATCCAATTGGTGTGGGATTGAGTGGATTTGTCCAAAATTTAACCATTATCCTCAATTATATTCTATTTATTTTGAAGTTAATAGGAAGATAATTTTGAGATTTTCTTAAAAAAAAAACTCTCCTTCATCAATCGGTGGAGAGTTATATATACTTTTATTAGGTTGACAACAAAACTTCTAGTAAAGAAAAAAAAAATCAAATTTGGATTGTTGCCATCCAATAAACCCTACCATTTACATCTTATTCTTACTCACTTATCCCATCAAATCATGATGTTGGTTCTGTTTTATTTATCCCATATTTAATTAATTAAAGTTTAGAACGGTAGATTCCAAAATGCCATATTTGAATCATCTAACATTCTGTTAATATGAAAAGAAGAAGGTGGAAATTTTTATAAAGAAAATTTCTAAAGACTCACCATTCTTGTCCTCGAATGAATAGTTGTAGACTAGTTATACTTGATTCGACTGATTAGAAGGTCATATAGTTAACAATCATAAAGAAGGGTAAAGTATATTAAAGAGAAAAACAAATAGTGTATTTATTATATTTTTTTTTATATTTTAATATTTTTCTTCTCTCTCCAACTCAAATCTCATCTAATCGATCATGTTCTATTTCTACAATAAACAAGTTTATTTTATTTTAAATATATAGTTAATAAATAAGATCTTCATTAAGATAGAATCGAGTATAAATAAATAAATTAGATGTAAGTCCAGCCATTTTAACCCGAGTCTGAATGAATCAGATATTAGATTAGAGATTTTTCAACCGAATTCAACTTGATCGATCAGTATCCTACCCTGCCTAAACTTGTTGCAGCTTATCAATCTCGTCTTTAAAACATCTAATAATTTTTTTTTGGGTAAATTGTCCAAGTTCAATGAGTTTGCAAACAATTCCAGCATTTAGATCATTAAGAATAGATAATATTATGAATAGCATTATATTATGGTATATCCTCCAACATCGTTCGTAGATCTATCCAACAGTAGCCTGATGACATCATCAATTGCCATGGAAGTCATGTGTCCCAACGTCTACACCATCCAATGGACCATCCAACCATGATTGCTTGCTCAAAACAATAATTCCTTGGGTCAAAATGTGGGACACGGTTTATCTTGCAGTCCCGCGAGATGTAAACCGAATCCCAGATGTGTTGATTCCTTCACTTAAGTTTGCGTGGATGACCCACCCAATTAAATGGCCCTCAGCATCTTCCAAGTCCATCAAAGAAAGCATGGTTATGCACGCTTTCGCTCATTCCTTCTCTCTCTCTCTCTCTCTCTCTCTCTCTCTCTCTCTCTCTCTCTATATATATATATATATATAATTTCATACTTCTCTCTCTCTCTCTCTCTCTCTCTCTCTCTCTCTCTATATATATATATATATATATATATATATATATATATTGCAAACTAGGTGATCAATGTGAAATCTTCCCAAGCTCATTTAATTGAAATGGTTCAAGATGACGGCAAAGCTTTCCATTATGTAAAGGAGCTTTGTTTTTTATAAGTCACGCGTGAAGGACCTGCGCATCGAAAAGGGTTCCTACAAGTGGCCCTTTATTATTGGCACTTACATAGGAATGATCCAATTCAATGAGAACCCCCATGGGGCATCCCAGCTAATAAACCTTGTCATTTTATGTTACACAAAAGGGTGTTCTTTTAGTTCTAACACGTTCGCACCACATGCCTCACTATTTATATGGTTTTGATGTGTGAAAGGACGGGCTCCTTCTAGGTAATGACTCGATATTTTTTTAGATAAAGAGTGTTGCTGAATCTAGACGAGAAGCAAGTCAGGATGGTCTCCGATCATGGGTTAAAATAATGAGTGTTGTTATATTATAATCATTCATAATAACTTGATGGGCCCTCAGTTATGTTACATCAGAACCGTCACTTTCTTCTTTCGAGCAGTGCTGTAGCTAATTGCTGCTTTACTTCCGATAGGAAGTTGACAAGCACAGCCTAGATATTTCTCATCCAATATCTATCATGCACTTGTTGTGGCCAGATCTACGCATAGTTTGAGCCATTTTAGTGTTCAAGATCACTAAAACAGTGACGACGCGCGCTTTTGGACATGTTGTTTGATTTGTTGCATTCATGTCATGACATGACAAAACAAGAACATCAAGCTAGTCTGTTGCGGTAGGAGAAAGTGAGAATTTTGGTATTTGTTTAGTTTTGTGCTTTAGTATGTCAGAACCGCACTAAACTTAATGATATTTAAAAATTAAAAACAATACTCTTTCATGTGTGAAAATCCCACTATTCTAGTGACATTAGCAAAAATCAAAAGGAAACATTTCACTAGATCTATTAGATTACAACAGAGTCCATCTGCCACAATAATTACGGTAGATGTAGTTGAGACCAAAAAAAAAAAAAGCAATCTAGCATAATTTTTGTTAAGAAAAAGTCTACTTATCTTTCCTTCATTGTATTTCATGATCTAAATAAAACTTCAAGAAAAGAATAAAGATTATAGATTTCAGTGCATATGATAAAAACCATTCAACGGTCAACAAATCTCTATGAGGGTGCTGCAGACTCTTTAGTTCGTGCGTGCATGAGTTGTATTGGATTCTTTTTGGAAAAATAAAAAGAAATTTCGATACATATGACAAATATTATTCAACAGACGATGAATCTCTAACGGTCTCCTCCAGATCCTTGACATGTGCACTGACTTGAATTTTTCCCATTGGAGGGATGGTTCGAATTGTGGAACCATATATAAAGTTTCAAACTGCACTTCTGCATCAAATTGTTGTATGATTGCGAAATGCGGCTGTGATCTTGGTTCATGGAGTTCAGAGACATACGGACCGATGAATGCATGGGTGACCAGAGGAGCTCGATTGAGAACCGAACCAGCTTCATTTTGATATCATTGCTATGCTAAAATTCATGATCTCATCGTTTGCTTTCCAAAAGTTCTGGTTCCAATGTAACATTTGGGCCCACAGCACAGTTTAGTGAGAAAGACGACCCCTCTTTCCCTCTCTCTGCGTGTGAGAAAAGGCAGGGCAAAGCCCACCCAATGACGTCTTGTCACGAAGGACTCGTTCCGCCCACGGGAATGGGATGCAGTTATTTTCTGACCACGAAAAATATGACCTATTTCAGACGTTTATATTTGACTGAATATTTATTTTTTTAAAAAAATTATATAAAATATTTTTTATATCCTTAATAAATATTAGATCATACATTTTCTATTTACAAATTTATATTTTTTATATTTATATAAATATTAATATAATATTAATATATTATAATATAATATTAAATCATAATAATTTATTATATTAATATAATACTAATATTTTAATATAAATATTAATATATAAATATAAATGCTATATTAATATTAATAAAAATATTCTATTAGTATAAATATTAAAATAATATTAATATATTATAAATATTATATTATTTATATTAATATAAAATATTATGATAATATTATATTAATATTTATAAGGGCAACATTTAATGATATTTTCGAGAATTTGTATGCTCCACGATCATATACTTGCAAAAGGATATTTTTTAAAAAAGAAAAAATAGCCATCAATTTTCATCATATGAAAAGTCCTAAAATTCATCATCTCCATAAATTCCTACTTTTCATGAAATATGAAAAATATCTTTTCATAAGAAGAATCTTTTTCATTCTCTCTCATCTTAAAACTCCAACTAAACAACAGGGCTCTTTTCCACTTCTCAAAATTATCACTTCTTCCCTCCACGAGTCCTAAGTAGATGAGATGAATGGGGGATAAAATAAAGTAGAAAAAGGAAGGAGAAAGCCTAGTCAAAGGAGTTCAAAATCCAGACCAAATCTCAGCAAATCATTTCCTGTAGCATTAATTTAACCAACAAAATAAAGTAGAAAAAGGGAGGAGAAAGCCAAGTAGGAGCAGTTAAAAATCCAGACCAAATCTCAGCTAACCATTTCCTGCAGCAGTAATTTAACCAACATCTGCACAACCTCACTAGAGAACATAGACTGGTTGATATTCTGATTCACACCAGCAAGGTGGTTTTGAAGATGCTAATGACAAGAGTCAGCAAGGTCGCTTGGCTTATGAGCAGGTGGGGCTCTGCATCCACCTCAACTAATCGTCAAAAATAAATCAATCAATAAATAAGATCTAAGGGAGGCTTAGCATGAGGAATGGGATGGATGCCTACCTGACCAGCTTACATGGAAGGTCCATGGAATCCATACAAAAGTCAGCAGAAATGCAACGATAAAGAGCCAACAGAGTGCAATAAAGCCTGTAGACCCAGCTCCTCGGACCAGAAATTTAATTTGGCCATAACATAGATGTAGTCTTGTCGACTTCCATAGGAAAATGGTCATCAGCTTGCCTGCTAGGATGACCTAGAGATTTGGCCAATACTTTGCTAATTGCTGGCATGACATTTTCCTGGCACATGGTTTTGAAGTTTGACAACCTCATGAGTACTTTGCTGCTAAAAGATACATTTGTTGCACTAGAAAAGGCTCTCTGTCACTCTCTCACTAGAAATGATCATATATTTTTTTTAAAGGAGCATCCATTAGGTGATCAGGATCTCATCAATCAAGAATATTAATAATAAATTTAACAAAATATGTATTTCATTACAATATATATACTTTTCAGAGGGACCATTCTTAAACTTACTCTACCGAAATTAATAAAAAGGGATACAGAAACAAAGAAAGTTATCGCCAAATAACAATGCAGATTAGCAAAATTTAGGGATCTGTACAGCCCCTGAAGATAATTATCACAAAGAAGCACCTTCATGCTGGTAAGCGATGGTATATTCCTATAATTTATAGTCATATCAAATCGAGATGGAGTGCAAGTATTTCAACCAAATCTGACGCATCTGTCTGATTCAATCATATCAAATTAAGCAAATTATTAAAAGATAACAGTAATAATGGAATGTTAAAACATCCATGCCATGAAATCCATGCCAAACCAAAACAATCAAATAATCAGGTCAGCTGATTGCCAACACTCCGGTTGCACCAAAATGAATGATAAACGAACTGTATCATAAGCATTGCTGGTGATTAGTCACAAAATCAGAAAATGACTGCCATCAAAATGGAAAGAGAATTCCATACAAAAATAATGGTAGGGCATCAATATTCCAATGTTACAAAAGAATGGCCTACGTAAGTAGGAACACTAGGCCTTCTAAAGAAACCCTGTCAGTCAAAAATTGACAAGGTAAATAAGACATTTGGAAGGAAAATTAACAGGTTAATATGCTCTCTTTATATATATGAACAAATATTTGTTGTTCCAGACTATCACTTTGTTACATAGTAATAAGAAGGTAAATTATAAATAAATAATAATAAAAAATGGTTTACAATAATACCAACAATAAGCAATGAATTACAAGGAGGTATCATACTCAGTGAGAGGATTGCCATGCAGAAATGCCTTCTTGGGAGGTAAAGTGCCATCTGGAGTAATTGGTCAGCTGAAAGGTTCAGAACTTCATCCACCATTTGGATCCCAAAGGAGTTTCCGACTAACTGGTGGTGCAAATCCAGGAATATCACGAATATCCTTGTTACGTGGGTTCACAATCTGGACATTTGAGAAACAAGGATTTAGCAATTGATAAAGATGATTCCAAAAGAACCTTTGTGAACCCAATGAGGGAGATCCAAAGCTCATCATAATTTTTATGATGAAGTTAGTCTAGTCTTTGATATTTTCCACTACAAATATGGTTCTAGAATTCCAGATGCTTTTTTAGCATTTAAAAGAAAGATGCGGTGACAGTAATATGAGTTAATTATTTTCATGATATATAGGGATGAAAACAGGCCGGGCCAAGCCAAGCCACACCCATACACAAGACTGGACTGTAATTTTTCCTCAGGCTTCAGCCTAGGTTAGGCCCGAATATGTTAGAAAGTTCAGGCCCATGTTTGACTTGAGCCCAGGCCTCAGGCCCAACTTGAACTCAATCCAGCCAACTTAAATTGGCCTATTTGGACCAAAAATTGGGCTGACCCAATTTGGCCCAATTAAGATCATCTGCTAGTGACTTGAGCAAAGTTTCTGAAAATTGCATTTTAACCACAAGCGTCCCCAAATCTCTCTAAATCCATCAAACTAAGAAATTTGCTATCTTCTGCAAACACAAATGAACATACATATGAGTTTCAATACATTTAGTGATTCGCAAGGATATGGAAAGAAAACCACTGTAATAGATTTCAGATATGGCTCAGGCTTGGTTGCAGGCCTAGTTCGGGCGCAGGCTCAAGCCGTGCCAAATATCTACTCGAGCGCCCATTCCGAACTGTCAACAGGCTCTAATTTTTAAGCCCAAACCCTATCCATATTGACTTGAGCTTAGCCTATAGCTAGCCCCAATGTCGGCCTAGCCTGACAGGCCTTGGACAAGTCTGGGCCCACTTCCAGCCATAACGATATGAAGAAAATCAGAAAACCATTCAATATAAGAACTTGGAATGAACCAAAGTGAATTGATATGAGTCAGCATGCAGTACTTGCCAAGTACAAAATTTAGTTCCCTTTTCTTCCATAAGTGATGGCACCATATTCATAGAGACTAAGCTTGAAAAAAGATTGAACAATCAGAATTTGCAGAAGCCAGCATATACTCTGATTTCAAGATAAGCATTCATTCTATGAACTATTTAAAGCAAAGATAAAAATTACTGGTGCATAAAATTAAATATCAATCATTTGTTTTCTAAATTTCAATTCTTTCATATGATTCATTAGTTACAGCATCATCTCATCATAAAAAAATCAGGTAGTAGAACAGCATCATACCAAGGCCCTTTTGGTGACACAAGTTTCACATGAAAATAGAAGGACTAGATCAGCTCCACAGATCCACAGGATCAAGATGGGTTGAGTTGAAACATGAGCATAACAGCATGCCTAAATCTGTCACAGATAGGGGTCCAGAATATGAAGTCTGGTTAGGCAAGGACAATGCCTTGTGAGCATCGGTAAGGTATGGATTTGGGCTGTGAGAACAGCCTGCATATGAATTCCAATCTTAACAAATAGATTATGTAAATCTTAACTGGTTTACTGTTACATGGATTCAAATGTCTTAGCAAAATTATGTATCAACAGGTTCAACAGTAAAATCTTAACGAAATAAAAAAGGGAAGTCGGCAAGAGAAGCTTCAAAAATTGACGAGCAAATGACATATTCACCTTTACAATAATGATTGCTATCACTCCAATCACTATAAGGAAGAGCATGGCCATTATACAACGGTCAGTCACAATCTGGACTAAGAAAAAGGTTACTAATATGAGAGAAGAGAGACATCACAGACTTAGAGAATCAGATAAGAAGTCCAAGTTTTTGAGAAACTAACCGATCTACCAATTTCCTTCACCAGTTGAGATGCCTTCTTGATGGAAAAATGGATCGAATCCAGTTCATTAACAATTCTATTCATTTGTTCAGTCTGACAAAATTTAGGAGATATAAGAATGTGAATCATGTTGTTAACTGAATTGGAACTCACAAAAAGATATTGTCTAGATTTAAGGCTGAAGTGGGAAGCTATGGTTATCAAATCATGATAAATAGCACACCTGTGCCTTGAGAGCAGCTGCAGTCTCTGCACCAACATTAACCGTGTCTTCCACAACCTGTAATCCACAACCAGGAAGTTGCTGATTACATCCAGAAATAAAAGAACTTTAGATTGGAGGTATGTCCACCAAAACAAAAGGGAATCACTGGTATCATATAGGTTCTACACTCTGTAGAGCTGCTAGGTTTCATTTTTAATGTTAGCAGGATAATTATATATTCTGGACTGTCAGGTTCTCAATGACAAATTGTCATGCACCATTTTCATAATGGAAATATATAGAAAGTACATCTTCAAAAAGTAGGAAGCTATCAAAAACAATCTCCGCTGCTAAAACAAAGAATTGGTTTGGTAACAATCGGAGGTAGCTTAGCAGTATCCAGAAATTAGCAGTTTACAGCACCTTAACTTTGTTGCTCAAACTAAAATGGAGAGGCAGACGAACATGCCTGAATGATAATAAAAGAGGTATGATGAAACAAAAATATGCTATCTAGCATGCTCCGATATCTGCACTCTATGTGACTTCATATTCCCAAGATGAGGTCATAAAAATAATTAACATTGACATGTAAGACTAGACAATGTAAGAAATAGATAAAACCACATTAAACCATATTGTGTGAATTGATGGAGATGTCATTGACATCAATATAGTAACATGTAAAGGATGTAAATGGAATTGTATATTAATTTAGGCAGGTCAAAGGTCATAATAGAAGATGAAAGGCCTAAAATATTTGCCTTGGAGGTGAAGGAGAATTTATGCCAATATTGATACTTTGGCATACAAAGGTTATACAGTAAAATAAAACAACTAAAAAATAAGGTTGACCAGTTCTCCACTTGCAGCAGAAAAAAGGCAAAAGAACACTGAAAGAAAACTTTTGCAATTAGCATTCTTCAACCAAATTTATAGATACTGAAAGTTAGACATTCACCTTCCAAATCACCATAGAGGTAGACCATGATTTTTAAAACGATAAGAAAATGAGTAACAGGAAAGAGATTGCAACCCCGGTGATGTTGCATTATTATATGGTAACCTAGGCAACTCAGTTAGGCAGCATGCTGTACACCATACTATTTTTAAAAACTGTAGCATAAGAAAACCTTGAAAGGACTGCAAACTACAATCTTTTGATCAGTTACATAATAAAATTTGAAGGAAAATCTAACCTTCTTTGACCTTTCAATTGCTTGATCTGTCTCATCCATCATTCGGTGCCCAGTGTCCGTTAGCTGTTGATTGGTCATAGCTGCAAACAACATGTTGCATTAGAAACTATAGATCACTTTAAACTTCTTACATTAGAATTATTCTTATCCAGAAAAATGATTTTAAAAAAAAATTAATGACGTTATGAAAAATGCGGCAAATTTTATTTAACATGCACCAAGTAATAGACAGTCAACTTGACTTTGATGTCCATGTTTGTGGAAATGCATGCCTAAAAGCAAGGAAGGAGCCTAATAATTCAACAAAGACAACTTTTTCTTGAGCAGCTTTAATAGATTGGTTTTGTATAATCTCATTCATCTAGGTTTCTCATTGTCATTATAATGATTTAGATGATTTCCTCCAATAACTAGATAAGGTAGAAACTGGAGTTTCAGAACCACCTGATTTCAAAAGACATAACTCGAGACATACTTTCTAACAGCATGTTGTATAACCACCTGATTAGCATAAAAAACTTCTTTTAAACCCTACTGGATCAGTAATGCTATGAAATGTAGCAGTATAGGCAATACAATCTTCAGTGATACTGGACTGGATCTAGCAAAAAATCTTATTGTATTCTCATAGTCCCAGATAACTTGATTTCCTCAGAATATAGTCAATATAACTCAATGCACAATTGACTCCATTTGAGGAAAATTTGACACCTAATTCAAGACATATGGCATAGCTACAATCCTCAAGCCTTAACCCAATTATCCTTGTTGAGCTTTATAGATGTTCATTAGCTAAGAATTCAGATCTAGGGCCACTTCTGATGTAATCCAAGCTTTTCTATATCTTTTCTCACAGCCTCCATCCATGTCATGGTAGGTCTTCTCCTCCTACATCCTTCAACAAAATTAAAGTACTCCTTATTGGAAACCTCTCGCATCTCCGTGTACATGCTCATACCATCTCAATTGATTTTGCATCACTTTATCCTTTGTTTCTGCAGCTCCAACAGCTCCTCTAATATATTCATTTCCTAACCTATCCTTTCTAATCCAAGAGATATAGAAGATTCAAAGCAATAACCTGCGAGGAGGGGCTAAATCCCACTAAAACCCTCTCTATTGGTTATCAACGCTTTGGTAACAAAGGGAGTGATCCGAACCCATCCAAATTGGAATGACTTGTTGGTTTGTGAAAAACCTAAACAACAAACAACTTTATTTGTTTATTTGAAAACACTTAATATCATTAATTTTCATGAAATGAGTAGAAAAATTAAAAGAACAAAGAAAATGACAACTGAGACTGAATCAATAAAATGAAAGTTGCCATTAAATAATTTTTTGTTAACGTGTTCATGTGGCTTTTTAATTAAAAATAAAGATTCTTTTTAACTAAAATGTATTGTATTGTATCGTAAAGAAGGTACAAGATCAATAAAAAATTACACAATTGATACATTTTTTTTCTGTCAATCATCCTCTTGTAGTCCTTTCTTATGTCATGTCCAATATTAAATAGTGAATGCACGCTGCGACCCCAACAAGTACCGAAATTGCTTGGTTGAATATTGTAACATGTTCATGCCATGAACTTTATGAATTTTCCCAAGAATAAATGAAGCATACAAACTGATTCAAGTGAACAAATGATGCACAATAGATGATTAAAGAATAATACTTCATTTACCAACTACCTGGTAACTGACACTTATAGGTGTTTTACAATCACATGCATTTTCTAGCCGAAACTTATTTTCATCTTGATTTTAAGTAGCTTAAATGTAATTTGTCTATTTGAAAATGCATATGCCAGGGTAACAAAAGAACTTACTTGATGCTAACATAACATTTTCGTCACCAACCCCATCTCCACCACCAGGACCATCAAATAGATCAACTCTTTTATTTTCAAGACTATTTGCATGCCTGTGGTTCCACAAACAAGAGTATCTAAATTAAATTTAACAAAATCAGACCAGGTTTTCTTGTGTGTTTCTAGATTAGATATGAAAATAATAATTGAAAATCAACTTTCTAGTAACATATAGGGACTGAAAATGGTATGAGTGGACTGCGAAAATTTGCTGATGACACTAAAATTGCAATTTGGCAAGACAACGGAAATGTTCAAGAATGAGAAATGAAATGATAGATTTTGGCATCCGAAAAGAGCTTAATGTTGATTGGTGGTAAACTTGCAGCAATGTTTCATGAACTAAAATTAAAAAAGCAAGCAAAGGGAGGTAAAGTCGTCTATTTCCACACAAATCATCAGCATAAATCAAACATGAAAAGGATCAACCTTCAAACCCCCCCCCCTCAAAATAAGTAATAATATACCAATCATTATTATAATTTCCCATATTTTCTTCCATTTAATTTCTTCAAAACCATCTAGTAGCATCCGTAGAACTAAATTCCATATGATTAGATGAACTGGCCAGGTTTCGAACTCTAGCCACTTCAATAAAGCTCTACAACTGGAAAGACCAGCAAAGAACATATCTCACCCATCAACAGTCTTCTCAACTAATACTGTATTTCCAGATACAACAAATAGTTAATCATCTAACTGGGCAGTATATAAATAGAACAAGAAAAATTAAAAATATTATTAGATTTTCAAATACCAGAAGAAAAGAGAAAGAAATAAGATTGACTTGTTCATGGAGAAGAAAGAGATGGATTACAAATAAAAAGGGAAATCTTTTGTTGATCCTTTTAAGAGATAAGAACATTTCTGAGGAATAAAAGTTAGCCAAGGGTACAACAAAAAATGATGTATGGAACAACTGGAGCACAGAGTTAGTATCCCATATCAAGGCAGCAAGGATAGACCTTGAAGAAACATTGACAAATAAATTATATCAAGTAGAAAACCAAAAGCACTGCTGTCAATGCAACTAAATTTGATATCCGATTGCAGTTTAATGCCACAACCTCAAGAACAACAACATTCTATAATATATTCTTCCACCATCCATAGAAATCAGCAAAAGATTACTTTCAAGGATAAGATATTGTTATTTTATTTTCTATGGTCCAATGCAAGGAACTAAACTCCAAAGCTGAAAGCCTTACAACTCATGAGTGGCATGGCCATACAAAGAACAAATAATTATATTAATATAGAATAAATAATTACATTATACCAATATTTGTTAGGCTATTGTACATAATGTATAGTATAATGTAGAGTATGTTTAAAATAATATAATAAGTGATCAAAATAATGCACTTAATGTTGTGCTGATAATGTAATCAATAATATTATTGTAATTTTACATTTTAACATATGATAATTATATTACATGCACCAGAATAGAATGGTTATATTATAGTAATAATGTAATATGAAAATTGTTCGGTCAATTAGATTAAAAGTAAGTAAACAATTTACTGTTTCAAATGGTGCAACTTTATTGGGTGAGCTGTAGGGTCATGACACTTCTAACACTTACGAAAAAGCACTTGCAGTTGTTATTTGCCTGCATCAAAAAAAAAAAAAAAAAAAAGCTTTTTCCAACAGAAATGCAAGCAAGACAAGCAGACAGTTGCAAACTAAGTTCCAGCTTTTCTTATTGAAACTTAAATTGCAGGAAGTGGAACCTCATGTAACTAAATGTCCCTAAATCATCTCAGAATTAACAAAAAAAAAAACTAATATGTTGTCAAAAAAATAGATACATTAGGAAGATTAATTATCCCATATCTGAGAAATACCTAGAGAGATAACAAAACAAGCTAGGGAATGGATAATCCTATTTGCTATTTAGAAGTATAAGCTATTATAATAAGAGAATTTTATTAAAGGATATTTCTGCAAACGAAAATGATAAACCAATTCTCCAAGGAGGAACAGCTGAGTCCCCCACCCCAACCACCAAAAAAAAAAAAAAAGATCCTACTTTAGTGTCACAATTATACACTACTTTTTGCCCATGTCTAGCCAAATTCCCACTCAAGGAAGGAAAGGAGTCTGTGAGGGAAAGAAAAGATAATCTCCCCAGTGGTAAGTTTAAGTTTAAAAGAGTCAGCATATCTTAACTTTCCATCATTGCTGTTGTGTATAAAGCTAGAGGCTGGTAGACAAAACCACATCATCTCCTTCTAACTCCATCAATTTCCAACCATTCAAGCTATTAGTTCCCCAACATCGGCAACGGGGAATGTATCATTCATAAGAATGAGCTCAATGCATGAGGTGGTTTTTTCAATGCATCCAAACTGAAGCTATTCATTTGCACCCAATTGCTATCTGTTACGTACAACATAGTTTGAATTTGCAGTATATTATCTTTCCATTCTTGCTGTTGCATACAGATCCACCATAAACAAACACTAAACCATGTGCCATTTGCTCTTAACACCTCCTGTCTCCATCTATTTCAGCCATTAGTTTCTCAAGAGTGTGTCACTCACGGGATGGGGCTCACCACATAAGGCGGTGGTTTAGATGCATGCAAATTGAAACTACTTGACTATGGCCAATTGCTATCCACCATGTAAACCATAGTTCAAGCTCACACTAGCCAAAAGGTGAAAAAGTGATAGCGGCAGATGTGAGAGTCCTGATTCCAGTCAACATATGGATTTGTTCAAGCCTGCCATTCCCATCATTTTTTTTATTGGGTTGGAGTGAGAGGCGTGACATGAGATGTTATGGTCTTCTACATTAGCTATACTCTTCAATTTACCCTAGAGTACCTGCACCCGTCTTTGTACTTAAACATGAATATTGGTAATGATACTTACACAACTACATAAGAAATACTTGAACACTGAAAGGATCCAATGCTTAGAAACATACCCACAGCAGACACACAAGCCCCCGTCCATGTATTATAGATGGTCTCTAAAAGTGTATTATTGCTTCCCCTATAAATACAACAGTGCTGCATGTGCTTTGCAAGTGAGGTGTGAAAAGGAAGTGCCAAGTGGTTGGGGCTAGGAAGCCTTACACGATAAAAGAGACAAAAGCTGCTAATGTTGACAAATATATGGTATCCATGGCCAAAGTGTTTAAATGCAGAGAAGTCCAAAGAAGCAAAAGTGCAAAAGGCCTCAAAGTCTAACAGTAAGCTAGACTCCAAGTCTTTTCACATAATCCATATAATAGGTCACATTGTTGAAAAAAAAAAAAATCATGAAAACAAAAGGATCTAACGCCCTCATCATAAGATTTTGCAACTAACAAAGTTACTTTAAACCTTCAAATACCGCTCTCTCTTTTTTCTTTTTCTTTTTTTTTTTTTGATTCTTAGATACTTGTCAAAATATTAAGAGCTCCTATTATTATACTTTCAAATGAATGTTCAAAGTTCAAAAGGTAGATCAAGCTATCATACATTACACCAGCACATAGAGTTCCTACAATGTGATTTAATTGCTACGTGGTTCTCATCTCTAGACATAATCATCTTCAATATTCAGCCTCATGGCTTCGAATGTTTATTCAAAGATTAATCTTGTAGATTGTATCAATTAACTTCTTACAGCAATGGGATAGAATGCCTAAAAGGTATCCTAGCCACTAGTCAAACAAGAACTGATGAACAAAAGGATCACAAACAAGTCCCAAAAAGACAAGGAAAAGAAAAAGAAACTCAGAATCACCAAAGAAAATATCCTTCTGTCTTAGCATTTTCCCACTATTCTATTGCACTATATCAAATAGAACTTTAGACTCTTTGCTCATCTAAGATACTAAGGGACATCTTTCCATAGCAGGAGATTTTCATGATCGTCACCTTTTTTTTCCATCAAGATGGGGTAAGTTGTGGAGTGCAACTTTAAGTACATGAGGCTCTGCCTTAAAATCAGATCACAATCTAAGGTCCCTAGTTCAACTTCCCCTTAGTTCTCTTTATGTTTCTTTGTTTCAGTTCTCCTTACTTATCTACAGATGGCAAAAGTTGGTCTTTCCAAGTTCAGATTATCAGAGTATTCATAGCATGAAAATGGGAACCAATAACAGAATGCAGACCAGATACAAAAGGATGAATGTTCATGTACAAATACATGCATAAATGCAAGAGATACTCCACTGTATAAAAAGGTAAATAAATTAGAAACTAAGATAAAAACTCACTGCTTCTTGATAGCAACATATGAATTCAGTTCTTTAATCTGAAAAAGGCGTGCTTCAATTTAGTTAGGTGATCAATGTGCAAGGAAGTGTAAAATAAAAGGCACAAATTAAACCAAAGTTGCCAATAGCACCATTGACTGTTTCTTTTCATTGAGCTTTTTGTTGGTATCATGAGTATTTCTGCTCTCCGCATCCTTCATCACTTTCTCAAATTCCTTGATAAGCCTAGAAAAACACCAAAGTGCACAATCAAAAATCAGCAAAAGACAATTATTGCATACTAATAACTATGCATAACTCTCTTTTTTCCGGTAATTAGCATCATTTGCATGCATTCTGTAGCATTTGAAATGCACCATCATCAGTTTTGGACAAAATCACAATGAAAACAATGTAACTAGAAATTCATCACTACAAGATATCTAAAATTCATCTACCTAAAAGCAAAAAACCAAAAAAAAAAAAAAAAAGGAAAAGATTTCTCTGCTTTGCACCAGCAGCATCCTGCACATGGCAACATCACCTGTTTACATGCCCTACAATCAACTGCAATACACACAACAGAGGACATGTAAATGATATGGCTGCAGAAGTTACGCACAGCAATACACAACAATAGATTTCTCTGAAAATAAACTTTTTTATTGTACTCCACTAGTAAAATTAGCTTCCCTATGAGCTTTACAAAGTATACGACCTTTTAATACTCCACCACCATAAATTCCAACCACTGAAGCTCGACATTCACATGTAACATTACAAATCAGTAATACGGACTGATTTGTGGGTTCTGACTTGCATATTCAACTAGAAAGTTTCTAACATCCGTAGCAAAAGTGCAACTAATTATCAAGAAAACAAAAAGAACTTAAGTAATGGCAACTTCTTTTTTTCTTAAAAAAATAAAAGAAGAGAAATGAAACAAAAAAAAATGCAATTAATGCTCCAAATTTTGCATAACTACGTATCACATAGAAGAGATTCATAAACATTTACCTCTTGGATTCCCGCATTTTATCAGTAAGTTCTTCCAACTGCCTACTCCGCCGATTTGGGTCTTTGATTTTCTCCAATTTCTGAAATCCATTTCTGTTGGCAATGCCATAAGCACAAATTACTCGATGCATAGCAATAGGCCACCCAAGAATCTCTAGTATTAATTTGACCCTAAGTTTCCTTAATTTATACAAGAAATGATCATTAGCAAATTATTACCTTCATGAATCGCATTCAAATCTACATATAACACCAATTTCCGACAATAAATGTTAAAAACTTCATGTTTCATCAGTTAATTTCGCATTCTTCAAAAATTTTTCATCGATTCGAGGAAATGAGGTGGAGAAAGAGTTTTGCATAGGCTACTTCCAGCCATTCAACACAGTTTAGTAATAGATATTTCCACCAAAAAAAAAAAAATCTTTTTTCTTAATTTGCTAGAAATAATCTATTGAGTTTAAATGGTTAAAATCAAGTCCTGCCATAATCTAACAAACGAAATAGAAGGGAAGAGTTCGGAATTCTTACGACAATGCGCGGAAGATATCAATGATCTGCCCCTCGATCTCGGCCAGCTCCTCGCTGATCTCAGAAAAATCCATCTCGAACTCCTCAACAATGAAAAATTATATGAATCCAAAATAACTCCTCTAACGACGTCTAACATCCACCGAATCCACCATTGAGCTCCTCATCGCATTCCAATCCCCACACACTCCATGGCGATCCCCGCCATGTAGGAATCCAAATGCGATGCTTCAAAGACTTTCCGATCTCCCTCGGGATCGCCGAACCGGAGCCCGAGAACCCCAATGCGGGATCCGAATCGAGATCCAGACCCGGGGCGCGAGAAGAGATGACGGCAAGGGGGGAGGGGCAGAATCGATTCTAGGGTTTGTTTCCAGATCTCGTGGGCGCAGGAAGGAACGGTTTGGGAGGTTCTCGAACAGCTCGGTTGGTTTTTTGGTCCGATTTCTTTTCAAATTTTGAGCGAATTTTTCTCAATCAAAAAGGGCTGGGGCGTCCATTGGCTGTACTGTTTGACGTGCGAGATCTTGTGCGGGATTCGACCCTGTTAGATTTGGTGGTCCAATTTCGTAATCCAGATGGTGACCTCCCTCCGACGCAACGAAAAGCGTCGTTTCCGGTGAATATTTCTCGGAGTCTGGGCCGCCTGTTATGCAAACGTGGCAGGGGTTTGTTTGGGGCCCATTTGTACATGGTAACCCTTAAAACAAAACTAAAAAGAAGAATAAAAAAAAAACTGATTGAGAGCGAGAGATTGGCGGTGAAGATTTTGTAGTATCCACGTATCGTATTGGAAGGAGATTCTGCAATGGCTTTTTCCTGGATTAATAACAGATCGGACCTGAGGCGATACATTCCTTTGCTTCTTGATATGCATAAGTTGATCGATGCTGCTGATTATTTTAAAACTGTGCCTTGTTGTTTCAAAGAAGGAAGCCTTGCTGCGAATTTTAACCTTCCAGGCTTCATCCAGATTTTTCTCGGATGTTGACCTATGGTGCTTCTGGTTGTACTTATGTTAGACTTGCTTCGTTCTTCTTTGATCCTTTACTTCTAATTGCCAGTGATATTTATATCAAAAAAAAAAAAAAAGAAAAGAAAGAAGAAGGTGGAGGAGGAGGCTAATCCATGCAATCTCATTTTGGTCAAAACCTCGGCTCTCAAGTAGATCAAGCCATTGCTCGAGGAATTAGAGATCCACTGATCAAAAATTGAGATGGTGGTGTTGCCATCCGGAATTGGATCCTCCATATTTTTTTTTTCTAAAAGAAGGACGAGGGAAGGTACCATCTGAACTAAAGTTCGTCTATCGTGCATGCTTACTTTGTGAAGCGGGAGGCAAGGTTAAAAATAAGGACTATTTAGAGTATTATGATGGTCTTGAAAGGGACCATGTTACAAATATTATAATTATTATTTGACCACTATCTTATTATAATAATCATTTGTATAAAAAAAAAAATGATCATTGTTTATATTTATACTATTTCTATAAATAAAATATTTTAAAATAAATTTTATATTAAATTTTGTTAAAAGGAGCTTGTAGCATCTAGAAATATATTTTTTGTTGAGTAAATAAGATTTCAATAATAATGATATTACTTTTCTTAGTTCCTTGTTATTATTTTATATTATATCACTATTTTTTTAAAAAAAATACAAGCGAGTGCTCACACCAATTTAGCATGAGTATATTTTAAAAGGTCGAAAAATAAAATATCCTACAAAGATTTGCTGTGATTGCGGTTGTTGTTGCTTCTGCAGTTAAAATAGATCGATGAAACAGGATATTCAAGTCTCGAAAATATAATAGTTTGGTGAAGGTTGCTTGATAAAATTAAAATTCAACTGGAATGATCAGAAATTCAGAACAATTTAAGTAAACCAAGAGGCATCAGAAGCTATGGCATGGCATGTAAGTGGACGTCAAATGGAATCAAACAATGGAATGCCTGAAAAAAAAAACTGCAGCGAAATGAAATGATGCCTAAAATACAAAAAGAAATTTCAGTAAAATGACCGTTGGGTGATCATCTGAGCATCAAGCAAAAAAGCCTACATACCTTCACCAGCTCGGGATAATTCAAAATCAACAATACAGTTGATGAATGGAAACAACATACTACGTTCTTCGCATCCACGGTGACAACATGATAAATATAAGTAGGCATTAAGATTCATGTCTGAAATGCATTATGGCATGAGTGCATGCTATGTGATTCTACGGTAACAATGGTGGATGAGCTGAATCAGTCTAGATGTTGCATAAGCTCCATTAAGCTATCAAGTTAGTAGGTCTTTTAATCGAAGGCCATAATTACATGCAAATGCAAATGAGAACAGGGATTAGCATACAGTGGAAACATGGCATTTAATAGTCCACAACTTGTGGATGCATTAATATTCGATATAAGATACAAGAGGTAGGCTATGTAGGCTCAATACACAAATGCATGTGAAAATAGATTGAGATCCAAAAGGTGTCAAGTTATTTTGGTGTTTTAACTGAGGGTCATCGCACGCAAATGAGAACAGAGATTAGCATGGCATAGAATAGTCTACAACTTATGGATGCATTAATATTCTGGGAGAGGTAGGCTAAGTGTAGGCTCGATACAAATGCATGTGAAAAAAATGTGATATGTTACTGCAAAAATGAGATCCAAAAGGAGGCGAATTGGGTGCCGAACAATCGCATCACAAAATGCAAGTCCAGGAAGGATTCATTCCGAAATTTTTATAAGCATATACATGTAAATTATAAGTATATAATAAAATTTTAATTGATATTTGATCTACAACACTCTGTTCATCAATATCTCAGATGGTATTGGTACGGATGAGGAAGAAGCTTAGGCAACATGTGCAATGATCTCCTTATCGCCGTATAATTAGAACGGGAAATAGAGAAGGCAAGGAATTGGAGATGAAGGACTAATAATATTCCCAGGGAAAACTAGAATTCTATTTTTTAAATTGGTTGGACCAGATAGAAAGAATTGACCATCACCGTATGGTATGAAGCACAATCATCAAACTGTTCGCGCCTTGCAATATAAAGTCTAAGAGTGTATGATTGCTCAAAAGACGACAGGCGGACATTATTTTTTATCATCCTTGACAAAATAAAACTTCATACCTTCGTTAACGTGTATGTTGCTGGAGAAGCATATACATTCACCGGAGATGTAAACTATGGAGAACAATCCCTTGCAAGGCAGGACATGGAAAAGAAGAAACTTTTGCCATCTGAGTTAAAAGGAGTAATTAAACATGATTGCAAACAACATAACACCAGCATGTGCAAGAGCTAAAATCCAGGGTCAAGTTTTCACCTCTTCTACCATTTTTTTTTTTTAAAAAAAAAAAAATGTAATTCCTTCGTATGGCAATTCTACTAGTCATCCCGATGAAAATGGGCATGAATAATCTGTTTGGTTGAGGACTACTTAACAATATTTATCGCATAAAATAGCAATAAATAGCATATTTTATATGAATTAACTACTAATGTTTTTATATAGAAGAAGATAAATAATTTGATTATTATTTTATATTTTATTAAGAAATAGTGAACATATCAACTAGTGTACAGTATAACATTACAGCAGTTGTCACCTAAAAATTTACAAAATTGAAGTGAAAGTATAAGAAAAATATAAAATAAATTATATACAAGATATTTAATTTCAAATATAAAATTTAAATAAATATAGAATATGAATAAAATAAAGAAATAAATAATAAAATGGAGAAAAGGAGAACAAATTATAAGTCATAACAACCAAAGAGAAGCACAAAAGTTATAGAATTACTTTCATTATCTAGCTAATGGTATATTAAAAAAAATTAGAACTGATTATATTCTGATTCATGGCCAGTTAAATCAGCTGCCAGAATTGAATTGCTTCTCCTTCTCAATTCATTTCCTTTGTTTCACCTCCACATATTGGAATGGGAATCATGATTCGGATTCTCTCTCTTCCATTCCCATTCCCGTTCCATTTGTTTTCCATTCTTGGAAACCAAACATGAAGTTAGTTGTTCATCCATTTGAAGAGCATAGCATGCTTTGGTACTGTTGGTGCAGATCTTTTGTAATGTGAGGCAATTCATTATCAAGTCTTTGCATAAGGCTTAGCTTGTAGAGAAAGAAACACTCTTTATTTATGATGGGGCACAAGGAAACGGAATGATCGTTGCATATCAAATATGATATTGATGATGGTAACGTTGATGATCTCTTCTTTATCCCTTTATTTAGCATATTGAACCTAATAATTTTGGCAATGTTGTTGATGATGTCTTGCATATCCTTTTCGTTTTTATACGGGCCTATTTTTGGATATATTCTTTTCCCTAACATTTAAGAGAAATTGAAGAAAATTTTGTGTTCTGTAATTTGATTCATGATCCAATCCAACTCCCTCAAAGATTGTGATGCAATCATGATATTGACAACACCAATGATAAGAATTAGGGGACAGCTAACCTAACTATTTAAATTCAGCTCGCATATTCACCAAAAATTTCATGTCAAAGGCAAACTTAGTGCTAGTGCAATTTTCTTTTAATTTATCTCGCAACTTCTAAGTCACCCATATCGCTATAAATTTCTGCAATAATTTTGCACAGTAGACTACTAGTTGGTGCATGTTGTGCCAGCTATGCAATGGATAGTGCTTGACACCGACTAGCATGCATGATACCACGGGCATGAGTACCCAATTCATGGTTTTGCAATATCATAGCAAAGACATAACTATGGGTACTGTTAGTGCAGAATCTGGTTGACGTCAGATCGAGCTAGAGTTGGAGAAGAAGAGGTTGCCGTCGGTAACCTGCAAAATAAAGTATCGTCTGAAGTCGGTAGTGGTGGTGGCTTCGGCAGGATCCTCCGACGATCAAGTTAACTCTTCTGATCAACAAAAATGGAGTGCTCAGACAAGAATTCAGCAAAGTTTTGGAAAGAAGAAGAGAGCTTAGAGAAAACGTATCTAGAGGATCCTTTTTATAGATGGAGCATGTATAACCATAACCGTCTGGTAGTGGGCCGCTTGGGGCCATGTGAAATTTATTACCGTAACCGTCCAATAGTGGGTCGTTTGGAGCCACGTGAAATTTATTATGGAGAGAGATGTCGCTCGTTCGTTGAGATTTAATAGTCAAAATTTGGAGGAAGCAGGCATTGGTTGAAGAGCTTTGACATATGTTAATTCCAAAGGAGTTCGGACTCCTAAAGGGAATACAGCTAGAGGAGATTATCCGAAAGAAATACTACTTAAAATCTGAAAGTAATCCACTGGAGGAATTCGGATGGAGTTCAACTGATGGAGAAGTCCAGAAGAAGTTCGACTGGTTGAGAAGTTCGGCTGAAAGAGAAGTCCGGAAGAAGTTTGACTCCTCGAGGAATCTGACTGAAGAAAAAATTCGAAAGGAGTTCAGCTCCTGGAGGAATCCGACTGAAGAAAAAATCTGAAAGAAGTTCGACTCCTAGAGGAATCCGACTAAAGGAGAAGTCCTGGAGGAATCCGACTACTGAAGGAATCCGACTGAAAGAGAAGTTCGAAAGGAGTTCGGCTCCTAGAGGAATCCGACTGAAGGAGAAGTCCTAAAGGAATCCGATTGAAGAAGATGTCCGAAAGGAGTTCGGCTCTTGGAGGAATCCAACTGCTGGAGAAATTTGATTGAAGGAGAAGTTCAAAAAGAGATCGGCTTCTAAAGAATTCGACTGAAGAAGAAGTCTGGAAGGAGTTTGATTCCTAGAGAATTCGACTGAAGAAGAAGTACGGAAGGAGTTCGACTTCTGGAGAAATCTGACTGAAGAAGAAGTACGAAAGGAGTTCGGCTTCTGGAGGAAATTGACTAAAGAAGAAATCCGAAAGGAGTTCGACCGCTGGAGGAGTTCAGTCGCTGAAGGAGTTCGGCTAGGGTTTGATCGCTGGAGGAATAATTTTCGATCGAAGCTCTTCTGTGATTACCAGTTGCATTAGGCTAAGCATCAGACTGAATTTTAGTGGGAGCGAGATTTATCTTCAATAATAGTCCCCCACTCTCGAGTTCAAAATTCGAAGAAAGAAAGTATAAAAAAGATGACTACCGAAGTTCTTTTTCGGGCTCTGCACCCATTGAGATTGAAGCTCTTGAAATTTCAGAGGAGATCTTATCTCTAGCCGAGGTTGAAGAAGATCTTATCTTCTGTTGAGGTTAACATTGAAGCTCGAAGAAGATCTTATCTCCAGCCGAGGTTGAAGAAGATCTTATCTTCTGTTGAGGTTGAAGTTGAAGCTCGAGGAAAATCTTATCTCCAGCCGAGATTGAAGGAGATTTTATCTTCTGTTGACGTTGAAGCTCAAGAGAGATCTTATCTTCAGTCAAGGTTGAAGGAGATCTTATCTCCAGCCGAGGTTGAAGCTTGCGGAAGATCTTATCTCTAGCAGAGATTGAAGGAGATCTTATCTCCTGTTGATGTTGAAGCTCGGAGAAGATCTTATCTCCAGTCGAGGTTGAAGAAGATCTTATCTCCTGTTGACAGGTCGGAGCTCGGGAAAGATCTTATCTTCAGTCAAGGTTGAAGAACATCTTATCTCTTGTTGACGTTGACGTTGAAGCTCGGAGGAGATCTTATCTCCAGTCGAGGTTGAAGGAGATCATATCTCCTATTGAGATTGGCGTTTAAGCTCGGAGGAGATCTTATCTTCAATCGAGATTGAAGGATCCCTCTTCTCACCTCGTCTAAAATGAACGAGGCCTTCGACTTTGCTCATGTTAGGATGAGGTTCTCCTCCTGTTCCTAATGGACTGTAGGGGCATATAAATACCGTTATCTGGATCTTTTTCCTCATCTCGTCTAAAATGAATGAGGCCTTCGACTTTGCTCACGTTAAGACGAGGTTCTTTTCCTATTCCTAATGGGCTATTGGAGCACATAAGGACCGTTATCAGGGCCTCTTTCCTCATCTCATCTAAAATGAACGAGGCCTTCGACTTTGCTCATGTTAGGACGAGGTTCTTCTTCTGTTCCTAATGGACTATAGGGGCACATAAGGGCTGTTGTTAGGGCCTCTTCCCTCATCTCATCTAAAATGAAGGAGAACTTCGACTTGCTCATATTAGGATGAGATTCTCCTCATGTTCTTAATATGGCCACTATTGATTGCTTTTTTTCTGTCGTCACATAGTTTTTACACCGAGAAACAATAATATTGAAATGGAGGAGTTTTATTGAAGAAAAATTATTGGCGGTACATTCTCAGATTCTCTAAGTTTCAAGGTCGTGGGAGCGTTGTTCCTCCAAGCTTCTTCAGACGATAAGTTTCGGATCAAACGATCTCCTCTACTTCATACGGGCCTTTTTAATTTGGGGCAAGCCTTCTCTGGCTCTAAGGTTGAGAGATGGCGGCTCACCGAAGTACTAAGCCCCCTAGAATAGCATTGATGATGTTGGAAGGCGGCTGATCTTCTTGTTGTTCCTTCCTTATTGGTAGTTCTAGCTGTGGTAGCGCGTTTGACTTATCTTCTCTTGCTTCAGATTGACGTCTGTGGAGCATTGAGGGAGGCATAGTTGTGAAACCTTCTAAGAGGAACTTCTTCGCATCGTTCCATCAGAGCTTGTTTGATGATAAGCTCGAGGAGGAGTTCGGACTCGCTTGCACTCGGAGGGGGTCTATGAACGCGATCGAACTTCATTTGATCCTCCATCAGTCATGGATTTACTAGACTCGCCCACCTGTTGCTCTCTTGCGGCTCCCTCATCTCTTAATTTGAAGGCTTCTTTCGCTCGAACATATCCTTCGGCCCGAGCTAGCAGATCGATAAAGTTCTTGGGATACTTCTTCTTTAAGAAGAACAGCAAATCATTCTTCTGAAGGCCGTCCTTGAGTGCGGCCATTGCAATAGACTAGTCTAGGTTCCAGACCTCCAATGCAGTAGCGTTAAATCGGATGATATAAGCCTGGATAGATTCTCTCTTCTTTTGCTTGATATTCATCAGAAAATTCAAATCTCAATGCGGACGTCGACTGCTGACGAAGTGAGCTGCAAACTGATGGCTCATATGGTCAAAAAAGAAGATTATATCCGATTTCAATACCCAATACCAATTTCTTGCTGCTCCCTTTAAGATAGATAAAAAAGCTCGGCATAAGATGGCGTCTGATGCGCCATAAAGCAGCATCATAGTCTGGAAGGCCTTTGAATGATCGATCGGATCAAAGGTTCCATCGTAGCTTTCAAATCGAGGGAAGCTCGAAGTTCGATGGAATGAATTCTTACATAATTTGGAGAGAAAATGAGGGGATTGATGCGAACGTCGTCATGGTGAGCCGGGATGATGTAGCCGAGCTCTTCAATCCATCGATCCATCCCTCATAATTTTTGATCGAGGACGTCATCTCGATCGTAGACCTTAGAAGGCTTCCGACTGTAGATGAAAAAGGTTTCTTCTGAAAAAAAATCACGATCCGAACAAGGATCCTCTGCTCTCTATTTTTCCTTCCGACTGACGATGGGTATGCTAGTCCAAGTGCTCTTTCTTGGGATCGATTTTCGATATCCTGACAATGGCCCTTATATGCCCCTACAGTCCGTTAGAAATAGGAGAAGAACCTCATCCTAACATGAGCAAAGTCGAATGCCTCATTCGTTTTAGACGAGATGAGATGAGAGGCCCTGACAACGGTCCTTATATGCTCCTACAGTCCGTTAGGAACAGGAGGAAAATCTTGTCCTAACATGAGCAAAGTCGAAAGCCTCATTCATTTTAGACGAGATGAGGGAAGAGGCCCTAACAACGGTCCTTATATGCCCCTACAGTCCGTTAGAAATAGGAGAAGAATCTCATCCTAACGTGAGCAAAGTCGAAGACCTCATTCATTTTAGACGAGGTGAGAAGAAGGGTCCTTCAATCTCGGGTGGAGATAAGATCTCTCCTGAGCTTTAACGTCAACATCAATAGGAGATAAGATCTCCTTCAATGTCGATTAGAGATAAGATTTTCTTCGAGCTTCAATGATAATGTCAACAGGAGATAAGATTTTCTTCAATCTCGACTGAAGATAAGATCTTCCTCGAACTTCAACGTCAACCTCAATAAGAGATAAGATCTTCTTCAACCTCGACTAGAGATAAGATCTCCCCTAAGCTTCAACGTCAACTTCAATAGGAGATAAGATCTTCTTCAACCTCGACTGAAAATAAGATCTTTCCCGAGCTTCAACGCCAATCTCAATAGAAAATAAGATCTTCTTCAACCTCGAATGGAGATAAGATCTTCCTTGAACTTTAAATTCAACCTCGACTGAAGATGAGATCTTCTCCAAGCTTCAACTGCAATATCAGCAGGAGATAAGATCTCCTTCAACCTCGGCTGGATATAAGATCTCTCTCGAGCTCCAATCCTTCAATAGGAGATAAGATCTCCTTCAACCTTGGTCGAAGATAAGATCTCCTTTCAGTCCTCTCCTTTAGTCGGATTCTTTCAGAAGCCGAACTCCTTTCGAATTTTTTCTTCAGTCAAGTTCTTCTAGGAGTCAAACTTCTTTCGAATTTCTTCTTCAGTCAGATTCCTCCAGGAGCCGAACTTCTTCCGAATTTTTTCTTCAGTCAAGTTTTTTTAGGAGCCAAATTTCTTCCAAATTTCTCCTTCAGTCAGATTCTTTCATGAGCCAAACTCCTTCCAGACTTCTCCTTCAGTCAGATTTCTTCATCAACCGAACTCCTTTCGAATTTCTCTTTCAATCGAATTTTTCTAGGAGTCAAACTTTTTTCGAATTTATCCTTCAGTCAAGTTTTCTTTAAGAGTTCGAACTCATCTGAAATTGATGTATGTCAAAGCTCTTCACTAACCAACGTCTGCTTCCTCCGAACTTCGACTATTAAATCTCAACGAACGGCCACATCACGGTAACGGGCATCTCTCTCCATAACAAACTCTACGTAGCCTCAAGCAGCCCACTATCGGATGATTACTATCGTCATTATTAATCTGCTTTGAACTCCATCTATAAAAAAAATCCTTCAGATATATTTTCTCTAAGCTCTCTTCTTCTTTCCAAAATTTTACTGAATTCTTACCTGAGCACTCAATTTCTATTGGCTAGAAGAGCTGACTTGATCGTCGAAGGATCCTGTGGGAGCCACCACCATCGACTCTGGGCGAAACTTTATTTTGCAGGTCACCATCGGTGACCTCTTTTTTCTCAACTTCAGCTCGATCTGGCATCAATCAGATTCTGTGCCAATAGGTACAATTCACATTTTTTATAATGTGAGGCAATTCATTATCAAGTCTTTGCATAAGGCTTAGCTTGTAGAGAAAGAAACACTCTTTATTTATAATGGGGCATAAGAAAACGGAATGATCGTTGCATATCAAATATGATATTGATGATGGTAACGTTGATGATCTCTTGTTTATCCCTTTATTTAGCATATTGAACCTAATAATTTTGGCAATGTTGTTGATGATGTCTTGCATATCCTTTTTGTTTTTATACAGGCCTATTTCTGGATATATTCTTTTCCCTAACATTTAAGAGAAATTGAAGAAAATTTTGTGCTTTGTAATTTGATTCATGATCTAATCCAATCCAATCCAACTCCCTCAAAGATTGTGATGCAATCATGATATTGACAACACCAATGATAAGAATTAGGGGATAGCTAACCTAACTATTTAAATTCAGCTCACATATTCACCAAAAATTTCATGTCAAAGGCAAACTTAGTGCTAGTGCAATTTTCTTTTAATTTATCTCGCAACTTCCAAGTCACCCATATCGCTATAAATTTCTGTAATAATTTTGCACAGTAGACTACTAGTTAGTGCATGTTGTGCCTGCCATGCATGTTGTGCCAGCTATGCAATGTATAGTGCTTGACACCGACTAGCATGCATGATACCACGGGCATGAGTAGCCAATTCATGGTTTTGCAACATCATAGCAAAGACATAACTATGGGTACTGTTGGTGCAGAATCTGATTGACGTTGGATTGAGCTGAAGTTGGAGAAGAAGAGGTCACCGTCAGTGACCTGCAAAATAAAGTTCCATCCGGAGTCGGTGGTGGTGGCTTCGGTAGGATCCTCCGACGATCAAGTCAGCTTTTCTGGCCAATAAAAATGGAGTGCTCAGGTAAGAATTCAGTAGAGTTTTGGAAAGAACAAGAGAGCTTAGAAAAAATATATCTGAAAAGTTTCTTTTATAGATGGAGCCTGTATAGTCGTAACCGTTCGGTAGTGGGCTACTTGGGATCACGTGAAATTTATTACCATAATCATCTAATAGTGGACCGCTCGAGCCCATGTAAAATTTATTATGGAGAGAGGTATCATCTGTTCATTGAGATTTAATAGTTAAAGTTTGGAGAAAGCAGGTGTTGGTTGAAGAGCTTTGACATATGTCAATTTTAGAGGAGTTCGGACTCCTAAAGAAAATACGGCTAGAGGAGATCATCCAGAAGAAATACTATTTAAAATCTGAAAGTAATCCACTGAAGGAATCTGGATGGAGTTCGATTGATAAAAAAGCTCAGAAAGAGTTCGACTAGTGGAGAAATTTGGCTGAAGAAGTTCGACTCCAGGAGGAATCTGACTGAAGAAAAATTTTAGAAGAATGTCGACTTCTAAAGAAATTCAACTAAAAAAAAAGTTTGAAAAAAATTTGGCTCCTGGAGGAATCTGACTGAAGGAGAAGTTCTGAAGAAATTCGACTGAAGAAGGAATCTGACTGAAGGAGAAGTCCAAAAGAAGTTCGGCTCCTAAAAAAATTCGACCGCTGAAGGAATCCGACTGAAAGAGAAGTCTGAAAGAAGTTCAGCTCCTGAAGAATTCGACTGAAGGAGAAGTACGGAAGAAGTTTGACTTTTGAAGAAATTCGATTGAAAGAGAAGTACGAAAGAAGTTCGACTCTTGAAGAAATCTGACTGGAGGAGAAATTCGGAAGGAGTTCGACTCCTGGAGGAAATCGACTGAAGGAAAAATTCGAAAGGAGTTCAGTCGTTAGAAGAGTTCGGCTGGGGTTTGATCACTTGAGAGATAATTTTTGATCGAAGCTCTTCTATGATTATCAGTTGCATTAGGCTAAGCATCAGACTGGACTTCGATGGGAGCGAGATTTATCTCAAAAATAGTCTTTCCACTTTCGAGTTTGAAATTCAAAGGAAGAAAGTACAAAAAAGATGACTGTCGAAGTTCTTTCTCGGACTTTGCTCCCATTGAGATTGAAGCTCCTAGAAGCTTGGGGAAGATCTTATCTCTAGCCGAGGTTGAAGGAGATCTTATCTTCTATTAAGATTGATGTTGAAGCTCGGAGAAGATCTTATCTCTAGCTGAGGTTGAAGAAGATCTTATGTTCTGTTGACGTTGAAGCTCGAGAAAGATCTTATCTCCAATTGAGGTTGAAGAAGATCTTATCTCCTATTGATGTTGAAGCTCGGAGAAAATCTTATCTCCAGTCGAGATTAAAGAAGATCTTATCCTATTGACGTTGAAGCTTGGGAGAGATCTTATCTCTAACCAAGGTTGAAGCTTGGAAAAGATCTTATCTCCAGTAGAGGTTGAAGAAGACCTTATCTCCTGCTGATGTTGAAGCTCGGGGGAGATCTTATCTTCAACCAAGGTTGAAGAAGATCTTATCTTCTGTTGACAGATCAGAGCTCGGAGGAGATCTTATCTTCAACCGAGGTTGAACGAGATCTTATCTCCTATTGACGTTGATGTTGATGTTCGAAGGAGATCTTATCTCCAATCGAGTCAGAACCTCTCTTCTCACCTCGTATAAAATGAACGAGATCTTCGACTTTGCTCACATTAGAATGAGGTTCTCTTCTTATTCCTAACGGACTGTAGGAACATATAAGGGCCATTGTCAGTGCCTCTCTCCTCATCTCGTCTAAAACGAACGAGGTCTTCAACTTTGCTCATGTTAGGACGAGATTCTCCTCTTATTCCTAACGGACTATAGGGGTGGATCATTGTCAGGATCTCTCCTCTCATCTTATCTAAAATAAATGAGGCCTTCAACTTTATTCATGTTAGGATAAGGTTCTCCTCCTAATACTAATGGGCTGTAAGGGCGCATAAGGACCGTTGTTAAGGCCTCTCCCCTTATCTCATCTAAAATGAACGAGGCCTTCGACTTACTTATGTGAGGATGAGGTTCTCCTCCTATTCTTAACTTGGCCACTATTGATTGCTTCTTCCTTATCATCACGGTTTTTGTACCAAGAAATCATAATATTGAAATTAAGAAGTTTTATTGAAGAAAAATTACTGGTAGTATATCTTCAGATTTTTTGAATTTCAAGATCGTGGGAGCATTATTTTTTCGAGCTCCTTCAGGTGATAAGTTTTGGACCGGATGACCTCCTCTATTTCATATGAATCTTTCCAATTCGGAGCAAGCTTTCTCTGGCTCTAAGGTTGAGAGATGGCGGCTTATCGAAGCACTAAGTCCCCTAGAGATAGTATTGATAATGCTGAGAGATGGCCGATTTTCTTATTGTTCCTTCCTTCTTGATGGTTCTGGCTGTGGCAGTGCCCTCGATCGATCTTCTCTTGCTTCAGATCGACGTTTGTGGAGCATTGAGGAGGACGTAGTTGTGAAACCTTCTGAGGAAAGAACTTCGTCATGCCCTTCTATCGGGGCTTCTTTGACGACGAGCTCGAGGAGGAGTTCAGGCTCACTTGCGCTCGGGAGAATTTCGTAAGCGTGATCAAATTTCATTCGGTTTCCCATCAGCTGTGGATTTATTAGACTCGTTCGCCCATCACTCTCTTACGGCTTTCTTGTCCTTCAACTTGAAGGCTTCTTCTGCTCAGACATATCCTTCAGCCCGAGCTAGCAAATCGATAAGGTTTCTTGGGTACTTTTTCTTCAGAAAAAATAGCAAATCATTCTTCTGAAGGCCGCCCTTGAGCGCGACCATTACAACAGACTAGTCCAGATTCTGGACCTCTAATGCAGCAGCATTAAATCGGATGACATAAGTTCGGATAGATTTTTTCTCTTTCTACCTGATATTCATCAAAAAATCCAAACCTCGATGGGGACGTTGACTGCTAATGAAGTGAGCCGCAAATTGATGGCTCATCTAGTCAAAAAAAAAGATCGTACCCAACTTCAATATCAAATATCAGTTTCTTACTATTTCTTTTAAGGTAGACAGAAAAGCTTAGCATAAGATGGTGTCTGGTGCACCATGGAGCAGCATCATGATCCGAAAGACCTTCAGATGATCGACCGGATCAAAGGTTCCATCGTAGCTTTCAAATTGGGAAAGCTTAAACTTTGGTGGAACAGACTCTTATATAATTTGGAGAGAAAAAGAAAGATCGGTGCAGACATCGTCATGATGACCTGAGGTAATGTGGCATAGTTTCTCGATCCATCGGTCCATCTTTCATAGTTTCTGATCGAGGACGTCATCTCGATCGCAGATCTTAAAAGGCTTTCGACTGTTGACGGGGAAGGTCTCTTTCAGAGAAGAATCATGATCCGATCAAGAATTATTTGCTCTCTATTTTTTCTTCATAGGGGTGATGGGTATGCTAGCCCAAGTGCTCCTCTTTGGGATCGATTTCTGATATCTCGATGGTAAATTTTCTGACAAAACTGCTATTGGAGGCTGTCGCATGGCTTACACCATCTTGGTGAGGCCCTGAATCTGCTGCATTAGCAGGTTAAACTACTTCGAATCTACCATGACTGTCGGTGGAGGAGGTTGAAGCACCGACGTTAGAGTAGGAATGCATGGGTCTAGCTTGGATCTTGGAGAAAAAGATCCATAAGATCGATTGAGCACTTCTTTAAGAATAAGGATACCTCAGAAATAGAGGGCCTTTCCTCTAGTACCAATCTTATTGGTGCAGAATTTGATTGACGTCGGATCGAGCTGAAGTTGGAGAAGAAGAGGTCACCATTGATGATCTGCAAAATAAAATTTCATTCGGAGTCGATGGTGGTAGCTCCGATAGGACCCTCCGACGATCAAGTCAACTCTTTTTGCTAATAGAAATGGAGTACTCAGACAAGAATTCAGTAGAATTTTAGGAAGGAGAAGAGAACTTAGAGAAAACGTATCTGAAGAATTTCTTTTATAGACGGAGCCTATATAGCCATAATCATTTGATAGTGGACCACTCGGAGCTACGTAAAATTTATTACCGTAATCGTTTGATAGTGGGCTTCTTGAGGCCACATGAAATTTATTATGGAAAGAGGTATCGTCTGTTCGTTGAGATTTAATAGTCAAAGTTTGGAGGAAGCAGACATTGGTTGAAGAGCTTTGACATATGTCAATTCTAGAGGAGTTTGGACTCCTAAAGGAATACGACTAGAGGGGGTCATCCAAAAAAAATATTACTTAAAATCTGAAAGTAATCTACTGGAGAAATCTGGATGGAGTTCGACTGAAGGAAAGGTCCAAAAGAAGTTTGACTCCTGAAGGAATCTAACTGAAGAAAAAATTCGAAAGAAGTTTGGCTCATGGAGGAATCCGACTGAAGAAGAGTCCGAAATGAGTTCGGCTTCTGAAGAAATCCGACTGAAGAAGAAGTCCTGGAGGAATCCAAGTGAAAGAGAAGTTCAAAAGGAGTTCGGCTCCTGAAGGAATCCGACTGAAGGAGAAGTCTTGGAGGAATCCAACTAAAGAAGAAGTTTGGAAGGAGTTCGGCTCCTGAAGAATTCGACTGAAGAAGAAGTATGGAAGAAGTTCGGCTTCTAAAGAAATCTGACTGAAGGAGAAGTATGGAAGGAGTTCGGCTCCTGGAGAAATCTGACTGAAGAAGAAGTACAGAAAGAGTTCGGCTCCTGAAGGAATCCGATTGGAGAAAAAATTCGGAAGGAGTTTGGCTACTGAAGGAAACCGACTGAAGGAGAAATCTGAAAGAAGTTCGGCCGTTGGAGGAGTTCAGCCGCTGAAGGAGTTCGGCTGGGGTTCGGCCACTTGAGGGATAATTTTCGATCAAAGCTTTTCCATGATTATCAGTTGAATTAGACTAAGCATCAGATTGAATTTCGATGAGAGCGGGGTTTATTTTCAATAGGTACAAATAAGTTGATCAACTCACAAGCTACTCGAACTTAACTCGGATCCAAGCTTCACTTAACTCTGATTGTTATTAAGCTCGAGTAACTTTTTCAAATCAAACCAAAATACTTCATTCGAAGACTTATAAAAATAATTGGGTATATACATATTTTTAATAATATTATATTTTACTTATAATATAAATTATTAATTTAGTATTTCAAAAGATGATATCATGTTATTTTATTTTAGTCATATTTTTTTTAATTATGAACAAGCTCCAATTTTAGCTCAAGCATAGCTTGGTTAGTATTCGAGTTGAATCAAGTTAATCTCGAATTATTTTTTTCCTTTCTTTCTCTTATTCTTTCTTTCCTTTTTTTTCCTCCTTTCCTTCACTTCTTTCTTTTTCTTCTTACTTTCTTTCTTTCTTTTTCTTCTTCTTCTTTTCTTCTTTTATTTTTTTCTTTTTTTTCTTTCCTTCCTCTTTACTCCATTTTTCTGCATGGATGGATTTGGAGTCTTGCTCCTATCCGGTCCCATTTTTACACAAGAATAGATGGTACACCCAAGATAGCCCTATCCCTATCCCACAAGGAGTCAAAATCTTGACTTTAATCATCTTTTAGTATTGCTTTACATTCACATTTGATGATAAATTTAATGATCTTGCACTTTTGCATAGCATTCGCATCCACCAGTAACTCTAATCATCTCTCCACATTGCATAACATTCACAATCAACAGTAGCTTTTTTTGTGTGCCAGAAGATTTAGCAGTTTGTTCGCACAACTTCTATATACTAAAAGAATCATAAACAAACTTAGTAGTCTTTTTTATTTTATTTTATTTTATTTTATTTGCCATCTCTTTTCTACATTTATGCACTAAGACATATTGCAATTTGCAAGACACACATATGTAGGCAAATAGCATGTACACATGATATGTATAACATAACCCACCAGCTTCCTATGGTTCTATAGGCTAGGAGATATATAGTTTTAATAATATTATATTTTATTTATAATATAAATTATTAATTTAGTATTTCAAAAGATAATATATATCATGTTATTTTGTTTTAATCATATTTTTTTAAATTATGATCAAGCTTCAATTTTAGTTCAAGTATAACTTGGTTGGTATTCAAGTTGAATCGAGTTAATTTTGAGTTGTTTTTTTTCCTTTCTTTCTCTTATTCTTTCTTTCCTTTTTTTCTCCTTTCCTTCGTTCCATTCTTCTTCTTTTTCCTTCCTTTTTTTTTCTTTCTTTTTTTTTTCTTTTATTTTTTTTTTTTCTTCTTTCCTTCCTTTTTACTCTTTCTTCATTTTTTTTCCACATGGATGGGTTTGGAGTCTTGCTCCTATCCGGTACACCCAAGATAGCTCTATCCCTATCCCACAAGGAGTCAAAATTTTTTTTTAATCATCTTTTAGTATTGCTTTACATTCACATTCGATGATAAATTTAATGATCTCGTACTTTTGCATAGCATTTGCATCCACCAATAACTTTAATCATCTCTCCACATTGCATAACATTCACAATCAACAGTAACTTTTTTTTTTTAATGTCTTAGCAGTTTATTCGCATAACTATTATATACTAAAAAAGTCATAAACAAATGCAATAATCTTTTTTCTTTAAATTTTATTTACCGTCTCTTCTCTATCTGAGACATATTGCAACTTGCAAGACACGTTGCCGTAGGCAAATAGCATGTACACAGTATATGTATGACATAACCCACCAGCTTCCTATGGTTCTGTACACTTCTCTAAATGGAAACCACGAAGCGAAGGGAGTTGTTTGGGGGTTCTGTACGGTTGTGTAAATGGGAACCACAAAGCAAGGAGAGTTGTTTGGCATGCGGCATGAGGTTGCTATTCACCACACAAGCTATCCTATCAAGAATGATGGTGGTCATACATGAGAGGTTTGGGATAAAACTGGTGGCATGTACATAAATTGATAAACGAAATTGATGACCTATTGCTCCTTGTCGGTGGCTTGAGTTCTTCGCGCCTGTGATTGCGAGGCAACATATTGCAAAATTTCAAAAAGCCTTGTCTGGCCATAGCTCCAAGCCTTCTGCCAATAAAGCATCGTAAAGTCACCAGCCTTTGCTCTCAGCTCAAGCAAACTACGATCAATCTCGGTCTCATGCTTCGCAATAAATGGCCGAAGGTATGTCTCATAGACATATGTCGTGCCCTGTAAAAACCCAAAATAATCAGAAAATATATGGGAGAAAGCATATCGACTGATGAAATCCAATGCGATACCTTTGTTTTAGAATACCAGAGATACACAAAGAATGCCAACTTCGCTTCACCGTACATTGGCAACCTTCGCAACAGCAAAGATAAGGTACGCATCAAAATAAAGAAAACAGGGGAATCCAGGATACAATTAAATGCAGATAAAATAAACTCATGTTATGAAAATTTCTTCATGAATAATAAAAAACCTGTTTACCATGGAATGAGAGTATCTCCAACCCTCTCGAAGATCGTCAGTATTGCAACTAAAATCCTACAAGAAATCAAAACAAACTATTCTCTTTTAGCCACGAACATTGCATCCAATCTTCGATTACGGTAAACAAGCAGAGCAACATACCAGTACTGACACCAAAATCGCAGCTGGTCGATCGCCGGCTCGCTCAATTCCACGGTTTTATAGCATTCATATGCCGGATAGGCATAGCCAAGGATCATTCTGTCAATAAAAAAAGCGGATAACATGAGGCCTACTTCAAGAAAATTCAGGTAGGGATCGTAAAGATGTCTTACATAAAAGCTCTGGTGAGAAATGGCCCGATCATCTTGCACTAAAAATCAATCAAAAACAGCAGGAGCTCTCTTTATCTCTGACCTGATCGAACGAAGAGAAGTTTAAATCAAATTACTAATAAATGCCTCTTAAATCGTTTGTAATATCAGCAAAGCCAAATAATGCAGGATCTGTGATATAAAAATTAAGAACCTAAGCACATTTAACACCAAATCATATTTAATAAAATCTAGGGCATATCATATTTAATAAAATCAAAGGCCAAACAAATTGAGGGGATTGAAACACCGCAGCATCCCCCCGCGCGAAATTACGGGAACATGGAAAAAGAAAATAGCTGACGAAAAAAAAAAACAACTTGAAGGATCCGAGTAAGTCCATCGCACCTGGAGAAGTGGCAGTAAAGGAGAGAGAAAAAAAATTCACGAAAAAAAAAAAAAAAACCCTTCAACCATCCCACAATGGACCAGTATTCATCACGAAAACAAACAAAAAAATAAAAAAGATATGAAAAACCAGGTGAATCGAGAAACAAAGCAGAACAAAGAATCCGAAACCAATTCGATCACAAACGCATTCATCAGAAGACGGAAAAAATAGAGAAACCAAGAGAAATATTGAAACAAAACAGAACAGAGACTCCGAGACGGATTCGATCATAAAAGCATTCATCAAGGACGGAAAAAACAGAGAAATGGAGTGAATATCGGCAATATTTCTCTCACCCCTCGCTAATGATAAGAGACACTCCCGCGACGAGCAAGCGTGCGAGGAGAGAGAAAGAGAGAAAAAAAAATATCGCCCCCTCGATAACAGAACGGGGTGCAATGAGTTATATATACATATATAAAGAGGGAGAAAGAGGGAGGTCGAATTCCGTTGGCGAGGAGCCTCGAACCGCCGCAACCGTCCGAAACGGAGGACCGGAGCGACAGTCGAGAGCCTCGAGTCGAAGCGAAGGAGCGAAGACGAGAAGCGCAAAACTCCCAACACCCTCTCCTTTGGTTTGAATTCTCTCTCTCTCTCGTCTCTATCGGATTCGGGAGGTATCCATTCCAAAATCGAAACTCCGGTTAATTCGTATTCTAGATTCCACGATCATCCCACGTGGTACAGTCAGCGTGCGTACCACCTTCGGTTCTATCGATCGGACGGACGTCTGTCGACCTTTTTGGCCTCTGGACGGCACCGCAGACGTGCATGCATGAAGGAAAAGGTATGATGATATAGCAAGTCAGGGACATTTGGGAGCCTCTGAGATTAGATCAGGTTCCGTCCATTTGATAAACCCGTGGGCCCATCTATGATTACGTTTACCAGAATTTTGCTCTCCCCTACTTCCACGGCTCCAACAATACATTCTCCGTACCTTTTCTGGACGGACCGCAAGGCGATTGTTAGATAAGGACGCATTCTTCTCTCTAATTCCCTCTATAATCTTATCAATAATCAATTCTATAGTTGTAGGACGTGAAAATTGAAAAGAGAAGCACTACTCTTTATTAAAGTCGGGCGCCATGTGTTCTTTGTGGGTTAAATGGTGGGGCTTCAAAGTGGAACAGAACCAGGAACGGAGCCACCACCTACAAGGTCTCAGGAGTTTGGACCAGTCTCGACAACGGGCAGCGATGGGCTGAGACCGTCAGAGATTGGATACCACGCACTCTGGGTTGATGGGCTCATGGGAGGCAGCCTTTTATTCTGATTGTCCGAGGGTGGATTTAGTTTGCGACCGGAATGGAATCAAAATAAATTAGAATAGAAATCAGAATGACATTTGGTTAGTGATCAAAATTGAAATGGGAATTGAAATCAAAATCAAAATGATGTTTAAATATTAGAGGAGAGCAAGGATTGGATTTTAGGAAAGTTGATATATTCTCATTCCTCGCTCAAAATTGAAATGGGAATGGGACGCTCCTGTTTGAAGGGTCTTTGGATACTGTTTGTCTTCTTGACCTGAGTGCAACGGGTGAGTAGAAATGCGGTCATGTTTGTTTTATTTTTTCCCAGTTCCATGCTTTGCTTTAAAGGGTGCCTTGCTTAGAGAGCGAAACAGAGGGAGCATCATATACCATCATAGCCGCCAAGCTTCCTTTCGTTAATCGCGGTTATAAAGGCAAGAATAATGACTTGCCTTCCATCTCCTGGAGGAAACGCGGAGAGGGGATCGTATATTAATACTTGGATCTAGAAAAGTTTCACAATGCTAAAAAATTATGATAAGAAGATTTCAAATGCATGAAAAGAACGCGAACAAATTAGAATACATTGAAAAATTTAGACAGTAATTGAGAGAGAGAGAGAGGTATCTACCAACAATTCACATGAAAAAGACTTGGATACGTGATGAAAAACCTAATCATAAACACCTTGTTAATAAGAGTTGGACCATTCATTGTATAGGGAACAACTGGAACCATCACAATACGCACCTGTCCTGGATCAAGAGAATGAGAGTTTTACCAGCTGTAACTAGTCAACATACACCAAAGAGTCTGTTCGATCCATTTTGGCTATTCACCTGGCTCGGTGAATCATGCCACAAGTTGAACTTATGATCGAACTCCCAACCAAAAGATGGCCAGCTTAAAGCTTCATACTTGCTTAGGATGCTTCCAGGGCAAAGGCATAAATAATATTCATGATAATCTTTTATCTTGATACATGTACACCCAGACCAACTTCTTGAGAATGCTCACCATGTACATTGTAGCCCGCAGCAATGATATACATTTCACTAAACAACATCATAATAGGATTGCACATATATTACAGAGGCAGGAAGACGTTCGAGCAGGATACTGGATCAGGTGAAAGATCGAGCAACGGATGAGGTAGTAACCAGGCCAGATAACAAACCCACCAAAGAAGCACTACTGTAGGTGGTAGGCTCAGCCTGCATGGAATTATTTCGGACGTCGATGTAGTCGTCGTTCTTAAATGGTCCACCAACAAGTGCTCCTGTGGCAACATTTGGATTAGGATCAGGTGACGAAAGCCACTGCCAGCCATTGCAGCCACTGTTGGCATTCAGCGGAATTGATGCTCCCCTGTGGTGCACCTGCTGGGGATAGCTGCTCCCATATCCAACAAGGTAGCTCATCTTCATCGGGTTATCGCCCAATATGTAATCAGCCTGATAACAAAAGCCTATGGTGTCAAAGAAAATTAGACTTGTTTTGATGCCACAAAGGCCATAGGAGTTTATACTGCTATAGATATAAGCAACACAGAGCAGGGTTGGATGTGAGTCCCAATCATACCACCTCTTAGGGTGAGAGAAGACTTCCGCAGTAGCTGATCTAAATCAGCAAGAATCCTATTGCTAGCCCTACTAAAATCAAACCTGCAAGGGTAAATCACCTGGGACATGGCAAATTTGCGGAGATCCATGGGTGTAAAGCTCTCCCCACTGCATTGCACTTCTGCGGTCCTGGAGGTCAGCATGTAATCACTATAAACTACAGCAAGGAATGATGCAGCAACAGGATGCTGAAGAGAGTTCCACCGGTCTATCCAAACCAATCCACCTGTAATGATAAGAAATTTAGGTGATAATGCAAATAATGCAATTATATAAGCAAATAAGTAGCACAGACACATACATGATCCACTATAATTAACTCAGAATATCCTAGAAATACTGGATATCCCATGAATGGGAAAAACTGAACAGAACAGGTCTTTACCAATGCTTAACCGAAGAAGAAGAAGAACTTATCATGATTATTTAAGAGATTTGGGTATGACACGACTATTCCTCAAACTCTTTTTACTCAAGGACAAGGTGACAAACAGATTGAGATATTTAGTGGACCCTTTTTTGGTGATGATCAATATTCAATGCAGGTTTATATTGGAGACTCTAGTCCAACCAACGGGGAAGACCTTGACATGAATCACTTGCCTTGACAAAGAGCAAGGCCTTCTTTAGAATGAATGTCAAACAACATATCATCATGTGCATGGTTTTCCAGGCATCGATATCTGACATGTACTCAATGTTCAGATTATCCAAACGTTTACACATAAGAAAAACATGAGCAAATGTGCTTGCAAACATCAAAGTCGGTGTTCTTGTTTTTCTATTTACAATCAATGATACATGATCCAAGAGCATCTGATGGAAAAATACATTACAGGAGCTATTGCACTGTTTACTTTTCAATTAGATGATTCACCGGTAAAGACTTTATATAACCATAGAACATGATCCAAGACATCAAATGGAGAAAAAACATGGATTTCTAGGCACACTTTAGAAATTATTTTGGTTGTGCCCCAGAAGAGGGTATCAATACGGATCAGGGAACAAAGTAGTTCAGTAAAGAATATATGTATGAGAGAAATTAAGAGAAAGAGAGAGAGAGAGAGAGAGATTAAATGTTAAGCCACATCAAATGGATAAAATACAACAGTTGGCTTGTCTGTACTCTAAATATTGTTCAAATGATGATAGTTACCCGGAAGACATGGATAAGACATACACAGTGTTCCACTTGCAAAATTACAAGGGCAAAAAGGAGTTGCACATATATTTAGTGTTACAAATAAAATAAGTACAAAACTTTCAGATAACAATGTTGAAAAAATCAATTCCAAGCAATAAAGCCATATAATAATCTAGAAAATAGGAATTTTGTGCTTGGAACTTCAATTGATATAAATTTTTGGATTTAGGGAGAAAATGTCTAGAAATACAAAAAAGACAAACTGCTAGAAGAAAATGTATGAAATATTTGCATCTTATAGCTGTAGTGTGTTATTGTGACAAAGTTCAGTTCTATGTAAATTATCCCGAATGGTGTCAATATAAGCATAGAGAAGTACAACATGCTGATACAAAATAGTTCCACAGAGAAGATAAAAACCAGATATGACATACATGACCATGTTAGTCCATGATAACATAAAAAATGAAGTCTTTTGAACATACCATCTGTTCTATTTTTAGTGGCTGTAGGGGAGTCTGGTAAAAGGCCACACATGACAGCTTCAGCTGTTTTCCTGTACATCTGGAGACCCATCTGCTCCGCATTGGAGGAATCTTTTGAGCCAAAAAAATGTACTCTGGACAACAAAACCTGCAGAAGGATTGCTATTAAACTTAGAAAATACCAGAATTGTTAAATCTTCATGGATGAACCACTCATGATAACGTATCAATCAACTCAGAATCATATGGTCTTCAAGACTTCCATAAGCTGCACCAGTGTGCTGTATGAGTTTAGAAGCTAACATATTCAAGAACTACAAGATGATGTTTCATTGTCCACTTTTTTCCAAAAAATGATGGTTAGATAAATTGCATCTCTAATAAGCATTGTGAAGCAGGTCTAAACCCTCCAATATGGACACAACTAAAGGAAAAAGCTGAAGGGACAAGCTAATGAATTTTACATAATTACATAAAAAGATATGAATGTATTGTGGCAGACCCTGCGCTTTGAGGTGACAGATATATTTACCTGTGTTCCAGCACGTTTGTCATCCCAGCTGAACCATGTTGGTCTTCCCCAATCAGCAAAAGCATTTCCATTTTCGACAGTAACATAACTGAGGTATGTCTGATCTCCTGTGGCATGATAAAGCCAACTAGCTGCCCACAAGAGCTCATCCAGATAACTTGTAGAGTTGTAGTATTTCCGGACTTGGGGAATGCTGACACTGTAAGAACCTCTGTAGGTATCAGCAAAAGTGAATAGCTGCTGGGCATGCTGAAGAAGCGAATATGAATAGGTGGTATTGATGGTTTTGAACACCATGGAAGCTGCAGCCATAGCAGCAGCTGTCTCAGCAGCCACATCTGTTCCTGGAGTTTTTTTGTTAATTTGTATGACAGGCCTTTTCTCAGTCATTTCTTCAGGCCGGTCCCAACATTTGTGATCTAAATCAGGATCACCCACCTACCAAAAAGAATAACTTGTTTCAGATGGCATCTTAATAAATGTTACATGCAAGAGATAAAAAGAGGCTACCAAAAGCTTTTCACTAGGAAAGAGTGACAAAATTTAGCAGCACTTTAAGAGCCCTTTTCCAGTAATTATATGAAAAGTAATAAGACAAAATGTGGAAGTTTAAAATTTTCATTAACAGAAAAGATTTTATAGGACTAACTTTGTCAGGATGTCACCAAGAAGGAAATTCCTAGTTATATGGCTAATTCTATTTGTTTTCGATTTACACACTATAAGAAATGCTGAAAGTTTAAGACATGTCTAATTACAGTCAAATCATAATTGATCTATGTAGTCCTGGGGAAGAAAGATCAAAGTATCATCTAGTTTTGGGCTATGTACAAAACGGAATATAAAATTTACTAGGATACTCTAGGAAAGCTAGAACGAGTGCTCAAGCAACCTATATAACTCTGAACGACCATGAAACTGAATAAAAGAGTCCATCGATGAAGCACAAAGTTTATGAATTGTCCTTTCCTACTTGCTTAGAACCAAAGTATCACCATGTGGTCAGTGGGCATAAAAGTTTATTAAACATAAACATCTATTGAAACTCAACCATAACAGATATTGCTTAAGGAAACAAGCAATGGCAGGGTTTTCGAGCTAATATATGCTGAGAGATAAAATTGTCTATGCAGCTTCTACTTTAGGTTTCCTTCACCATAAGAACAGTGGTTCCATATAGATTTTATAGCTAAAACATTAAAGGATCAGCATATGCCAGGGAACTTGGCTTGAAGTTTACCTGAACAAAAAGCACATCATCAGAAGGATGGGCATTTATCAAATAATCCGCGATCCACTTCAGAGCATCTAGAGCCGGATCCAACTGCTTCGCTGCTTTCATTTGATCTCCATATTCAAGAATCGACCATGACAACACCGTCGCCGTAAAAGCCATTGGGAAACCAAACTTCATATGATCGCCAGCGTCATACATCCCTTTTGACAGGTCCACCTCCTCTTCTTTCCCATCATCTAAACCTGAATCCCCTCTCCAAGGAATCTTGTTATTAACCAGCTTACCCGCTGCAGACAAGCACACACACCAAAACAATTCCTTCGTATATGGGCAAACAAAAAACAAAAAACGAGCTTTTCTGGTGGAAATCACTGGTGCATCTTGGCGAACACATCAAATGAATTAAAAAAGAGATTTTGAATTAAATGTTAGAATTGATATAGAGGATTCGAGACGGAAAGGAAGGTACATTTTTGTACTTGAAAGAACTGCAGGGCTACGGAGAGGGCTTCAGCATATGTCTGATTGATGGGCCCCGGCGGCCCGGGAACGGGAAGCGCCTCGGGGTGGTGGGTCTGCTTCGTAATGGCGACCACCACCGCGGTGACCACGAGAGCCACGGCCAAGAGCACGATCAGCCAGCCGGTGCACTTCGACGCCCCCATTCGTGGAGCTGGAGATGCCTCGAAGCCAACCGCAAAGATGCCAACGGATCCTTACCACATTAACTACTGTAATCTTCGGAGAAAAGAAATTCCAGAGCGCCTGCGTCGCCTAAAATCCCTCCCGACCGACCAAGATCTTACCGGACAGAGAGCTCTCCCGGAACGCCAGAATCGATCGGAAAACAAGCAAAAAAAAAAAAAAAAAAAAAAAAAAACAAACCAAACCAAGACTTGGGAGGCGAAGAAGAAAGAGAAGCTATCGAGGGATTCTAGAGTGCAGATTTCGCCGGCATTGGAGAAAGAGTGTATGGAGCTCCGGCGAGATCGTTCTAGGGCTCGCTGTGCCCCGGATATCTAGTTATCTCGAGATTGGAAGATATAATTTTAGCTCGCGGAAGAGAAATTGTAGGGTTTTATCGATCTCGATAGAAGAAGAAGGACCGTATGCTGGCGTTTTCATATCTGGCGCGAAACGGGAGCGTTTGTTTCGAAAGGCAGGGCAGCTCTCTTTCTCCGCCTTGTTCGGACTCGGTTGTATCTTTCGCTACCTCAACCGTTGGATTGCGGTTTGCGCATCTTTCAAAGAAACGTTGCAAGGTGTCCAAAGCGCGATCCAACGGTTGAGGTTGCGATCATTCTTTCGTGCGAAAGACACGACTCGAACCCTTGCTTGTCGGTACCCAAAAAAAGCCCTCCACTCATAACATATTTACGAAAATGTCTGCCTACGCGACGTGACGAGGCCTCTCAATTCGCAAAGCCTGTATCAGCTACTTCTTATATAACAGTGAACTTGATCTTTCTCGAATCAGTATCCATTTAATCAAGTGGGACCAACGATATGAGGTTACGTATGAGTAAACAGTTTGTTACATATGCTATTTGCTGTTTGGTCCTTACGCTAATGGCATGCCCACGTGACTCGGATGTGAGTGCAGTCACGTTCATTCTATAAGTCCCAACAGACGTTCCATCCTATGTGGCTTAAGATAATTGGATTATCTCATCCAATGTGGCTTAAGATAATTGGATATACGGGGTTCTTGGCGAATGACAAGTTTAAAAGATGGACTTTGGTACCATAGTTGGGAGCCGAAATTTTCCGAAATTTTCAGTGGTAAGGAACTTTGGCTGGGCTGCTGCCTGTGTTTGCCCCGGGAGAAAAGGTGGCGACGGTTTAGGGAGCGGTCCGGTACGACGCGGAAGCGTGGCCGTACATTTTTTCCGGTTTTTTTGAGGTGGAGCCAGCGGGCGGCGACCGCGGTGTTTGGTGCTTGGGACTTGAAAGCGGATGCCGTTGTAAATGATCTTCTGGGGTCCCTGTTGCGACGCTAGTTTTGGTATCAAAAACACGTATTTGTTTTGCCTAGGATGAGTCTATCCAATTTATCTATTTTTGGCTGGATTTGATGGTCACTGTGGACGTTTTTTTTGGTACTCTCTCTCCGCACTAGGCTGGCAATCGGGTTGGGCCATAAGATTGGATTGTATCAGATCGAATACAGAATAGATAAAAAGCCTATCCATCCAAATTCAAGTTGTTCCAGATCAAAAATTCAGATCTAATTATTTTATTAGGAATTTATTTGAATGAGTGAACTAAAAATTTCATTAAATTCATGCATTAAATCAATAAAATCAATTAGATAATGGACTTACAACCAAGGCCTATATGTATAACTATCCAAAATTAAGTATGAAATGGGCTGGCCTCAATCCCATATTAAAAAAGTCCATTCAAAGATATAGGCTAAATTCAGCCCGCAAGCCTATTCTGGTCTAATTCATGAATCCAATGAGATTTTCAACTCATTCATCCAATTCTAAAAACTTTTTTGGATGATTGAATCTAAAATCCCAAAGAAATCATAGGTTTGAGCCAATACGATTACCAAAATAAGGCCTATCCTAACATGTCTTTACACATATCCAGAAAATCATTTCAATGGGCCGGCCTAAATCTTATAGGGAGAGAATTTCTTGTTGGGATTCGGACCATTCCACCATAACGATTTTTTGGGTATTTATAAAAACATACCTAGTTCAGCTATATTTAAGCGGTTGTAAAGATTCAAACTGATGATTCTTATAAGATTTTGGGTTCATTCATCCAAACAAACCCCAAATATATAGTTTATGATTTATAATGGATTAAATGAAGTAAATGGATTAAAAACTTAGACAAATTAAGAAAGATGAGTGCATTAACCACCCTTGATACCGTAAAGTAATGTTATCACAATTGAACTAAATGTAATGGTTTGGGCATTATATTCATTTGAGACAAAGCTAATCTATACAATTGCCAAAATTTTGATGTTGTTCCTTGCTATTGGGATTTTGCAAATGTTTGGATTTTAGGAATGAAAGTAAACCAAATAATATCCATTCGAATCTATTTTTATATCTAAATTTATTTAAAAATAAAAAATTATGTATCCAATTAATATACATATTCGTATTCATATTCATAAAAAAAACAAAAGTGGATATAGATATAGATTGATAAGTATCTAATCCATATCCCAAATATCTTATTACATTTATAACCTTACTTAATTTTATATATCATATAAAATTTTTTAAAATATATATATATAATCATATTAACATACTATGAAGTTTATTTAACATCCATTTAATAATCATTTTGATCCTGACTATAAAATTTAATTATTTGATATATATTTATATTTATTTTTATATTTTTAATATTTGATTTATATTCATATTTAATTAAAATAAATATAGATATAAAATTTTTATATTCAACTGATATTTATATTATATTCATATTTATCAAATAAAATAAATATAAATATAAATATATTGATATTTTATCCGATTTCAACTTTTAAAAAAAAAAAATCCCAAGCGCGGCTTTTATTCTGTCGGTAGCCCATGCTGATCCTTCCCAGCCTGCGATGAACGAATATTCGATGCAGTTCCATCATGTGCTCGATCAAACGCCATACCAGCCGTCGGATCAATCCACTAAACCAGAACGCACCCCCGGAATATGTGCTCTTAGGACGGCGCTGGTGCGAATGCGAGCCCCCTCCCTCCCTTGTCCCTGCAATCCATCCCCGCCGCTGCTCCACTGTTGGACGAGTAAAAGCGAGCGGTCCTCCTCCGTTGGTGCGGCTGCGGGGATGGTGGGAGGAGGCGGGCGGGAAGGAGACTGGGAGTGCGGGGGATGCCGGAATCAAAACTACGCCTTCCGGTCCCTGTGCAACCGCTGCAAGCAGCCGCGCCTTTTGGTGGACACCAAGACCCCTGCCGACTCCAAGTGGCTACCCCGCGTCGGTGACTGGATCTGCACCGGTTCGATCACCTCCCTCCTCCTCTCGATTCCTGTCCCTATCTTTCTCTTGTTTACTCTGTCGCTCTCTCCTAGTTAATTTGGATTTGAAGAATGCTTTTCTTTTGGTTAAGTAAGTATAGGATGGAAGTGTTTCTCGCCTTTTAATGGAGTTTACTATTTCTGTTTGATTGGTAAATGGCCTACATTATTGTAAGATGTGAAAAATGAGTGGTTAGTTGAGGAGTTCACAAGAATCATTTACCTCCCAAATTAGCATAGAGAATGAGAAATGGGTGAAGATGAGGCTTTTTTCAATATATATTGAGTTAGAAAAGATGGTGGAGAGAATATTTATGTTGGTGATGAATTTTATCTTGCTGGGGGACTACTTCTCTTGCGAAGGGGATTAATACGTGTACCACCAATTCTATTAAACAAGTTGCTAGTCTTAGAGAGATCTTGGATTCTACTCCATAGCCACGCTAATTCATCAAGAGGTGTCCCAACCGATCTCATGGTACCAATAACTTCTTTCAATCTTCTATGGAAGTTGATGGTTTTGTTGCCTGCGCTTTTTTTGTTCCCTCTCCTGTTGTTTTTTCTTGTTGGAACTGTGTTTTACTGATTTATGAAAGGAGGAATAGCGGCTTTACAGGGATTGAAACTATGATTTTTAGGCAATATGTTGGTGGTTAACGTGGTTGGAGTAATAGAGTGGAGTTGCATAGCGGGTTATTTGAATATCGGCAACCACAATATATCGGAACGGAAATAAATTTACTGCCTCAAGGAGCTACTGATATGTATTTCCAGTACTGTCAATGTGGGGTGCACATGAAAGGAACCATGGATGGTTGTGATTCCTCATTTGATTAAAAATGTTTCCTGTTATTCATGTAACTCATTATAATAAAGCTTTAAACATCCCTTGTAGGTGCTGTATTTATTTGATGGTGGCTTAGTTTGTGCTGTTCCATGCTGGTATTTGCGTGCAACAATTATATGTGCCGCCATGCCTGTCATGGTGCATGCCTCGTGGCATGGCTGGAACTTTGATCCTTGCAATACATACACCCCAACTTTTGGGAGGTGCACCTTCTTGTTTCTCCCCTGTAGATTAAGAACTAAATTAAGCAACATCTCCTAATTAAACGTTAATCTAGAGGTGGGAGAGTGGTGGGATGTGCGAAGAGGCTTTTGGTCTCTAGATTTATATTAAAATGAAAAAGGCAAAGTCGGATGCCAAGCGAAGCAGGACTAAAAAAAAAAAAAAATTCAAATTTTATGATAGTGTAGATACGGTGACAGGCACTCTATTGGGATTTAGCATAGTTTATTGCTGCTGCCAACGAGCCATTGTTTCAAGACCCTGAGTTGAACTTCACAATCTGACAATGGTTAACCACACCAGCACATAATTTACATGCCGTTGTTAGTATTTTGCTGACTTTAGTACCTTTCTTTCAACCAGGCCAACCCTCATATTCCTGTGATCTTTTAGGATTCATTTTTATTTATAGCAAATGCTTCTTTAAGTTACTGTATGAGTGGAAGAAATCTAAGAATGTCTGAATGTTGTTTCTCTTGGTTAATAGATTCACAAATGGGTAGGTCACTAGGGTTGTGCAACTTATTTTTTGAATAAATTAAAAATTGATGGCTGTTGCTGTTTATCTCACTTTTCTCAGTTCTTTGTGAGGAAAACAGGCTAACTCTGAGGGATTGAAGACAAATCTGGTCTGATGATGCAAAGTCATTGTCGTTCACACATCTTAAAACCTCTGTTTTGGACCAAATATTCTTGTGCCTTGCTGTTAAATAAATCTAACGTATCAGTTTTTCCAGACAAAAAATTTCTTTGTGATTGCCCCTTGCTGTTCATCCGAAATATATAACTCTCAAGATGTTAGTGGTTGCATGATAGAAAGGGCTCCGTATGTAGCAATGGCATTCAAGATAATTCTGTTTCTTCAAATGTGATCATTACTTCTGTAAGGAAGTAATCTTGTTTTATTTCATAAAGGTTGTTCCAACACCACTGGACTGTTGGAAATAGTTTCAAGTCATATGGTCCCACTCACAAAAGGATGTAACTATTGCATGGTATAAAATTCATGGTTGATATTGCATGTGTCGGTCGTAGCCACCTGATTTCTGATTGATGGAGCAGCGAGTGACGTGGCTGTTATTTTGTGATCCATTATGGAGAATTTTCTTAGAATTGATTTTTTGGGAAACTGATTACTAATTATTTGAAGTTTGCCGGTATGGAAAAGTGGATTTTGATTTTACTGCATGTTGTGGATGTTTTTCTTCTTTTTTTTTGGTTTATATGTTCTTTTTACATCCGCGATTGTTTTGATGGAAATATGATGATCTATTCTAAGTTTGGTTGCATAGTTTTGTTGTTCGCAAGTCTATCAGCAATTTGAGTAATGGATCCACCCAAAAATACTCCGACCTGGATGCTTGCTTGCAGGTCTGCTTTACTTCAAGTTGAGATAAGGAATTTTCTATAAACTTTGTGATGTGGTGTTTGTCCATTTGTTATCTATGTGCTTTCCTCTGGTATGGTTGGTTGCTACTATGTTACTTAGATGCTGGCTGCACCTTTGGTTGAGTCTGGGTTTGGGCTTGTATGCGAAATGGATTCAATAGGTTGCAGTAACAACAATTATGCATCCAGAGAAGAGTGTAAGAAGTGCGGCCACTCAAAGGAGGAAGGGGCATTGCCAGCAATTGCAATGCCTGGAGCATCTCTTTCAACTTATGCACAATGTTTTGCCGGGGTTCGGGGACTATGTGGATCGAAGATGAATTTTGGGATAACAAGCAATTCTGCTATCCATTCATTTCCACCAGGTTCTGATTGGTCATATGGGGGATCTGATGCATATGGGCTTCAGTCTGCTCCCAGCTGGTCCTTAAATGGCGATGCTGGAAGTGAACATTCATATGCAAGCAACAGAAAGCAGCTTCCTGTGGTTCCTAAAGGATGGCGAGATGGTGATTGGATATGTAACTGTGGCTTTCATAACTACTCATCCCGTACACAGGTAACCTTTTTCCATTCAGTTGACATATTTATATCAATGGCTTGCCAGCATTCTAAGTTGCACAATCTTATATGGCCTCAGATACGTAGTCTGCTTATATTTTTTTTAAAGAATTAATAATGGTCCAAGTGCTACACAAGTATCCTTTTCATTATTTTGGAGGAGATGATTGAAATATTCCCATGAGTAAATTATTGGGTGGTTGTAATGCATAGAGGGATTTAGCGAATTCATCTGAATGGTTTTGTTGAGGTCTCTGATCATTTTTGTCCTATCAAAGCATGAAAATAGCTCACTTTACAAATGCCCATCAGTCATCTATTCATATTTGCTACTTTTGAGAAATAAATTCATTCCTTAATAAACCATGTAACTAACGATAATTCAGGTTCCAGACTCCAAACCCTGAGGGGGTTAGTTTTGGTTTTGCTCCACATCCACATAGGCATGATGGTTTGTTTGAGATGCTGCACCATGCAATCTATTAGCACTTTGTGTTTGCTGTCTCCGGAAGTTGGTAGCCACAGAGTAATGTACGTTATTTTGATTGTATGAATCAAATAGGCATGCATGGAATTCCTAGCTGAAGTGAAACTAGCAGACATTTCTCGTTGGTCTTATACTTGAATGTGATTGCACTTGATCGAAATGTAAATATATGGATGGTCTCCTACTTTGCCACTTGATTATATGCATTATTAAATGTAACTAAATTTATATTTGTTATTTTCCCTCCTTTTTCTGTTTAAATGACATGAAAATTTACTCAAATTTGTGGAACAACACATCGTTTGTAAAACATATACTAGCAAGCATATTCATGTGTGCATGATGACCCACCCTAATGCGGTGAGAAAAGGAAGAAGGGGCAATTTGATTGACGAGGTTATGCTTCGAAGATCAAATGCAAATAGAAGAAAGCTGGATTAAAGAATTCTTCACTTGGTGAAAGAAATTTTCTTGAAAAGGATTTTATTGATATCTCAAAGGCTGATCCTTTTATTGTATTATGTGCATATTTATAGGACATGATACCTAACTCTATTTTGGTTATTAAACCTGATGCAGAATCATACTTAAAATAGGACTTGACAATAACAAAACTTACTAGAATTATCGTAATATAAATATGGAAATGCGACTAAAATTTGATATTATCCCTAATGGAAAGATTGTTGATTATCTGCGCTCTCTTGTTTGAGGACATTGATTCTTAGTGGTGGAAGATGTTATACAAAGTTTACTTGTGTGCATGGAGGAGAAGATGGATCTACTTGGTGGTTGGTTAAGAGACATCTAGCTTTGAGGAATTCTATTACGTGGAAGGAAAATGTTTTCCCTGGTCTTCTTGTGATGGTTAGAATAATAATGTAAACTGGCTAACGTGCAGTGATGTAATTATTTAATTGTCTCTATGTTGACCCCTCCATCCCAACCCCTTTACCCGTACACACCAAAAGAGGGAGGAAAGATATTGAACTTCCTAACTACCAATATGATTATTGAGAATCTCCCATATTTGAAAAAACATAGATCTTTGTTCCATATGACCAAAAGTGAAAATAAGATCATTAGCTTAACACTTTCAACTTAATATTGTGCACTTGCCAATTTCAGTGGGACTCCATGTACTTACTATAGGTGGTTTTCCAAGGATGTAGGAATTGTATCCATATGCATAACACATTTGTGCATGCATATAGGTAGGTATGCTTGGTTGTGTTTGTGGATAATTGTGAAACCTCAAACACACTTTGTTTCATTAAATGTTTATGAATAAAATGAGGTTTTTAAATTTACCAAAAAAAAAAGAGCTTTAAACTTTGCTTTCAGCATTCGGCATTAAGGATGCTATACTATTTCTTTAGTGCTTTAAGCTTTCTATCGTCTACAAATTATAAATGTGATCTTGATTTCTTCTTTCTTCTGTAGTGTAAGAAATGCAATGCACCAGTATTGTCTGATGTTACTTCTTCGGCGCTGAGTTCAGCAGTTTCAGGTGCATTTCCAAGTAGTGCAATTTCTTCTTCATTAATTTTGAAATTAAATGATGTTCATCTCATTGTGGGGTGGCAGGCTGTTTCACATTGATGATTCTTTTATCATATTGTTATGTATAACATCTTGATAGAAAGCAGAGTTTACACACGTATTTCAGAAAAAAAAACGTAACCTTAAGTAACCCTAACTCTATTTCAATTGACGATTTATTTAGAATTTTTATTTTATTTCTTATTTTATTAATTGAGTCTTTTAATTTTATTAGGACTCAATAAAAAAAGTTTTATTAGGTTACAAGTCAGCTCTTAGAGTCTTGCTTTTTGTTTCTCTATTTAAAGGCTCTATGGAGAATCTTAGATTTAAACAATTGATTTGAATTGATATTTTAAAATTTCAGATTTTATTTTTTTCTAATTTTTTATTTTATTTTATTTTATTTTATTTTATTTTTTATTATATCAATTTTATTTTTCTCATTCCATGGTTATTTCTCTCTCCCTCTTGGTCCGCTACAGTCCACCGCCGCCTCATCTTTCCCATCTTTTGGCCCACCCAGCCCATAGAGCCATAGCTCTACCTCCTTCCTCTCCTCCACGCCAAACACCCTCTCTTCATCTCTTTCTCTCCCTTCTTTTCCGTCACCTCCCAATCAGCCCCTTCCCACCGACCGACAGCACAAAAAAAAAATCACTCGGCATCGCAATCAGCCATCGCAAGCCGTCGGTTCCATCTGCGCCGCCAACCGACCGCGAGCACCCCTCCATCTCCTTCCTCTCCTATGACACAGCCCGACATAGACCTCCTGTCTGATCTTCCCCAGGAGTCTCGATCGGGTGAGAAGCTCCGAACGCGCCACCACACTCACCGTCGATGCCGTCTCCGCCACCTATCCCTCCTTAATCTCCATTGTCACCGGCGTACGCACCGCCCACCGACTTCCTTCAAGAATCTTAGTCGGGTGAGAGGATCCGATTGTAGGCCTCCTTTTTTTTCCATCGCCTTCACCATCGATCGCAGATTCGCCATCGTCTTCCATCGCATCATCGATCGGTCGAAGTCCGCCGACCGTCTCCCTGTTAAACCCACTCGTCGGAGCCCTTAAAAGGTCTCGAAAATAAAAAGAAGGGCACCGCTTGCTGAGGAAATTCATGCGGTCCACAGACCGCATGTAAATAACGGTCTATAGACCGCCCGATCTATAGATTCGGTCCATAGACCAAAAAAAAGATTTTTTTTTAAAAAAAAAGGAGTGACTGCAGACCAGGTTCTGATCCAATAAAAAAAAAAAAAAAAAACTTTATTGGAGATCCCTTGTCTACAAGCTTCATAAGATGGTATTTAATTTCGTCTGGTATAATTTTTTTATTAAATTTTAGATTTTTTAAATTTTTAGATAATTTATATTATTATTTAGGTTCATATTTTTTTCACATATTTGCTATTGCATATCTAAACACCCACATATTTTGTCATTACACGAATTAGAAATGTATACATTATATTAATCCTATAATTTTATTGTGAGCATCATAGCTAAAATTTTAAGTACATATAATATTTAATTAATATTAAATTTTTTTTGCTATCATGACTATTGAAAATTTGAAAGACGTATATATTATCATAGAAAAAGAACTAGAATCTGTAAAAAATATCCAAATAGCCTTTCAAGAAACTTTAAATCTAATTTGTCAATCATTAGACTAACTTCATACTGAGATTGATAGGCTTCATGCTATCCAAGTAAATAGTCGTGTAGACATGGCAAATCTCATAAGTCAGTAAATAGAATGCCAATTATCTCTAAGAGAGTCAAAAATAAGCAAATGACTTGTATAAGACGATCTTCCTAGTAATTAACCTATTCATCGATCTTCTTCATGAAATTTTAAATCTACTAGAGGTCAGAGTCATGTCATGCATACTAGTCAATCTTTTCAAGCATCTCCAATCTACACAACAATTTCTTCGATTATCCACCATTCTACGGACAATTTTGAGGGTCCATATTTTCATAGGAGAGATGAGTATAATAAAGAAGGCTATAAAGGAGAAGTAGAGCCACCGAATTCTATAGAGCCACCGAATTCTACATTTAGGTATCCTAGGTAGCTAACTAGGTATGTACGAAATTCTAGACATTTTAGATCCTAAGAACAATAATATAGAGTATATCCAAATAGATATGAAGATTTAGAAAGAAGCACTTAAAAGGATTAAGGTTGAAGTCACCTCTTATGATGGTAGATTGGATCCTGAGATATTTCATGATTGGTTATTAGACTTAGAGACCTATTTTGAGTGGTATCACATGTCGGATGCCTCTTGCATCCATTTTATAAAAATGAAGCTGATAGATTCTGCCAAACGGTATTGGTAAATAGTTGAAAGAAATTTAGAATGAATATGTCATCCACCTATAATACTTTGGGAGGAAATGAAATTTAAGCTGCATGAGAAATATGTTCCTATTTATTATAAAAGTCACTTATTAGACTAATAGTATACTCTTGGGCAAGGAAACATTAGCATTATTGACTACATGACTTGTTTTGAGAACTTGCAGTTAAAGTATGGTATATCTGAAGAGTCATGAAAATTGATTTCTAAATTCATTAGCAGTTTACGAAATGATTAAAAAAGAGAAGTCTCTTTATATTCATCAGATTCCGTAGAAGAAGCCTATCATAAAGTTTTAGAAATTAAGAATTTCATTTCAACGAAGAGTTTCTTTTGAGTCTGAGCAGTCTAGATCTATCCCTGTTAGTAGTACAAGAAGTATGTCACAAGTAGCCCCTTCTCATCCAAGATCGAATCCCACAGACATTAGGATCTGAGAACCTGTGCTGAAGATATCTCAATCAGCCAGTTATTCAAACATAGTGTCACTATTGTCATGGAAAGGGTACATAACGGCTAGATGTCCACGTCGTACTCTAACCATAAAATCAGAATATAAGAAAATAATACCAGCTGAAAATACACTAGAAAACTTTAATCCTCTAGAACCAGCTAATTCAGAAGAAGAGTATGAAGAAGAATAAGAGGAATCAGGAGATCATATTAATGTCATGCGCTATATAGTCATCACTCCTATAAACTCTGAGGCATGGAAATGCACTAGTATTTTTCATACATATGCCTAATGTCGAGATAAGGTATGTAAATTTGTCATTGATGGTGGTAATTCTATGAATGTAGTATCAAAATTTATCATTAATCGATTAAAACTAAAACCTCAACCTCATCCTCATCCTTATAGAGTTGCTTGGATAGATAAAATCTCACTTCCTGTTAATGAGTGTTGCCTAGTGCTAATTCAGATGGAAGGTTATTCTACCGAGATTATGTGCGATGTATTACCCATGGAGGTTGCTAGTATCTTACTAGATCGATCTTTGATTTATGATGTAGATGTTTATAATTTTGGTAGAGAAAATACCTATGTCTTCCCTCATAATGACAAAAAAATCAGGTTAAATCCTGCTAAGCCTAGCATGCATCAACCTGCCAAAGAGGATAAGAATTCTCTTCAAACTCCTGATCAGAAAAGTTGTCACATTTTGACTCATAAAGATTTTTTTTAAAAAATGGAGAATTCGAGATAATATTAGCTATCCTCTCCAGGAGTGAGATTCACCTGACCTCAGACTTCCAATATAATCCACCTCCTAAAATTGAGTAATTGAAAAAAAAGTTTAAGGATATGACCCCTGAAGACATACCCGATGGTCTACCTCCCTTGCGAGATATTTAATGCACCATTAATCTTGTTTTCTTACCCATGGATAACCATACTTCTGAGTTTGCCACTTCTTTTGCTAAACATATTCATGATATTCACATTGATATTAGGCAAAAGATTGCTATGAATATTGAAAAATATAAACTTGCTGTTGATGCTCACCATAGAAAAATAGAATTTAATGGGGGTGACTATGTGATAGTTCATATTTGTCTTGAACGTTATCCACGAAATTCATTCAAAAAGTTGCATGCTCGGGCCACTGATCCATTTCGTATTCTTTGTAAACTTGGATCTAATGCATATTATATAGAATTACCCTCTGATTTACAAATTAGTCTAATTTAATGTTGAGGACTTGCTATCTTATCGAGGCACATTCGAGCCTCTTACTATGCATGCAGGTGATAGCAGGGATCATACTCCATCTGCTCCTGTGCCAGTTTCAATTCTTCCATCACTTCCACCATCTTCATTGGATCGAATTGAACAATTATCATGGATGAGATTATTTCTTCTGCTAATGGAGAATTTCATTGATTTTTGAACAAATGGCATGACCGTTCAGACTCAGATGCTACTTGGATTTTCAAAGATGAACTATAATGCATTGGTCTAGACATTTTAGAAAATTACATCAATTCCTTGTTAGAGTCGAGTTCTTTCCAGCCAGGAGGGAATGATAGGAATCTGGGTTTACGCACGTATTTCAGAATGGAGTGTAATCCTAAGTAACCCTAACTCTAATTTCAATTGAGGATTTATTTAGGATTTTTATTTTATTTCTTATTTTATTAATTGGATCTTTTAATTTTGTTAGGATTTAATAAGAAGAGTTTTATTAGGTTACAAGTCAGCTGTTAGAGTCATGTTAGGTTACTTTTTGTTTCTCTATTTAAAGGCTCCATCTATATGGAGAATCTTATACTTGAACAATTGATTTGAATTGATATCCCGAAATTCCAGACTTTATTCCCTTTTCAATTTTTTTCTTCTTTATTTTACTTTATTTTGTTCTTCGTTTTATCGGTGGTTTTACATCACATCTTCAGAGGCATACAATTTGATTGGCCGGAGAAACATGATGCATGCCATTAAGACCGTTCTTTTTCACAATTTTTTGTCATCCTTCTCATTTCTCTCCTGCCACATTTTTAGTATCACCTCTAACTTAGATTGGGAAAGATGGGGGTTCTGCATGTACACATGCCCAAGAAAAAAAGGTAACCTTCCAAAATGCAAGTGCAAACTTGAAGATTTCTCTACGTAGCTGCCCTATTTCATTGATTATGTGTGCGACACTAATGGTTTCCATATCACTATTGATTTATTTCCCAAGTCAATGAGAGCATTTGCTTCTAAAGCTTTTACCCTGCTGTTGCTATCACCTTTGTAGTTGTTTCCTTTGCAGCTATTCTTTATTCATTTTCATATGCTTATTTAGTCTAGTAACACCAGATGCAAGACAGAAACATGAACCGGTTATGATGCATTGTACTATATAGGTAGAGACATGCACACAGATGTATAATATCATGGAGAAAAGGATATCCACTGGTTCTCTTCATCAGAGCAGGCTATGATGCTCGACTAATAATATATCATGTTGTTTGATCTGGATTATTGTTCCCCATGGTAATGTTGAGATCATGTGTAAAAGTTACAGATTTATGTGAATGGCTTCCTATGGGTTGATTCTGGTCTATGTGATGAATGTCATCCTTAAAATTGTTATCATCTGTAAGGACTCTGAGTTTTTTAGGCATGTATTATATTATGGTGATATAATAGAAACTGTTTATCCAGCTTGGAGGACAAAACGATTGGCATCAGAGGAGCTTGTTACCGACTGGGATAATAAAAGGCTGAATGCAGGAGATGTAGATAGTCGGTGTCTGGTAAGTTTAACAAGCTAGTCATTGCTGTTGTATCTTGGATGAAAGTTTACGGCTTTATTTTTTGTTTTTGGAAAATACAAGACAAGTGAGCAGCAGCACTCATATCAGGCTTTCAAGGAACTGGTAGTATCCAGTTATGATCAAACACTTGGAATGTATGCTAGATATTCCAGTTTGCTGGCACCATCAATGGAAGTAAATGCAGAGTCTACACAGAGAGCAGTGCCTACACTTCTAGGAAAAGGGTGACAATGACTTCCTTTCTGCTGCCACATATGTTGATATTCTGTTTTCTGTTAAGCTGTTATGCGATTCTCCTTGATTATCTACTGGTTTGCAAGGAAGAATTAACTGATATGATGCCTTTGGTAGATATAACTTTCTACTTTGGTCGAGAGGGATTTTAGGAACAAAAGTTAAGCAACTTTCCACTTTGGTCAAGAGGGATTTTAGGAACAAAAGTTAAGTTTTTGATTTCTCTTTTACAGTTTTTTTTTTAAAACAAAATTCTTCTAATAATTATTTCATTATTTTGATGCAGTTATTTGGAAATGGCAGTGCTATGTGCATTTTCATATAAGTTAACATTTCTTGCACTTTATAGTTATATTTTTTCAGTCATCTTATTCATTGATTTGCAATTGATCATCTTATTTTGACATCAAGATATCATGAAATTGCATTCTGGATGGATATGCATAACTGTGGCCGCTAGAAGCTTAGTGCTGTCTTATATTCTGAAGTTGGTCTATTTTATGGGAATATACTGGCCATTTTGGAAAACTTCTTGAAGTATGTACGTAATACTGTTCTTCATGTTTGCACCATTTGAAGTTTTTTAGTCCTCAGTCTATGAACACCAGATTTATTACTTCACTTTAAGCCCATTTTACAAGCATGGTTGATAGCTATAAGCTTCTAGTGCTAAGTGATGCATGACCAAGTGAGATGCTGAATTGATAAGCAACAACGCATACATGTACTACTTCAAATATGTTGGTTGTGCAGTATGAGCCTGTTATTCTCTTCCTAATTTATCAGAGTCCTAGTTACTGCAAATGGAACTGGTTAATAGTTAAGGCCAACCATTCTAATTGATTCTTGCTCTATTTTAATCTTCCTGTATTATTATTAATTTGGTTCTTCCTATCAGGGCAAAACAATGGCGTGAAGGGGACTGGATGTGCAGTAAGTGCAGTAATCACAATTTTTCATCTCGTTCTTACTGCAACAGGTATTATTTTGTTTTGCAAATGCTCTATAAGATTGTAGAAAGGCATGGTTTAAATGTGTGAACATTTTGTTCATTTATGAACAACATCTAGTGATCCAGTTTAGTTTAGCAAATGTTTTGCAGCCAAACAACAAGATATACGATCAGTACTGAGGGATGAGTTAGCTTAATGAACTTATCTGTCTTGCAGTTAAATATTAGTTATAAAGTTATGAGTCTTTGCTATTCTTTAATTTGATCGTAAACTCTTAAGCTATCTATATATAGGGGTCTTGAATTCGTCTTTGATATGTGACTATCTGTCGGCTAATCATTTTCCAAGCTTACACATGATCTCACAGTAAAGTCTATGTTTCCATATTCTCTTTAAAATTAAACAACTAAATAAAATTCCCTCAAAGTGTAGAAAAAACCAGTTTCACATGATGATAATTAACTAATAACGAAAATATAGATTTTAATAAAATATTTTTAGTAAAAAATGAATGAAAAGTTGACAATCAACTAATTTACATGTCCATTCTTGATGAAGAACAGTATGTTGCACTGTGTCTCACTGACAAGATGATTGGATCCTCAGAGTTAGAACAAGTTAAATTTTTGGGAATAACAAACTATGGTCTATGGTTTATAATTAATCTTTACAATGCATTATGATGTTTTAGATTTCCAGTAACTGACCTAGAATCAATATGAAATTCAGACTAGTGCAAATTAAATTACAGAGCATCAAATATTCACAACCACTGAAATTCAGTATTTTCTTCCTCCAGCCTCTCTTTCTTGTATGGTTGTATATGTCTATGCTGCAGGCATCACATATTGTGCCGGTTAGAGGATCAGTTTCTAGTGCAATCTACATCGTGAAGGAACCATCATTTTTCCATATAAGGATCACATCTGTAGTTTATGGTGCCACTTAAAAAGGAATCACGATTCTTACAATTTGGATGGAAAGAGTATAAGACAATGAAGGAACCATTATTTTTCGAAATAAGGATGGATATGTGTTGGGAATAAATTCCGCTTCCGTCGAAGTTCAGTCCGACGCTTGGCCTAACGCAACTGACAATCACAGAAGAGCTTCAATCGAGAATTCTTTCTCCAGCGGTTGGACCCCAGTCGGACTTCTACAGGAGCTAAACTCCTTCCGGATATGTCAGGAATTAAACTCCTTCCTCAGGAAGAAAGCGGATGTCTTCGCCTGGGCCCTAGCGGATATGTCAGGAATTGATGCCGAGGTCATGAAACATCGGCTGGTCGTTGATTCGAAGTATCGACCGATAAAAGAGAAGATGCGCAACCACGCCCTGAAGAGGTAGAAAGCAATCGCAGAAGAAGTAGGCAAGCTCCTCGAAGCTGGATTCATCTGGGAAGTTAATTATCCGACCTGGGTCTCAAATGTAGTCTTCGTCAAAAAGGCAAACAAGTGGAGGATGTGTATAGACTTCAAAAAGCTGAACAAGGCCTGCCCAAAAGATAGCTACTCTCTATCCAGGATTGATCAACTGATAAACGCGATCTCAGGCCATGAGCTTCTCACCTTCATGGACGCTTTCTCCGGTTATAACCAAATATGGATGGCACCGGAGGACGAGAAGAAAACTATTTTTGTTACTGACCATGATCTTTATTGTTACAGGATTATGCCCTTTGAACTCAAAAATGCAGAAGCAACGTACCAGCATCTGATCAACAAGATCTTCAAGGAGCAGATCGACCGCAACATGGAGGTGTACGTGGATGACATGCTTGTTAAAAGCCAAGCTTCTATAAACCATCTCGCCGATCTCGAAGAGATCTTCAGCGCACTTAGGAAGTGCAAGATGAAGCTGAACCCAACCAAGTGCGTCTTTGATGTGACTTTTGGAAAGTTTCTAGGATTTATGGTGTCAAGGCGTGGGATTAAAGCAAATCTAGAGAAAATCTGAGCCATTCAGGAGATGACTGCTCCAAAAACAATCAAAGAAGTTCAGCGCCTGATTAGAAAAGTGGCGTCCCTAAATCGCTTCGTCTCAAGATCGGCTGAGCGATGCATGCCCTTCTTCCGAGTTCTTAGGCAACTAAAGAACTTCTACTTGACGGCGGAGTGCCAACGGACATTTGAAGAGCTTAAAAACTACCTCGGCTCACCCCCACTGCTGGCTAAGCTCGAATCCAGAGAAGAACTGTTTTTGTACCTAGCAGTCTTCCGATGGTCTTGGCAGCAGTCCTGGTCAAGAAAGAAGCGAAGATGCAGCGACCGGTCTACTACGTAAGCTGGATCCTATGGGATGTAGAGATCAGGTACTTTAAGCTAGAAAAATTGACTTACTCTTCTAATTACTGCCAGGAGACTTCGATCTTACTTTCATGGGCACACCATAACGGTCCTTACGGACCAACCAATAAAAGCAATCCTTCATCGAACGGACGCTTTCGGAAGAATCGCAAAATGGACAATCGAGCTCACAGAATTTGACATCAACTATCGACCCCGACCATCAATTAAAGCTCAGATATTGATAGATTTTATAATAGAATATACCATCCTAGTTGAAGCCAAGCTTGAATAGAACGAGATCGGCGCTCTGCTATCGCAACCGAGCCTTCCTGAAGAGAGTGCCGATCTTTTCGAAGGCTTTTAGGCTCTGTACGTGGATGGTTCATCCAACTCCACTGGAGCGGATGCGGGGTTAGTCTTAGTCAGCCCTGAGGGAGTCGTCGTCGAGTACGCGTTACGCTTCGAATTCTCCGTGACTAATAATGGGGCCGAGTATGAAGCGCTGATCGTCGGGTTAAAAATAGCAAGAGAGTTAAAAGTAGATCGGCTCCAAGTCTACAGTGATTCTCAATTAGTGGTCGGCCAAGTTAGTGGCAACTACGAAGCGTGGAAGAAAAGTATGATGAAATATCTGGAGAAAGTAAAGGATTTGACTCCAGTCTTCAGCAGTTTTGACATTCAACAGATTTCGAGGATAGAAAATATAAGAGTCGACCTTCTCTCTAAATTGACCACTCAGTTCCAGCCGAACTATCCAAAGAAGTATTTTTTGAGACTCTGAAATGCTCAAGCTTAGAGGAATTACAGGTCATTATGCAAACGAAGCTTGAGCCGAGCTGGATTGACCTGTTGGTTGCCTACCTCAAGGAGGAAGTTCTTCTTTGTGATCTGAAAGAAGCTCGAAAACTCAGGAATCAAGCCTTCCGGTATATTTTATACGAGCGCAAGTTGTATAAGAGGTCGTATTCTCTACCACTGTTAAGATGTCTCCGACCTTCAGAGGCAGACTTCGCATTATGGAAAGTGCATGAGAAAATCTGTGAAAGTCACGTAGGAGCCAGGTCTCTATCACAAAAACTACTTCGGATAAGGGTACTATTGGCCGACCCTTGTTCATGATTCCTATAGAAGTACGTGAAGAAATGTGACCGCTGCCAGAAGAACGCCAGCGTGCAAAGGCAGCCGGCGTCCGAACTCACTCCGCTCACTGCACCCTGGCCCTTCGCGCAGTGGGGAATGGACATCCTCGGCCCCTTTCCCAACGGCGTCCGGACAACGGAAGTTCCTCCTGGTCGCGATCGACTACTTTACCAAGTGGGTCGAGGCGGAACCACTAGCGAAGATCACCGAGGCCAAGGTGCAGGACTTCGTCTGGAAGACGCTGATCTGCCGGTTCGGTCTGCCCCGAGCCTCTCATAACCGATAATGGGCGACAGTTCGCTGGAGCCCCGGTTTGCCGAGTTCTGCGAAGGACTAAACGTCTCCCACCACTTCACATCGGTGGCTCATCCGCAAGCCAATGGGGAAGCCGAAGTGACCAATCGGACCCTGCTGCAAGGCCTCAAGACGAGGCTCGACAGGGCAAAAGGGGCCTGGGTAGACGAACTCTACCACGTCCTCTGGGCATACCGAACAACGCAGAGGGTACCGACCGGCGAGACACCCTTCGCCTTGGCCTTCGGCACCGAGGCAGTCATCCCGATCGAGCTCAAACTCCCGTCTGCTCGAATCGTGGGCTTCAACGAGCAACTCAACCTCCCAGGACCTCAGAAGCCAACCTCGACCTTCTGGAAGAAAAGAGGGAGGCAGCCCGCATCCGAATGGCCGCCTACCAACGGAAGGTGGCTCGGTATTACAATTCCAGAGTCAAAAGCAAGGCGTTCAGAGTTGGGGACTTAGTGCTCCGACGAGCAGCCGTCTCCCAGCCCCAGAGTCAAGGGAAGCTCGTCCCAAATTGGGAAGGTCCGTACGAAGTGGTAGAGGTCATCCGACCTGGAACCTATCGCCTAAAGGAGCTCGGAGGACTAGCGCTTCCCCGACCTTGGAACTCAGAAAACCTGAGAATGTACTACCAGTAGTTTCCCTCAATAAAACCTTGTTGCTCGACACTATCGTTTCAGGGTCACTGGGAAAAAAGCGAGCGGAAATGCCCCCACAGCCGGCTAGGAACAGGAGGAGAACCTCGTCCTAGCACGTGAGCAAAGTCAAAGGCCCCGTTCCACAAAGGACGGGATGGGGGGAGAAGCGAGGACGACGGTCCTCATGTGCCCCCACAGCCGGCTAGGAACAGGAGGAGAACCTCGTCCTAGCGTGAGCAAAGTCGAAGGCCCCGTCCACAAAGGACGGGATGGGGGGAGAAGCGAGGACGACGGTCCTCATGTGCCCCCACAGCCGGCTAGGAACAGGAGGAGAACCTCGTCCTAGCGTGAGCAAAGTCGAAGGCCCCGTCCACAAAGGACGGGATGGGGGGAGAAGCGAGGACGACGGTCCTCATGTGCCCCCACAGCCGGCTAGGAACAGGAGGAGAACCTCGTCCTAGCGTGAGCAAAGTCGAAGGCCCCGTCCAAGGACGGGATGGGGGGAGAGACGAGGACGACGGTCCCCATGTGCCCCCACAGCCCGTCGGGAACAAGAGGAGAACCTCGTCCTGACGCGAGCAAGGTCCAAGGCCGAGCCCCAGAGTCTACGGTAAGCTTCACTGCAGAAGACGAGGTCTCCTTCAGACCTCGGCTTCAACTTCGCGTCATGCGAACGATTCAAGCATCGATCAACCTCATGAGACAATTTCTCCGACTTCAACCGCTGTCAAAACAGAGTCCGATTCAACTTCGACGTCAACCTCGATTGAAGATAAGAACGAGCTTCAACCGCAACGTCAATAGGAGACAAGATCTCCCTGGACCTCGGCTGAAGACAAGATCTCCCCCAAGCTTCAACTTTAACGGGTGCAAAGGCTGGGAAAGGACTTCGATAGTCGCCTTTTTTGTATTCCTTTCGAGTTTCGAACTCGAGAGTGGGGGGACTATTATTGGGGATAAACCTCGTTCCCACCGAAGTTCAATATGATGCTTGGCCTAACGCAATTGGCAATCACGGAAGAGCTTCGATTAGAAATTCTTCCTCCAGCGATCGGACCTCAGTCGGACTTCTATAGGAGCCGAACTCCTTCTAGATCCCTCCTTCAGTCGGACTCCTGCGGAAGTCGAATTTCTTTCGGATCTCTTCTTTAGTCGGACTCCTACGGGAGCCGAACTCCTTCCAAATCCTTTCTTCAGTCGGACTCCTATGGGAGCCGAACTCCTTCAGTCGGACTCCTACGGGAGTCGAACTCCTTTCGTATCTCTCTTTCAGTCGGACTCGTATCGAAGCCGAACTTCTTCCGGACTCCTTCAGCTAACGTTCCTCCCGGATGATCCCCTCTAGCCATATTTTCTTTGGAAGTCCGAACTCCTCTGGAATTGATATACGTCAAAGCTCTTCACCCCTCCATGAGGTCCCGAGCGGCTCAGTATCGGACGGCTGCGGCAGTCATTATCAGTCCGCTGCAGACGACAGATCCGCTATCGGGCGGCGATGGCTGTCACCATCAATTTGCTACAGGCGGCGCCCCCCTTCATGACAGACTCCATGAGGCTTCGAGCGGTCTGCTATCAGATGGCTGCAGCTGTCACTATCAATCCGCTACAAGCTCCGTCTATAAAAAGAAATTCTCCAGATATATTTTCTCTGAGCTCTCTTCTCCTTTACGAAACTCCGTTGAATTTTTGCCTGAGCACTCCATTTTTGTTGGATAGAAGAGTTGACTCGATCGTCGGAGGATGCTGCCGGAGCCACCACCACTGACTCCGGACAGAATTTTATTTTGTAGGTCACCGACGGTGATCTTGTCTTTCTCGACTCCAACTCGATCTGGCGTTAACTAGATTTTGCAACAACAGTATGGATGAAGAAAATGTTATTATTGTACAAATTCAGTGGGCAGTCCCGAAAGAGGAGAATCCTTGGGAATTTGACCACACGAAAGAAGTATGCATTAGCAGCAAATTTGTTTATCTTTTGGTCTGGATCGTGCACTGCCAGCCAGGGTGTTGCATCTGTTTCTTAAAACTAATATCTGCATCCTTTATTTTGGAAAAGAGTGTTATTAATTTTGTGCAATCTGTCTTAACTGGATTTTGGGGGTGTACGATACTTTGTTTTTCAGGACAGGACTTTGTCCTTGTCTTTTTGACTGTTTTCCTTGTCCTGTCTTCTTAGCTCCTTGCTTTTCTAATGAAATTTTCTTTGGCTTCTTAAAAGTGTTCTTTTATCATGCTTGTCCCATCGTCGGTAGACTATTATGAAATTATGGATTCTTTCAGGGTCGAATTTTAATGCTTCAATATGGGTAGAGACATTTGGTGACTCTCAAGATTATGTACGTATGACCCGTCCCCTCCCCTCCCCCCCCCCACCCCATGGCCCCACAAAAAATGGAAAAAAGAGAAAAGGTTTCGACGTTTGGTACATGTGATGGTGTTCCAATTAACCCATTCATTTAGCAATATAGAAAGTGGTTTTCATGACCTTGCTTGGATATTTATAGGAAACATTTTTCTTCTCCACTGAATAGGTTTTCCATTCAAGTATTTTAGATGGTTCTTGATCCATGGGTAGAAGGGGAGAATGTGAACATAATAAACCATCTGTAATCTTATTGTTACCGCCATAAAATGCATAAATAAATAAAATAATCTTTCAAACTTTAACAATATACCAGCCTTTAGAGCCATTGCTTCAGCTCATTTCTTGGATATTCATTACTTCTATCTTTTAACCTATCTGTCATCCTCTATTTGCATGCAACAATTTCGCACTCATCATCCTTCCCAGAATCCTAATTAAAATATGGACAGTTCAAGTATGTGCGGCCTTACAATCATGTGCATTGCATGTGCCTGGCGATATAGCATGTATGATGTGAGATATCTAGTTTAGCATCAAATATGCAACAGAAAATACAACAACACATCCACCAAAAAGCACTGCATCTGTGATTTAGTCTTCATTCCATGAAGTTTAATTAGAGGTTTTTTCTTCTTTTTTGGTTCGAGAATTTTTAGAGAGCACTTTGGGCATGAATATTGAAGCTCATAATTCATAAGTATTCTTTGTTTATGTAGCATCCAAAATGAAGCAATCATTGCATGTTGGTTCATTAGTTTCAAACTTTTTGAGACATGTTTTCTGTCTTCGATTGCCTTATTCGCTATCGTTCACCACCTCAATTAGATATTAACTGATGATTGATCCTGCTTGCTTTCCATTGTCCTTTGACTTCATTGTGCTGGTCCAATATTCAAGTGGTGGATTGGTGATGCAGATGCAAAACTCTGAAAGAAGTTGCTGTGCACTCTGGAGGTGTTGAGTAGTATGGACGACAAATGCAAGCCTCGGATGGTTACCCATCAATGGTGCCTGAAATTTCCTCTCTTTTTGCTGCACCAGAGCATAGCTTCCTTTCTGTTGTTCATCAGCATGCTTACTAATTGGTCGAACCCATCGATGGTTGGTCTCGACAGCTACTTGATAGGAAGAAAACCATCGGATGACGAGTGGATTTTTTTCTAATGCTGAATAAAGATCAACCGATGTGCTTATTTTGGTTGGAAACCAATGTGCTTCGTTTTTTTCTCAAGGTACAAAATCATGCAGCTTCTCCTAGCTGATTTCAAGAAATATATGAGTTCTTAGCTGAAGATGCATCATGGCTTCTATTATGAGGATTATGCTGCGTATCTGTTACTTTTACAAAGCACATCTGGTAGGGCCTAGGCCCATTGCTAAAGTCCAGCTTTTATCTGCTTGCTTTTTGATGTATAGGATGGTCTGAAAAGGTATTCACTGGAAAAAAAAAGAAAAGAAATTTTCAACTAGATCTAGGGATGGCAAAATCGATCCAATCCAATAGGTATGCACTCTATCCAAATCCAATTAAACTCGAAAATTAAAGTTTGACTGGGTTTGGGTTCGGAATTGGAAAAAATTCGAAAACTGTAGTATGGGTATGGGTAATGCTATTTTCTATCTAAACTCGAACCTAATTTGAATCTATGGATATGGATAATATCCGAATGCATATTCAAATATATATATATATATATTAATTTTATTAATTATTAAATTATATTTGTATATTTTTTTTTCATTCTCATTATCTTTCAGTATTTCAAGCTTTTTTTATTTCATACTTTTTATGAAAGAACTAGATAATTAATATTTTTATATCTTAAAAATATTATAATTTTAAATTTTTTATCTTTTTGAACAAGTTTTAATAGTGGTAGTCTTGTTTTATTTAAAAATAATATTTTTTATCTTTATTTAAGAATTATTTTTATTGTTTATTTTTTTGTGTATGAGATGGGTATGGGAAAATGGATTATCCGTGGGTATCTTCGAACTCATTGGATAGAGGGATGGATATCTCTTTTCTTATTCGATTGGATATTGGGTAGGATTTAGATATAGGATATTAAGTTTGAATTTAGGGATGGATGGTATAATATTCTATTTAAATTCTATTCATTGCCATTCCTATCTTTATCTTTTAAAGGAGGAAACAAAAGAAATTTAGGGCAACGCTTGGATAAGCTCCGTAGAAGGTTTAGGTTCTACATCTTCTTGGGCTTCTAGAAAATTAAAAAAGATTCTAAATATAGCAAGAAAATGGGAAAAGAAAGAGAAAATAAGAGAGGGAGAAGAGAGGAGGGAAGTTAATGTAGCATCTTGTTCTCCTTCTTCACCTCTAAATTGGAAGGTGTGTAAGAAAGGCTTGTTTTCATGTAACCTTTGTATCATAGCAAGAGTTGCTAAATGGGATTAAAAAAGGTAGGTTTTGCTCAGTAGGGTGTACTTGAGACTCAAATATTAGCTCAGCTCAATTAAACTTGAATCGCAAATAGGTTTACATCGTCTTTCCATTGTAATAATATGAGAAGTGCACCCAAAGACTCTATTTGTAGTAGCAGGGCATGGAGGAAATGTTTAATGAAATCCAAATTATGCAATTCCTCATGTGACTTAACCATGCGGTGCTTTTGTAACTCATGTTGAGGTAGAACATGTTAAAAAAGAATTATAGGTCAAATATTTTATGTAAGAAAAATTACTTCAATAGCATGAAAATATACTACAACTCCTTTCAAGCAGCCTTAAATGGATAAATAGAAAAGTTGCAAATTAGACATCATTTGATATCGCTTTATTTTTCTTATTTCTAAAAAAATAAAATAAAATTTTATTTTTATTTTATTTATATATTTTTAAATATAGGCATATTGGATATGGTTAATCATTTTAAAAGTATAAATATGATGATGATGGCCAAGATAATAATAAAGATGGGTAAGATATGGTTACGATAGAGATGGCAATAATGGTGGAAGAGTTGATCATAGGATGATTGCAACAATAATAATTATTATTGCAGAATTTGGTTGACGTCGGATCGAGTTGGAGTCGAAGAAGACGAGATCGCCGTCAGTGACCTGCAAAATAAAGTCCCATCCGGAGTCAGTGGTGGTGGCTCCGGTAGGATCCTCCGACGATCAAGTCAGCTTTTCTGACAAATAGAAATGGAGTGCTTAGGAAAGAGTTCGGCAGAATTTTAGAAAGAAAAAGAGAGCTTAGAGAAAATATATATTGAAGATCTCTTTTTATAGATGGAGCTTGTAGCGGATTGATAGTGATAGCTATAGCCATCTGATAGCGGATCGCTCGAGGCCTGGTAGAATCTGTCACGAAGGGGGACACCGTCTGTAGCAGACTGATGGTGACAGTCGTAGCTGTCCGATACCGAGCCGCTCGGAGCCACGTGGGGTTCGATACAGAGAGGAAGAGGTGTCGTCAGACTGATAGTGATCGTTCGTTGAAATTCAATAATCGAAGTTTGAAGGAAGTAGGCATCGATCGATGAAGAGCTTCGACATACATCAATTTCAGAGGAGTTTGGACTCCTACAGGAAATACGTCTGGAGGGGATCATCTGAGAGTAATCCACTGGAGGAATCCGACTGAAGGAGAAGTCCGGAAGAAGTTTGGCTCCTGAAAGAGTTCGACCGAAGGAGAAGTCCGGAAGAAGTTCGGCTCCTACAGAAACTTGACTGAAGGAGGAGTGCAGAAGAAGTTCGGATCCTATAGAAATTTGACTGAAGGAAGAGTCCAGAAGAAGTTTGGCTCATATAGAAATTCGACTGAAGAAGGGATCTGGAAGGAGTTTGACTTCCGTAGGAGTCCGACTGAAAGAGAGATCTAGAAGGAGTTTGGCTCGCATAGGAGTCCGACTGAAGGAGGGATCCGAAAGGAGTTCAGTTGGGGCTCGGTCGTTGAAGGAGTTCGGCTACTGAATGAGTTCGATCACTGGAGGAGATCGGATGGGGTTCGACCGCTGAAAAAAGAATTTTTGATTGAAGCTCTTTCGTGATTACCAGTTGCATTAGGCTAAGCATCAGATCGAACTTTGGTGGGAGCGGAGTTTATCTCCAATAATAGTCCCCTCACTCTCGAGTTCGAAACTCGAAGGAAGGAAGTACAAAAAGGACGACTGTCGAAGTCCTCTTCAGGGCTTTGCACCAGTTCAGGTTGAAGCTCAAGAGAGATCTTATCTCTAGCCAAGGTTGACATCGAAGTTAAAGCTCGGAAGAGATCTTATCTCCAGTCGAGGTTGACGTTGAAGTTAAGGCTCGGAGAGATCTTATCTCCAGCCGAGGTTAAAATTGAAGTCGAAGCTCGGGGAAGATTTTATCTCATGTTGACGTAGACGTTAAAGCTCAGGAGAGATCTTATCTCCAATCGAGGTTGAAGAAGATCTTATCTCCTATTGTCATAGTCTTTGAAACTCGAAAAAGATTTTATCTCCTATTGATGTAGACATTGAAGCTCGGAAGAGATCTTATCTTCAGTCAAGGTTGACGTTAAAGTTGAAGCTCGGAAAAGATCTTATCTCTAACCGAGGTTGAAGTTGAAGTCGAAGCTTGGGAGAGATCTTGTCTCCAACCGAGGTTGAAAAACATCTTCTTTTCTATTGATGTAGACTTTGAAAGCTCGAGGAGATCTTATCTCCAGTCGAGATTGAAGAAGATCTTATTTCCTATCTCCTGTTGACGTAGATGTTGAAGCTCGGGGGAGATCTTATCTCCAACTGAGGTTGATGTTGATATTGAAGCTCAGGGAAGATCTTATTTTCAGTCGAGGTTGAAGGGGATCTTATCTCCTGTTAACGTAGACATTGAAGCTTGGAAGAGATCTTATCTCCAATCGAGTTTGACGTTGAAGTTGAGCGGGGAAAGATTTATCTCTAGTCGAGGTTGAAGTTGAAGTTGAAGCTCGGAGGAGATCTTGTCTCCAGACGAGGTTGAAAAGAAGATCCTCTCTCCTGTTGATGTAGACTTTGAAGCTCGGGGAAGATCTTATCTTCAGCGAGGTTGAAGAGATCTTATCTTCTTGTTGACGTAGATGTTGAAGCTCAAGGAGATCTTATCTTCAGCCGAGATTGATGTGAAGTTGAAGCTTGGGAGAGATCTTATCTCCAGCTGAGGTTGAAGGAGATTTTATCTCCTATTGACGTAGATGTTGAAGCTCGGGGAGATCTTATCTCCAGCCGAGTGTGACGTTGAAGTTGAAGCTCGGGGGAGATCTTATCTTTAGCCGAGATTGAAGTTGAAGATTGAAGCTTGGGGAGATCTTATCTCCAACGAGGGTTGACATTGAAGTTTGAAGCTTTGGGGGAGATCTTGTCTCCTACCGAGATTGAAAGAGATCTTCTCCTATTGATGTGTAGACTTTGAAGCTCGGGGAGATTTTTTCTCCAATCAAGATTGAGGAGATCTTATCTCCTGGACGTAGAGTTCGAAGGGGAGATCTTATCTCCTGCAGCCGAGTTGAAGTGCGCGCTCGGGGGAGATCTTATCTCCTGCGGCCGAGAAGTTTCCTCGGAGGAGATCTTATCTCCTGCAGCCGAGGTCCCTCGGGGGAGATCTTATCTCCTATTGATAAGACGTTGGCTCGCGAGGACGAGGTTCTCCTCCTCTTCCTAAGTCGAGGTTGTTCACGGTCGCTGAAGGAGATCTTATCTCAGCCGAGGTTCGGGGGAGATCTTATCTCCTGCGGCCGAGCGCGCTCGGGGGAGATCTTATCTCCAACTGATGTTACATTTTGAAGCTCGGGGAGATCTCATCCCAGCGAGTTGAGTTGATGTCGAAGCTTGGGGGAGATGTTATTCCAATCGAGGTTATGTTAGTTGAAGCTCGGAGGTCTTGTCTCCACCGAGGTTGAAGAATTTCTCTCTGTTGATGTAGACTTTGAAGTCATGGAGATGTTATCTCACTAAGGTTAAGGAGATTTATCTACTATTGACATAGACGTTGAAGGTTGGGGAAGATTATCTTCAGTCGAGTTGACATTGAAGTTGAAGTTCGGAGGAGATTTTATCTCAATCGAGGTTGAAGAAGATCTTATCTCTGTTGACGTAGACGTTGAAGCTCGAAAGAGATCTTATCTTCAGTCAAGGTTGACGTTGAAGTTGAAACTCGAAGAGATCTATCTCCAGCTGAGGTTAAGATCTTATCTTCTGTTGATGTAGACGTTGAAGCTTGGGGAGATCTTATTTTCAGCGAGTTGAGTTGAAGTCGAAGCTCGGGGGAGATCTTATCTCCAATCGAGGTTGACGTTGAAGTTGAAGCTCGGAAAGATCTTATCTCCAACCGAGATTGAAAGAGATCTTCTCTCCTGTTGATGTAGATTTTGAACTTGGAGAGATCTTATCTCCAACCGAGGTTGAAAGAGATCTTATCTTCTATTGACGTAGACGTTGAAGCTCGAGGAGATCTTATCTCAGTCGAGATTTGACGTTAAAGTTAAAGCTCGGAAGAGATCTTATCTCCAGCCGAGGTTGAAGGAGATCTTATCTCCTGTTGACGTAGATGTGAAGCTCAGGAAAGATCTTATCTCCAACCGAGGTTGATGTTGAAGTTGAAGCTCAAGAAAAAATCTTATCTCCAGTCGAGGTTGAAGGAGATCTTATCTCCTATTGACGTAGACGTTGAAGCTCGGAGGAAATTTTATCTTCAGTCGAGGTTGAAGGAGATCTTATCTCCTATTGAATAGACGTTGAAGCTCGAGATCTTATCTCCAGCCAAGATTGAAGGAGATCTTATCTCTTATTGTTATAGTCTTTGAAGCTCGAGAGATCTTATCTTCAGCTGAGGTTGAAGTTGAAGTCGAAGTTCGGAATAGATCTTATCTTCAGCCAAGGTTGAAAGAGATCTTTTCTCCTGTTGATGTAGACTTTGAAGCTTGGAGAAGATCTTATCTCCAGCCAAGGTTGAAGAAGATCTTATCTCAGCCAAGGTTGATGTAGACGTTGAAGCTCGGGAGAGATCTTATCTCCAATCGATGTTGATGTTGAAGTTGAAGCTTGGGGAGATCTTATCTCCGACGAGGTTGAAGTAGATCTTATCTCCTGTTGACGTAGACGTTGAAGCTCGGAGGAGATCTTATCTTCAGTCGAGGTTGAAGTTGACATTGAAGCTCGGAGGAGATCTTATCTTCAGCCGAGGTTGACGTTCAAGTTAAAGCTCGGAGGAAATCTTATCTCCAACAGAGGTTGAAAGAGATCTTCTCTCCTGTTGATATAGATTTTGAAGCTCGAGAGAGATCTTATCTCCAGTCGAGGTTGAAGGAGATCTTATCTCCTATTATTGTCGGGCATAATGGGGTCGTCGTCGGAGCCTTTCTTCTCATCTCGTCTAAAATAAACGAGGTTTTCAACTTTGCTCACGTTAGGACGAGATTCTCCTCCTATTTCAAATGGGCTGGGGGGGCACATAAGAGTCGTTGTCAGGGCCTCTTCTTCCATCTTGTCTAAAATGAATGAGACCTTCGACTTTGCTCGCATTAGGACGAGATTCTCCTCGTATTTCTAATGGACTATGGAGGCACATAAGGGCCATTGTCAGGGCCTCTCATCTCATCTCGTCTAAAATGAACGAGGTCTTTGACTTTGCTTACATTAGGATGAGGTTCTCCTTCTATTTCTATCGGACTGTGGGGGCATATAAAGGCCGTTGTCAGGGTCTTTCCCCCATCTCGTCTAAAATGAATGAGGCCTTTGACTTGCTCATGTTAGGATGAAGTCTTCCTTCTATTCCTAACATGCCCACTATTGATTACTTCTTTCCTATCATCAGATAGTTTTTGCATCGAGAAATAATAATATTGAAATGGAGGAGTTTTATTGAAGTAAAATTATCGGCAGTACATTCTCAGATTCTCTGAGTTTCAAGATCGTGAGAGTGTTGTTTCTCCGAGCTTCTTCTGACGATAAGTTTCGGATCGGACAACCTCCTCTACTTCATATGGGTCTTCCTAATTCAGAGCAAGCTTCTTCTGGTTCTGAGGTTGAGAGATGGCGACTCGTCGAAGTACTAAGCCCCCTAGAGATAGCATTGATAATGCCGGAAGGTGGTCGATCTTCTTATTGTTCCTCCCTCATTGGTAGTTCTAGCTATGGTGCGCCATTAGCTTGCTTCAGGTCGGCATCTGTGGAGCATTGAGGGGGGGCATAATTGTGAAACCTTCAGGGGGAGAACTTCGCACCTTTTTGTCGGGGCTTCTTTGATGACGAGCTTGAGGGAGAGTTCGGCCTCGCTTGTGCTCGGAGGAGAGTTCGTGAGCATGGCCAAACTTTATTTGACCCTCCATCAGCCGTGGGTTTGCTAGACTCGTCCGTTTACTGCTCTCCTATGGCTTCTTCATCCTTCAATTTGAAGACTTCTTTCGTACAAGCATATCCCTCAGCCCGAGTTAGCAGATCGATAAAGTTCCTGGGATACTTCTTCTCCAACCTCTAACGCAACAGTATTAAACCGGGTGACATAAGCCTGGATGGATTTTTTCTTCTTCTGCTTGACGTTTATCAGGGAATTCGAACCTCGGTATGGACATCAGCTGCTGACGAAGTGAGCCACAAATGATGGCTCATCTGGTCGAAGGAGAAGAATGTACCCGACTTCGATGTCGAGTATCAGTTTCTTGCTGCTCCCTTTAAGGTAGATGGAAAAGCTCGGTATAATATTATGCCTGATGCGCCATGGAGCAACATCATGGCCCGGAAGGTTTTCAGGTGATCGATCGGATCAGAGGTTTGATTATAGCTTTCAAATTCGGGGAGCTTGAAGTTCGGCGGAACTTGCTCATGCATAATTCGGAAAGAGAAAGGGGGATTGGTGCGGACGTCATCAAGGTGAGTTGGGGCGACGTGGCCGAGCTCCTCAATTCGTCGATCCATCCTCCGTAGTTTCTGATCGAGGACGTCAACTCGGTCGCAGATCTTGAAAGACTTCAGGCTGTGGATGGAGAAGGTTTCTTCCAAAGAAGAACCATGATCCAAGCAAGGATCCTCTGCTCTTTGTTTCTCCTTTCCAAGGGCGACGGGTATGCTAGCCCAAGTGCTCCTCCTTGGAATCACTTCCTGACATTCCGACGGTGGGTTCCTTGTGGAACTATCACCGAAGGTTGCCGCATGGCCTGCACCATTTTAGTGATGCCCTGAATCCACTGTATCACTAGGTTAAACTGCTATGGATCTACCATGATCGTCGATGGAGGAGGTGATTGAAGCACCGACGATGGAGCAGGAATAGATGGATCTGGCTCAGACCTTGAAAAAGAAGGTCGGTAGGATCGACTGAGTACTTCTTTAAGAGCAAGGATATCTTAGAAATTAAGGGCCCTTCCTCTAGCGCCAATTTTGTTGTTGCAGAATCTAGTTGACGTCGGATCGAGCTGGAGTCAAGGAAGATGAGGTCGCCGTCGGTGACCTATAAAATAAAGTTCCATCCGGAGTCGATGGTGGTGGCTCTGGTAGGATCCTCCGACGATTAAGTCAGCTCTTTTGGCCAACAGAAATGGAGTACTCAGAAAAGAGTTTGGCAGAATTTTGGAAAGAAGAAGAGAGCTTAGAGAAAATATATCTGAAAGATTCTTTTTTATAGATGGAGCTGTAGCAGATTGATAGTGACAGCTATAGCCGTCTGATAGTGGGCCGCTCGAGGCCTGGTGGAGTCTGTCACGGAGGGGGGCACCGCTTGTAGCAGATTGATGGCGACAGCCATAGCTGTCCGATACTGAGCCGCTTGGAGCCACATGGGATTTGGTATGAAGAGGGAGAGGTGTCGTCAGACTGATAGTGATCGTTCGTTGAAATTCAATAATCAAAGTTTGAAGGAAGCAGGCATCGGTCGATGAAGAGCTTCAAAATACATCAATTTCAGAGAAGTTCGGACTCCTATAGGGAATACGTTTGGAGGAGATCATCCGAGAGCAATCCGCTGGAGGAATCCGATTGAAGGAGAAGTCCGGAAGGAGTTTGGCCGAAGGAAAAGTTTGGAAGAAGTTTGGCTCCTGCAAAAACTTAATTGAAGGAGGAGTGCGGAAGGAGTTTGGATCCTGTAAAAACTTGACTAAAGAAGTTCGGAAGGAGTTCGGATCCTGTAGAAATTCGACTGAAGAAGGGATTCAGAAGGAGTTCGGCTTCTGTAGGAGTCCGACTGAAGGAGAAATTCGAAAGAAGTTCAACTACTGAATGAGTGCGGCTGGAGCTCGGCCGCTAAGGAGTTCGGCTGGGGTTCGATCGTTGGAGGAGTTCGGTTGGATTCGGCTGCTAGAGGAGTTTGGCTACTGAATGAGTTCGGTCGTTGGAGGAGATCGGATGGGGTTCGGCCGTTGGAAAGAGAATTTTTGATTGAAGCTCTTTCGTGATTATCGATTGCATTAGGCTAAGCATCAGACTGGACTTCAACGAAAGTGAAATTTATTTCCAACAATAATGATGATGGCGATGATGTGATAGAGATTATAATAGTGACAGTATGATGGAGGGAGTAGGATGGTGATATTGTAGTACTAGTGATGTTGGTGGTAATAATAATGGTGATAATGTTGTATACGGATGTGGTGATGGAGATAACTATAATGGTAATTATAACTATAGTGATGAAGATGATGGTGATAGTTTTAGTTGTAAAGACAATTGTGATGGCGGTATTGATGGATAATAGATAGAGGTGACTATTATGATATTAGCAATATTGGTGATAGCAGAAATTGTGCTAGTGATAGTGGTAAAAGGCAAGTATTTTTTAATTTTGAAAGTAATTTTTTTAATTTTTAGTAATAATAAAATAATTTTTAAAATATAAATAAAAATAATAGCAACCATATTTTTTATTTTTATTTTTATAAATTAAAATAAGAAATAAAAGAAGATGCCAAGCATGCTCATGTAACTTTAATTTTAATTTTTTTAAAAATTTTTTATATTACTTTGCTTTGCTTTGAGATTTTTATGTTACCCAGCATCACATGCTAAAAGCCACTCATTCGGTCATTAATGAGATCGAGTTAAGAGATAAGTTAATAACAAGAGAGCCCACGTGGTATCATTTAACCCACTTTACGACACTCCCGACCATGCCGGTGATCCAAGTTATGAGCCAAGCAGTGACCGCAAGGGTGATGAGGACCAGTGCGTTTTTCTCATTGTACCAAAATCAAAATTTTTTATTTAATAAAAAAATATTTTAATTTAATTAAATTTTTTAATAATATTAATAATATCTATGAAGTTACCATCAATATATCTATACCTATATTTATTTTTTCTAACAAATATATATATATATATATATATATATATATATATATATATATATATATATATATATATATATATTATTTAAATATAAAATTTATATTTATTATTTATTTTAAACATATACAGATATAATTTAAATATAAAAAATATAGATATAATTATAAATATAATAAATTTTATAATTATAAAAATAAAAATATTATTAAATAAATGATAAATCAAATTAGTAATGTATCCATGTAGTTGCATTTTTTAAAAAAATTAATAAATATATATAATTAAAGATAAATTCAATTATTTGAATATAGATATTTATATTTATATTTATTTTTAAAATAAATATAAATATATATAAATATTAGTTTGATTGGTTCGGATATAAAAAAAAAATCCAAATATATCACTCTCACCTCCACGTGATGCCGTAGCGTTCATTGAATCGAGAGTTCGAAGAAAATTGCACGGCAGATGAGTAATAAATTTTTAATATATTTTAGTCAATAAATCTTCTTCTCCGTATGCATATGCTTTTAAAATAATTAACATTAATATATATTAAAAATCTTTTATTTATATATCTTTAAATAATCAACATTTTAAATAATATGTTATTTTATAAAAAAATATTTTATTTACTCTTGGACATGTTTGGTTCGCAAATGGGGACAAAGCGGTACATCCGTCTCATCCCCCACTCAGCCCACCAAACCCAAAGAGTAGAATAAAAGAGAAGGGGAAGGGAGTGGGCGACAGCGGACCGACGCCTCCGTCTCCCCGCAATCCGGCCAAGGTAGCAATTTTCGAATTCCTAGGTCTCGGTTTGATTCCTTTTCTCCTTCCAATCGATCGTTTTCTTGTACAATGTTGGAAGTCGTCGCAAAACTAGGGCTATAGTTTTATGAATTCAAGGGTTCTCTGTAACGAAATGGTTTATAGCTCTTTAGATTTTGGAAGGGGGTAATGCGGAGCTATTCTGGACTGATTAGGGTTTATATGTTTCCATTCGATGTTTAGGAGTTCTCAAATTGTCATCTTTCATCGTTCTTAATGGATTATATTTGGAGTTTTTGTTTTCATTTGGCAATTCTGATTCATATTCTCTTTGGCCGTATGGTTTTCTTGTACAATTATGTGTCAATGAGAAATTATTTTATCGAAGTAAGAGTGTTGAGTGGAAGGTCTTAATGCCCCTTGATTTCATCTTTTTTCAACTTTATATTGTTTTTTGATGAGCTGGTACGAAAGCCTTTTCCTTTCCATTCAGATACATGCTTAGGTGCTGTCCATGGATCTAACTTTTGTTCTTCATGCAAACATGTCCGTTGACGTTAGGTTTAGAATGTGTATCTAAATTGTTACATGATCAATAGGGGTGTAGCTTGTGCCATTTGAAACTTTGATGTAATTCAACAATTTTCGCTTGAGTTTTAGCAGGAATTATTGACTTCAAATTGTCTAGTGAACCTAATTCTTAAAACAACTGATGATACGAGCTTCTTGACTTGAGTCTTTCTTCTTTCTTTTACATACTAAAGCAAGCTTTTGACCTGCCCATTAGGCTGCCTTGTTGCATGACTAGAATTTCTGCTGTATGTGTGTCTCGTTCTTGGTTTCTGTGCATTTTTTTCTCTGTTAAAGTCAGTAAAGATCGTTTATTAAATGGGTATGGGTAAAGGTTAATTAATTCAGCCATTCCCTTCTCTCTTTGATTATTTTGTTATCTTAATTGATCATTATCTCTTGTTCAGACTGTACGGGTCTTGCTGTGCCACATCATAGAAAGAGGTTATGGAGAATGAAATTGCAGATAGTGAGTTGTTGAGTCAGCTCAATGAGACAAACATCACTTGGAAGCAGGAGTTGGAGTGGCATCAATCTCAAGTTGAAACTTTACAAGAAAAAAATTTGGAGGTTAAGGCTAACATCCATTGTTCTGAGGATGAACTGAACAAAGAGTTAGTATTTCTTTGGCGCAGAGTCAAAACTGCCACAACATTGCTGACCTACTTGAAATCAAAAGCGAAAGTTATGGCTGTTCCTCATTTAGCCTATACTTCATGTGGGATAAAACATCAAGAGGGGGTAGGGTTTATTGACAAGCGTGGCATACCATTATCTGGTTGGTCTAAGGATATTGATCTTTCTTCTTTTGAAAGTTCAGATGAGGAGATGCATTTGGCAGGTAGTATTGACCTTGGATCTGTTGATGCTAATGACAGAGCATATATTGGCTACATATTGAAGTCAGTTCATGTTGTAACAGATGTTATGGAATCTCTTGTTAAGAGGGTTATAATGGCAGAAATTGAAGCTGCTACAGAAAATGAAAAAGTGAATTTTGGTTTGGAAGAAATTAAAAAGAAAACACTCCAAATTGAGAGCTTGTCAGCAAAAGTTGAAGAGATGGAGAAGTTTGCAGTGAGTACAAATAGTGTTTTGAATGAAATGCGGCAGAAGGTTGAAGATATGGTGCAAGAAACATCTAGACAACGACAACGATCTGCAGAAAATGAACTGGAGCTTTGTCGTTTGAAGCAGGATTTCGAGTCACTGAGATCCTATGTTAGCAGCCTTATCAGTGTCAGAGAAACCTTTCTTTCATCAGAGAAGCAATTTCAGACAATTGAGAAACTTTTTGACAGGTAAGTTTTGTTGTATTCTACTAGACCCAGAGTTACTGTTTTAAACATTTAAAGAAATAAGTGTTAAATTTTAGCTGGAATTCAGCATAACAGAACCCAACATAAGAATCTAAATTTGATCCATCTTGGTTACTTAGAAAACTTTGCTCCACAACCAAAATTTTTAATTCATGTGCATGATCCATGAACATGAAACTTTTGAATGCAAGAGCCTAGAAGGGATCTGCCTTATAATGCATGGATATCTGTCCTTGCCATCTTAGTTATTATGCAAAACTAACGCTACAATTACACAAATTTGCAGAACTGTTGTTTCCTAGTTGTGTGTGTTCCTGAGCACCTAATCATCCATTGGCAATAAATAAATGTCAGAAAAACATATATTAAGTGCATTTGTCCATATATATTTTTAAATTTTGTTAAAAAAATATATATCTGGAAGTTTGTATGCATAGGATAATTTTATAACAAATTATTGCATGGAGCAGACTAATTGTCAAGACCACTCATCTGGAGAATGAGAAGATGCAGAAAGAGGCTGAAGTTCAGAAGTTCATGGAGGAGAATGTTAGTCTCAGAGCTCTGTTGGACAAGAAGGAGGCACAATTGCTGGCCATGAATGAACAGTGCAAGTTCATGGCATTGAATAATTCTAGCATTTAGTTCATCATTTACCATCCACTTTCAAACCAAAGGCTGCCTTATAATGGTAAAGTTCCTTGGGTTTAATTGGGTATCAGCTTTTTCCTTTGCAAGTAAGATTCTTCCAGTACTAGCAATTTCCACATAAGGGTTAGTGAACCTGCATCTAATACATGCAACAAGAATTATTGAAACTCAAAGTAGTAGGCCTGCATGACAGATTAGGTCATTTCTTATCAAAATTAGTCCCCTTCAATTCGTTCATTCAGTTGAAATCTTGTTGTGTGGAAGTATATTCCTGTTGTCATGCTTCATTTATGTGCTAGGTGTTCAGTTATGGTTATAGGAAGGTTTGGTTTGTAAACCTTTTTGACTCAAGTGAAAAAGTTCATACCTAATCATCAGTTGTTTAATGACTTAGGTTCACGAGAGGTGGAGAAGCAAGACAATCATTTTCGAGGATACATGGACATGCTTGTATTTATGGCTTGCCTTTCCTTTTCAATTGAGTCTCAGATGGCCACCGAGTAGGTCCTAAACTTCTAAACCTTTAGAATAACATAAAACCTGCTGTCATTTGTTGAAGAAAACAGCCTATCTGAATTGTGTAGTCTTTTGTTTGCTCTTGGGTTATGTGACATATCTGTATTATACATAATAAGACAGAGCAAAAAAGGGAAATCTTTATCTTCTGTTAGTTAGATCAATTTTTATTGGTGTCACATGTTGATAGCCTGTGTGCTAAGGATGGTATGAGAACAATGGAAACTTTGTGTGAAAAGTTTTCAATAAAATGTGTCCAGTAAATTGTGTGGTTTTTCTTTCGAACTATGCTTTGTATGAAACCCAACTGTTCATTTATCCAATTCTTGCTGGTTTTATATGGAAGGAACCAGCAAGGATTCATTATGTTATCTCTGATCGTACTTTAAAAAGAATGCCTATTTGTGCTGTTTCTGTAATTTTCCTGCTATATTATTTTTACCTTTTTAATTTTTCTAGCCTTGTTCATGACACCTATTCTCAGAGTTATATAGTGACTAGGAATCTGCATATAACCGGACCAAACATGGTTTAATGCTACTGGGCATTTTATTGTGGCATCATATAACTGGCCAGTTGGTAAAGTCTCTTGGTGGAGTGCCAATGGACTATGGATCAATCTTGCCTTCACCTAGGGTGGGTGGGCTTAAGATTTTCAAGGGAGGGATTGAAGGTGTCAATAGGCCAAGCCAGTTTTAGCATAGGGTTGGAAGCTTATGCTTGAGCCAAGTGTAACATGAAACTAGTGAGAAAATGTTAGGTCTGAACTTGGCCCTAGTCTAGGTGTTTGTCAGGCTAGGCTTGAACAGGTCCAGTTTAGCTTTTACCAAGATTATGAGCTTAGGCCAAGGTCTCATCCACTGGTCCTAGCTGGAACTATTTGAAGCTTCAGCACATATAGAGCCTAGGGGAAAATCTGAGCTCGCATTCAGATTCCCACATACCATAGCCTCCAGGCCTCTTCAGCCCATTGGCAATTCTAGAAGGTGTTTCAAACGAAAAGATGAAACAACTTAGTATCATGTATTGCCATCTTGCTTTTTGAGGTTTTAGTTAGTTCTGTAGTGTTTTAGTGAAGGTTCATCAAACTGGTATCGAAGCTCTTAGCGGTTGGTGACCGGTTCAATATGATAAGGGGATGTACCATACCGAGCCGGAACCATAGGGTGGGAGAGGGAGGAGGGGGGAGGGAGAGGGGAGGGTCTTATGAAGAGAGGAGAGAGGGATAAGGAGGGAGGAAGAGAGAGGAGGGAGGGGGGAGAGAGAGGGGGTTTATAGAGAGGGGGGAGGGACTTAAAGGGTGATGGTTTCGGTTGGCATTGCAGCATTGAAGAAGGGGGCAAGAGAGAGAGAGAGCAAGTGAGCGAGAGGGCAGGGCTCTCTCAGAAGCTCTTGAGCCATCGAAGTGAGGGAAGGTTTCTAAACCAAACCATCCTAATTTGGTGTTGGTTTGATTTAGTCTAGGCCGAACTACTTGGTTTGGGTCGGTTTGGCGAAGGCTGGTTTTAGTTTTGGCAATGCTTTGTTTTTATATGTTTTTATGTTCTTATTATTTTGGTCAGTTAGATTTCTGTGTTTTAGGCTGTGGTTGTTTTTCCTTTGTTCTTGCATGTATGTTAGTGTCCTTTCGGTAGTTCAATCATTGTTTATTCTTTTGCAATGTGTTCGGTACTGCATTCTAATGCAAGAGTCTGGCAACCTGGAGATAACGTTTGATATGGAATGATCATGTTATAAATGGTTTACACTTTTACCATGTGAGTGTATGTAAGCAATCTTGTTAAAACTAGTTTCAACATACTTGTTAAGTGCTGTGATATTATTATTAGTATTATGTGCCACTGCTGCTGCTACTCCAATTCTTTCTTGGAATTTATATAAATCAAGACTAAAGGGGAGGTCATGGAGAAGGCAAGAGAAGCACCATAAAAAGTTTGTGCTAAATGGTTCATTGAAAGCAAATATTAGTGCACATGCTTCAAGATGTTTAAAATGTTGCATCATGCTTTATGTTATTGTTCTCATCATGCTACTCTTTACACATTGGGCTTATGTTATCCGCCCCCCCCCCCCCCCCCGGTTCCTTTCCCACTGGGTTGTGGAATTATGCGATCATAATAAACATGCTTGTGTATCAATCCTTATGGGTTAATCATTTTAGGTTTCAATTATACATGCTTTAGTTATAATCTTGACCTTACCTGTTAATATTGTATTCCTGATTGTACCTGGTAGTGTCATAGTACTGGTATATGCCTGTTAGTATTTTTATCCTTCCACAAGCATTGTGATGCTTTATTCAATTATGCATAATTATTCTTGACTACTAGATATGGATCCTGTGCATAGTGTCTGCTTGTTCTTGGCACAATCACGGTACCTATCTTCATGGATGATTAAATTATGTGAACAAAGGCCTAAGTATCTTTACTGTGGTTGTAGGCCATTTATAATTATAATATTCACTAGTTAAATGACATACTTACAAAGCATATTAGCAATATATCTCTGTTTGTTTTATAATAGGAGGAAATTATATTTCTGCAATGACTGTTTCTGTTATAGTCTTACTAAATCTTTGATGTTTTAGTTTGTTATTCATTCAAGTGTTTAGCTTTTATACGGTCATTGATATAGTATTAGTTACTAACAATTGAAATATATACCAAAAACATTATATAATTTATGATGTTGGGAACTTGAATATTCTGGATCTAACATGTTTCAGTCTAAAAGGAGTGTAATATGAGCTTGACTCAGAAATGAGCTAATAAATTAGTTATGTACATGACCATGCATAGTTGATGGGGTATTTGGTGTCAGCAAATGGAATATCATCTAAAAATGCTCAAGTTATGTCTTGCATCTTCTTGTAGTCATGGGTAATTCAAACCAGAGCTCAGAAGGATGTTAAGAGTCTGAAAATCTGAAGTTTAAGATTATTGAGAATTTTGATCCATTAGATAGTGATGAAAAATTATGAGAATATGTTTATTTTTCCTATTATAAAGGTTTTTTTTTTTTAATCCTAATAATTTTTCATGATTATAGTTTTACAGTTTAAATTACATCTGGAATTCTTTCTTAAATGTTGGGACCATGTGAGAATTTCGGTGGCTCAAGTTGTTGAATCAGCAATCATCTATTAGGTGCATTGTGCTATGATGAATTTTTGCAGCATTACCGCTGACACTGGACCATGTATTTGAATATTCGCATCCGCTTATTTAGTCTGCTGCTACTCATATTAAATTTAGCAAATGAATAAGCTTACGAACAAGCTAATGAATGAGGAATTGTTTGCCTAGCAATTAAATGCATTCTGTAAGAATAAGTTGTTGAAGAAACTTATTTGTGGATTAGTTTCACCAACTACTACATGGATGAAGATCAATTTAAGTGGCTTCTCGTGATCGTATATGAAGTGATGGCCTGTTTCAAGGCATGGAGTTCTGTCAGAGCCATCATGCGGCTTCCTTTGTCTTCAGGGTTAATGCTTAAAGGCTGCCTGGTGATTTTCAGGCCAATAATGTTCAAAAGCTTTTAATTTTTCGCTTTATGGTACTGTATTCATGCCGGTCCAGATCTTACACATCTCTGAAAAATCCAATCAAGTTAAAATTATTGGGAAATTGGTAATATAACATCTCGAGTTACTTTTGTTTTTCTTATTTTTGTAGTCTAGTATTCTGAGCTTGTTTCTTTAAGCTCAAGCTCTTATTTCTAGACAATAGGGCTGTAGGATCCTCCTATTGGTACTCGATTTTATGTTCCTTGCACCCCAAAAACAGAAGGGGATGACAAAAACCTATAATCGATGGTCCTTTATCTAGGTGAGGCATGGTTCTTTCCTTTCATTGGATTATGCTTTAAAAAATTGCGTTACTCCCTCTGTTGTTGCTCCTGGGAATTGACTGCCGAACAATCTATGTCAAGCCTTTCTTCTGACCAAAAACATATCATGTGCCAAGCAGCCAACTAGTCAATCAACTCTTCTTGCTGGTCGTTTTATCCTTTTGAATGATGTGCTATGTTACATCTCCTGGTTGCTTTCCCTCCATTCATCTGACCTCATGTCTGGATATGGTTGACCGAACTCCAGTACCGAGCTTGCAAAAACCAATGGGTGGCCCCTGAGGTCCTTTTCCTTGAGTTCTTTCTCCAGACATTCATCATGAGAACAATTTCATACGATGTGACGGTTTATAAATGGAATCTGAGTTTATGTTTATTTAATTCCCCTCAGCTTTGTGTTTATTTGCAGAAGTGTGGGATGTTCATTTATATCTGTTGAATATAGACGCATCTCTACAGAAAAAGGACTCATCATAAGGTCGGTTATGGTGGACTGGTTCGCAGGGTCATGTTTTGCTTGCTTTTTCTTGTTGACCTGTCACTGTTTGAGGACACTTGAAGCTTTCATAAAAAAAAACCAGCGGAGTGTTGAGACATCCCCAGAGATCCTGTTGGATTAATTGAACTCCAGATCATAGTTCTTATTTCTTGGTTTCATTGGAAAAAGATCAATTCACCATAGCCATGATCATCCTTATATTATATATCCAGCTTGCTTTTATGATTTCTGTATCTCTACATTTATATAAAGCCTTTGCTTTTTCTCCATGCTGGCTCCTTTATGCCTGTGAGGACTCGTGCACGCGTCTCTTTCGTGACCATGAAGTGGATGGATCTTGGGTACTTGGGGCCAAAAACCAAATAATATCTTGTAGTTAGCATTTTTGGTGAGGTCATGTGTTGTTGCAATGCGAATGGGTGGTGTTCAAGTGTTCTAAGTGCTTTCGTAATAACAACGAAATCAGTTTGCTTGGTTGAGATATTCTTGAATCTTAGTTTTTTGTCGATTGGTGATTTGCTTGTACAACTCAGAATGCTTATTGGATGGAAAGAAGAAAAATTGCAGAGAGGTGGTCATCACTCGTTTCAATCATGAAGTGCAAGTAAATAGTCCCTGATCCTGGAGAAAACTGTTGGTAATTGGATGCGCATTTGGCCTTTCAAAGAACGAGCAAGTGGTCCAGAGGACCGCTCAAGAAGAAAGATGCTAAATGTCCAACATCCTCTCATCGAACCCATCAGCAACGTGCACCATTTAGATGGACGTCTTGGACCTGATGCCACTTGTGTGTTTTTGACACGTCATCGAATCCCGATGCGTACGGGGGGCCCTATATGCACACGAAGAAGACTAATTTTTGCTTGCATGTGATTGGTACAAGAATTCGGAGTTTCTCCATGTTCTTTCTGGTGTGTACCAAGGGGGTGGTTCTCAAGTTGGTCTGTGGCAGTTTTCTGAAGGTCTAAAGTTTGCCATAATAAGAGTAGCGAGATGTTGAGGTTGTGACAAGCTACCGTCATGGAATGTTTGAGGAGGTGCGGTACATACATATAGGAGGATATCTGAAAATTTTTTCCACTCCTAATGATCGGTTGAGGCACTTGGAAGACGAGCATCAGATGGAAGCCTTTCTTTTATCGAAGGGTAAGCTGTCTCCTTCCTTCCATTTAATTCTGATGATACATTGTATTGGAATGGATGAGGTCTGTGCCAAAAAATGTTCACGAGTGCCACCTCCAAGTGGTCCTTATCCTCTTCTGCATTGGTCCTACATTCGCCAATGATAGACAATGTATGGACATCATTATTTGGGAAATAGGACAATTTTTCCAATGTTTATCTTGAAAGGGAAGGTAATTGCATTAAAAGTATAAGATGTAGGGTATAGGCTCAAATGTTAAGCTGATCGTTGTCATATATAAAAACTCCATTACATAAGATCCATGGTAACTGAAAGTTATTGAATGGCAATTCTCTGGTTCACTAGTCATTATATATGCATGGGCGGAAAGTGACCATCATTTGCTAGCTTAGCGAGCACACCCAAAATGGGGTTCATGTGTAGGTTTTGGACCGCATTAGATTTTTGATCTTCCAATATCGATTGTTTCGGTCCTTTCGGAAGGGAAAAAAAAAAAATTTTTAGGAGTTGTTTCATGAATTCACGAGAGAGTATATGAGTTGTTTCAATAAATAAAAAATGTACTTTGTTTGAATCTAATCGGACTTTGCGGAATCGGATCCGAAATAAAAAGGATTTTAGTTGTATGATATCTAATGAAACAATAGCCGAAATTGAGATTGCATTCAAATAAAAATATATCAAATATCTGGAGTTTTTTTTTTTTTATCCTATACGGATGATTCGATCTGCAAGAATCGTGATTGGGAATTGTTCGATCATTTTATTTTTGGCTTGATTCGTTATGTCTGCTTTTTTTTTTTTTACCGATCGAAGAAGAAATAATGAGGAGCTGGGGCAACTATTCAATCAAATAATATTGAGCATGTTTTCCACCTAAAAGCTATGTTAAATTGCAATCCTGAGGAGGCATTTATCTTGCAGATCAACGGATCATCCATGCCAAAATGTGTGGTTATGAAGTTGGGATTTACGCATGGTGAGATGATGGAAGATATGCTCAAAGGAGCTTGGTTTTCATTCTTCAAACAATAAGGTTTGGCACATGCAATGCATGTAAGAGCTAGATGGATGGTGGTGATCCCTCAAAGTGGTTAACGATTTTTTTTTATTGTTAATATTGTTTGATGAATGCATGCTCAGTTTTGGGAGAGTAACGGCTTAATTTATTTGGTGTTAGTGGGATGTTTAAACCACCCCGAACGGCTTAATTTATTTGAGACAGTAATTATGACAATACGAAGAATATGAGTCAAGAAGTAATCCCAGAGTCTTAACTTAGACATCCTCGTGACTTTAATCTTAGAATTACAAATTATGGATATCAAAAAAGGCATGGTGATGCGGTTATTTGTTAGGGAGAGAGGTTAGTTGATTTCAGTGAGACCTAAATGAAAGATTAATCCACACAGTTTTCCTATATATAGATATCCCTGTTCTATAATTGTAACCTCAGAGCCACTGATGCATGACCTAACGTATCCTCCTTGGGGACGTTAATCTCTATGAGAGGAAAAAAAAAAATTCGAGACAAAGGATGATGTAATACTTCATCAGTCATTACTGCAAAAAAAAAAAAAAAAAAAAAGCCAGATAGCGTGCTAAATAAGTGTCCTAGTGGTTATGCTAGAGGCTAAAAAAAAGAAGAAAGATTACATCATGGATGGTGTTATGTATGCAAGATGGTTAGCGGGCAATGTCTGGCTTGCGAGAGTGGCCTAATTGCTCCATCTCCCACTTGAGCTCGGGTGCAACCCCCTCGTGCCTGGGCACATATTCCTAAAAGCAAAAGTTATCCCTATCAATCAAAAGGAAAAGGATACAAAAAAAATGAGTCACAAATGATACTATCTAAGATTCTTACTTGCTTAACTTTGATGATGCACAATTATAAACTTGTCCAACAATGTCCACCTACAATAATTGAAGAAGCAAGAACACCTATGGGAATATAACAGGACTAAGACACTCTTTTGTCAATGCCTCGAGTCGTTACCTGAGTATTTGGTCATAAGAAGACTACATACCGAGCTGCATTGATGAAAAGAGGAACCATTTATGTGTTTGTCCTTGGTCTATGATTTATATTTTATTATCTAAGATTTATTGTGTATGTCCTTGGTCACGTGAGGTCCACACAATTACACAACTTGTTAGATTGTCACGTGATTTATTCAGACAGAGCCCCCACAAAATGGATGTCTGCTTGGTATACTTCTTCGTGTCGGTGTTTCATTTGCAAAGCTGCATTACCCCTTTTTAAAAGGAAAAAAAAAATTATGCCGGCCCTGTTCTTTTATATGTTATTCATCATGTGCATGAAATGTTCCATTAATACATATTTATTAATCAGCAGCGTTGGCTTAGCTGGTTGTTCACATTGGAGAAGTTCAGAGTCCCAACCTTGGAGATGGCATCCCCTCCATATTGCTCCTAGAAAAATTCTTTTCTACCTTCGGCTCTATGCTTGTTGATAAAGACGGTTTAGTGCATGATTACTTGATCATGATGCTCTTTTGCTGCATGCCATAAGTTGCTCAAAAATCACAAAGTTCAAACCACCAGGGAGGATTGATTTGTGGTTTACAAATTTGTTCTTTTCTTTTCTAATGAGAATTAACCATGCATAGATCAATATTATGTTAGGAATCAATAAATTAGTAACTACATGTTGCATTTTAGAGAGAGAGAGATCATTTTTGCACCTCGAGTTTGGATAATAGTTCATGGACGGTTTGTGCAGAGATGATAATATGACGAGCAGCGGGCACGATGAATCCCTCATCGACGGCCTTGTCGATGAAAGATAGTAGTGTGTTGTAGTACCCATCAACATTCAACAAACCCACCTGATATAAATTATAAGTTTTAGATCAAGGAGCGAAAATGATCTTATATCTCTATTACGTTGATGCTATAGCTATATTTTATGTGAAGGAGGTGGACATGATTATTAAAACAAATAAAAGGTTTGATTATGGTAAGTACTACATGCAAAGGAAAGGAAGGGTATACCGGCTTGTCATGGATTCCCAGCTGAGCCCAAGTGATCACCTCAAGGAGTTCTTCTAAGGTTCCGTAGCCACCTATGGTCCCAATCCGCACAAAAACATTTTGTTAACATGAATGCTGCAAGAATGCAGGGAGTTCCCTGAATCTTTACTAGTTAACGTGCAACAGAAGCAATTCTTTGATGATGAAGTCATGTCCTTATTTGGAGGGGGGGGGGGGGGGGCACCAAAAAAATAAATATTAAAATTATCTTGGGTCGCCTTCGAACCAAGCTAAAATCTTTACAAAATGGAGTGCAACTGCTAAGCCATAAGCCATGGTCTCTTATGCTAACATGTAACATCAAAAACAATATACATCTTCCCCTTTGTTGCATGTCCAAGTCATTACTCGTTAATTAGTACCATTTAAATTTATGTTATTGTTTAATGATCGGCCAAGTTGAGATAACCTTGATAAGGACCAAGCAAGGAATGGTTTTTCATCTTCTATTTTTTTTTTTTTGTTTCCCCACTGATGACGTGCAGCTCCTTTTGATGTGGCAAGAGGAGATTAGTTGGCATGACCTCAGGGGCTAAAGCAACTCACAAGGGAATCTTTATACCACTCAAAACACCAAGTCAGTGGCAAGAACTAATGGATAATGGAGTGGAGGATCATAGCAGACTGATGATGAGGGAAGTGATCGACTTTTTCTTCTCCAAGTCATGAGTCAACTAGCTGATGCATGCATCGATTTTGGTATTCATAGCATTGCAAAAACGAAATATATCCGCAGTACAACCAACAAGGGTGTACTTGCACTAGTGGAGCAACTTTGATCACCTAAGCATGCTTCTTTTTAATTTAGGAATCCCAAACTGTGACAAGGATGCCACAACTGTCGTACCAATGAACCCCAGTAAAGGAGCAGGCCACAAGGAGATCATTGGAAAGGTTAAATGATCAGTTGATGGAACTCATCATTGAAAGCACTTTTTCTTAGAGCAGCGAACTTTTTGATCTAGAGAGATCTAACATCCTCAAAAGCACGAGGTGGACTACCACATACCAATTATTATGATGGCAAACTAGGAAGCATACGGCAGGGCTTGGTGTGCATACCAGGGAGCGCAATGAAAGCATCGGCTTGTCGTGCCATCTCGGCCTTCCTTTGGTGCATGCCCGACACGGCTCTCACCTCTCCTACCGTCTCTCCTGTTATCTGATTTTTTTTTTTTTTTTTTGGTTCACCAGAATCCTTCTATTATCAAGCTCTATCCATGGAGTAAGGTCACTTTAGGTGACCAAACTTTGTGTAAGAGAGAGAGAGAGGAATGTTTACCATACCTCTCTTGGCATTAGGGTCCTAGGAATTACCCTGCATCATAACATCAAAAACCAAAAGTTTGTCAGAAATAATGTTCGAAACTTTTATGCATAGATATGTGTACGAGAGAGAGAGGACGGACCCTAAAACATGGCAGCCACCGTTATGGGCGGTTTGCGAGACGAGACCCATGAGGCCAACGCTTCCTCCACCATAAACCAAATCTATCTTCCTCTCTACCTGAAACCAATTGTGATAAAATAAGAAGAAAAAAGAAAAGAAAGATTTATTAGCAAACAAGAGAGCAATTCGCACGGACCACTCGGTAAATAAAGCCAGTCTCCAAATTTTATGCAGACTTTGCCTTAGAAAACCCAACTCCATCCCTTCAACCATGGAAGAGAATATCTATTTGAAAGAAGAGAGAGAGAGAGAGGAGAGGAGAAGTGATGACCAATTCATTGCCAAGCTGAATGGCTGCGAGCTGGTAACTGGCCTTCTTCCCAGGGCTACTCCCACAGAACACACACACGCGTCTGAACCGCGAGGTTGGTCTCCTTGTGCTCATCGCCACCTTAGCTTCTTCCTGGGCTTCCATCTCTATCTCTTATCCTGTTTCTACACTAGAGGAACAAGAACAAGGCTGTGGTCTATGGATTCTGACAACTCTAGATCTCTATCCACCAAGCGAGGCAAGAGAAGTTTCCTGTTCTCTCCTCTAAGTCTGCAATGCGAGGTGGGGGAGTTTGGCAAGGAGAAAGGGGGCTTTATATAGATCCGTTGAGCACCCTAGAGAAAATGGTTTTTTTTTTTTTTTTTTTGTTCCAAGGGGAAATTGACCTGCCATCCGTACGCTGGCTTTTTGTTTTTACCACTATTACCCTCTCATTGCAGGCCTATGGCTAGCTTGAACTTAAAGTTCTGCACAGGCCGTATGCAGGGGAATCCACAACGAGGGATTGCTCCCTAGCTGCCGGATGCTACGTAACCTCCAAGGAGGGATTTGAGTTCAGATTCTTATATTGAAGCATAGTTTTTTTTGAAAATTATATTTTGGAGTTTAGATTCTTATATTTCTTAGTTAGCTGGATGTCACTTTTGTCGCTAGTTTCTTCATAATTTTGGAGTCCAATACTTTTTTCCAAGTAATATGATGGAAGCATCATTTTTCTGGTGCGAACTCTTTCAATACATGAACTTTGGAGAGGGTGCCTACCCATCTCTAGCGGGCTAAAAGACGAAAAAAGCCCGTAATTAAGCAAGCCAGTTTTTAATAAAAAAAAATTAGTGGACTCACAAAATTTGAGTTACTGGTTGGTGCCTCGTCACAGTTTGCTTTTTAATTGCTCTCGTGAGGTCAGTAAAATGACGTGTGTTTAGTTCTTTTTCTGATTATTTTTTTATGTAAAATTTTGGATTCGACCTAATAGATCCAGCCTATGGCTCATATGCCAACTAGAAGGCACTATATAATATGGATCTTGAATGGATTCAAGATATTTATGATTGAATTTGAATGGATTTATATCTTTAGCTTAGCGAGCGAGGAGTACGTAAAGATTCATTCAATATGGACTCTTCTTGAACTCATTTTATTTAATTTCAATACATGTCTGATACAAGTATTATGATTTATAAAACTAGATGAATGTATGAGTTTTGATTATGAGATTTTTATTGAAAAAATAATAATTTTCTCATGATAAAATCGAGAACAAAAGTATCTCTCAATTTATAGATTGTGTCTTAAAACCAAGTATTTAACAAAAAGTTCCAAGGATCTCTTGTGACCGATCATCTCCTCCCAATTAACATTTTAGTTTCCTCCATAAAGACGATCATGATGATCGGCTCATCGCACTCTAAATAGTTTTGAAGGAAAAAGAGAAAGCGAACCTACTTGGGTTACGGTATCGCACTTATAAAATATTTGATGTGATGGATTTTTTTTTTTTTTTTAGAAGAAATATGATGGAAAAATTTATCAAGGAAAATGAGGATATCCACCTCCACTAGCGACCATGGTATGAATGGTCATGCTCCAATTAGCTTATTGACCATCTTGATGGAAATCAGGCATCAATTAGATGAAAGAGCCATATGGCAACCATTGTTGCTCCTCCTTGTAGCCTTTATTAGAGCTCACCTTCAATAGGGTTAATTTGATAGGCAGCTTTGGTACATATCATTTATTTTATTTCAAGGAGACCCTGGAGAGAATATGTCAGAAGACAGATGAGAGAATCCGGAAAATAATCAAGGGTGCCCCCACTCCCCAGACTTATGAACTTAGAACCTCAAATTATGGAACACAATTTTTGGCTTTGGTTCCTAAAGACTCCATTCTTGCTAGTTGTTGTTCCCATGACCTCAAGAATGTTTCCATTTGGAGTTTGATTAGCCCTGGCTAGTCAAACCTTTAAGTCATACTTCCAAACCTATCACTTTCTCTCAATTTGGTTAGGTGCTGATTTTGTAATGATTTCTCTAAACACTTTGAATCATGACTTGGAACTAATGAACCTTGTCTCATTTGACTTAGAACTAATGGAGCTCCCTAGATTAAATCTTGCCTCAGCGCACACAACATCGAATGCAAATTAATATTTTGTGGGCTACTTTCTATTAAAAAAAAGAAGAACTTGCGCTCGAGTATCCAATCTTTATTACAGCTTCAAGTGGATTAGACACGTTTTTGACCTGAAAATGAACCAATCTGATCCAAATTGAAGTTATCAAGCTTCGGTAGGATAAAAAAAATGTTCCGTCACCTAATAAAAACCCTCAATAGCCAAAACTAATACACCATTACTGTTATTTTGAATGCAAAATATTATTGGCGTTTAGTGTTGATTTGTATTTAATCAACCATCAACTTGCTATTGTTCATTGATGATGATTTATAGAGTTAACCATTATATTTGTGCAAAATGTTTGCTGGTGTGATTTATATATTTTTGTTGAGAGAGACGGACACCCAAAGAGGGTTGAGAGAGAAGCTTACATGTGGTTTAGTTGCAACTCTCTTATGTTAAGAACACAATCAACCGGTGAACTTATGCAAAAAGTCTCTAAAATTTATGTTTGAGTTATTCTTGACCAGATCCGACCTGAAAGATCTGATTTGATCGATAAATAAATCTATAACTCCACCAGGTGAAAATATATTGTGCTTGGATTCAAATATTTCATCTAATTCAGATACGGATTAAATTTGGACTTTTTAAACCCTAATTTAACCCAACTTGTTCATCACCTAGATTTGATAGGAAAACTAGAGTATTCATTCGTTAACCACTTGAAAGAAATAGTTGATATACCGACTTTACCAAAATTTCGCATATAATATGAAGTGTAACCCGTATTAATTTTTTTTTGCCACACCGGCCGGTGGTGGGAATAATTTTAGTTAGACTTAGATCTACCCATGCACACGTGCAACACCGAAAAAGGAGTGGTGGGTGAAGGAAAGGAAAAGTGCTCTATTGAGGAAGCTTCACGGCCGCTAAGGTCATCTTTTAAAACCAGTCATTACAAGAAAACCCCCTTCACAGGAATTAAGAATATAGTTAAAAGCTAAGCATGAAGATACTCATGTTGAGGTGAAGATGTGACAATTTAAAAGTTGGAATTTATTATCCTTACTATTAATTAACGTCATCATATTTATATATTTATTATTTTATTTCAAGTTAAGTTTAGTTCCATTGTCGATTTGATATATAATTTTCGTATCAAACCAATCTAGATGGAGTCTAAGACTTAGTAATATTTTCTGACATATTTTAATGATGCTGCTTGATATACGATCACATGCATGGGTCTCAAAATCTGAATGGTATGGCTTGCAGCCTACATCTTTATATTACTAAGATGCTGGCTCGTAGGTGTTTCAATTGCTTTATGGTAAAGATTAATTGACTTAGGTTACATGGTAAACTTGCATTCAGTTTTTACCGGCATATGATTTTTTTGCTTAATCCATGTATAAATAGCTAGAGGTAAAACAAAAGGGGTTGGTAATTGAGATATGTAACTCAAAGAATCACTCGGCTGGTGTGAATTACCATGTAACGAGGCACAAAGCCAAGTGACATTTTTGAGTCATTTTTCTAAATTACCATATATAGATAGCACTGTTCTAGAATAAAATAGGTCAAAATGTTAGACTTTCTTGACATGCCAAAGTCATGTACCTTGCAGGACAGCCGTAGGGCTTGGTGATGGAAGTTTAAAGACACATAGCAGGGGAAAAAAAGAAAAAAAGAAGAAGCAGCAGCAATATAAATCTTTATGTATAAATAATTAAGAAAATATTAGGAAACCAATGAAGGCAATCCATTTGAATGAGTATACTTCTTAGAATCAGTGGCTACCACATGTCTTAGTCGATCGGGTTCTTATATCTCATAACCAATGATTAAGAAAAAAATAGATCGATTTCCGAACATATTTCTACAATTATAAGCACGTTGCAACAAGTTCCACTTCTTAAAATGCAAGCAGAATGGTTCTACGTAACGAAACTATCCACACGAGAACATGTTGGTGTCACTGGAGTCAACATTACAATCTTGGAGATTATCCATTGATGTGTCCTGCTTGGAAATTGGTGGAAAGAGAGATTGCTAGCTTTCAATGGATCCTCTGGCTATCACATCTATGTGAGATCTCCCATGTGAACAGAAACTGGGTAAGGAGGTGGTTCAAAGAAGACATAGGGACTGTTACAAGATCAACAAAGCTATTGGTTGCACTATTTCAAAAGATGCAAAATATTTACTCCACCCAAAAAGGCTATATTTAATATTGCCAAAATCCTATGATATAAAAGCAATGGTTTTGCCAACCAGCCTTATCTCAGTCAGTTGGCATTTCTCCTCTTATATGAGAGGTATGGGGATCAAGTACAAGTGATGACTTCTGCAATCTCTTTTAGCTTTTGTCTCCACTCTATCCCCTCTTAGAAGCTATTCCAATATATGGAAGAAAAATCTCACAAGCAATAGTTTATTTCATGGAACTGGTTTGAGTTGACATCTAGGAGATAAACTTATAATGGATGGGTGTCACGAGAACACAGAATGGGATTCTGTGGCTTCCATTAAGCTTGCTTGGGGCCACCGTACTCTTCATGGCACCAATCCACATCATGAGGTGATCATGAACTATACCGGTTTTTCGTAGTCCTTAAGAAGTCCAACTTTGTTAGAGTAGCTTAGCATATATCTAATTTATGCATGCTTAAGATATGACTAAACATCGTTATTTAAGTTAATTGGACCATAAAAAATCATTCTTCTTTTTTCGTTCCTTTCTAGTTTTATATTAATCTATTTCTTAAGTTTTTTTAGGCTTTGTTAAAAAATACACTTGGATTTCCCTCAACAAGAAAAATTACACAAAGATTAAAGCATGGATGAGTAAGCCTAGTTACTTTCTTGTATGTTATGAAGGAAGGAGAAAGAAGATCCATGTGGTAAAACCATCCAAAAATCTAAAAACTCGAGAAAATGCTTCGAATTTAAACCCTTCTAATTAATTTAAAGGAAGGGCTGAAACAACTAGGCTATTGTCAAAATCACCAGGCGTGAATCAAGTAAGATACACACCATTCAACTTGGTATATATATTCTGGTAGCCCCTATTAAGTTAACATCACCGGCCATCAAGGAATCCAGCGGCACCGCCTGTGCTCCTTTGTTGAAATATGTTAGGGCGAACCCTGGCCAAGGCTCTTGCGCTATAATTATTAGGGTTGTCCAAGCCTCAAGGGTTTAAATGCTACTACGGTTCCGTACACAGAAGGTTGACAGGATATAAGGAACCCCACCAATTGATGTCAAGGTTGTGGACCTCCTTTCTGTCCTCATGCGGTATCTCTCGCATCTCATCTTATTCCATCTCAAATTATTAGATAGGCTAATTCTACCGTAAGCAAAATATTTATAGATTTTAATTAACTTTTTTTTCATCTCATAATCAATTTTGATCGACTTAAATTAGCATTTAATGAAGAATAACTAATGTATGAATTTTTTATTAGTTTTACCTATGGTAGAATGAGTCTACCTAATAATTTATCCCCTGTTCGGCTGGCATATGTTGATTCTCTTGGTAAATCAGCTTGCCAAACCCTAAATTCGATTATCGAGCTCAATGAATCATTGCTCAATAAGTTTATGCTCATAATTTTTAATTTTTTAAGAATATTATTATGGTGTAGAAGGAAGGACATCATTAGTCCTAAATTGATTATGAGTCAAGAAGGATTTTGAGCTTATATAGGAAGAGCCTACGGATCAGAGCGGACAATACGTCATATGTCAAGCTATGAGCCCTTGACTATAATAGTGGTGCACTAGGTAAGAGACCATTCCTACAACTATGAGGCTCACATGATGTATTATCCGCTTCAGAGAAGAAAAGGTCTCAATACATACAAGCCCATATAATTATTTCCAATTCAACTAAGTCTTTATCCGACACTAATTGAGGGTGGTAATATGAATTCTTTTCCTCCAAAAGCTTATCAATATTCACTAACATCGGCGGTGAAGTCATAGCTGAATCTCGGTTGGCACCCTCGGTGATAATGAAAGTTTTAGCCGGAGTTGGAAGATTCAACTTGCTCAAGTTGGCAACTTGGAATAAGGTTGAGCAATTAATTCTACTAGAATTTGTCACTATATATGTTTCTTGATGCACTAGCCGATCCAACCAACACGAACCCCCTCATCCCCTTCTTCGTCTTTGTCGATCACTTGAGCTGTCATTCTACCACTCCTACCCGTTGGTAGGTGCATATTTAATTTGAAGTACCGACATATAGTGCATGAGGACTAATGTCATGCGTACAACATAGTTAAGGCGATAGCTACACATAAGAGAGTGAGGGAAAGAAACCCATGGCCATGAAGCATTACCGTAGGACCCTTTATCATCCATTAACTCCCCAAAGCATTTATTCTCCTACCCGGTTGAGGTGAGCTTAAATATTTCCCCTCTGACACCATGCCATTCTCATGTTGTTTCACCATCTTGGACCACCTTGCCTCCTTACTCTCCCTCTCTAGGTTAGCACTGTTTTTATCTTCCATTGCTCTTATTTGCCGAGCTGTGCCCATGGAGCTCAGCAGGATTTGGCTGGTGGAGCCATCTCAAACGGTTGCTTAAGAACTCCAAACCCTTTATATTGTACTCCATAGCTTGCTTGGCGACAGTATCCATCATTTGGAAGCTTGGTGGTTGGCATACTATAATCATACGGCTTCATTCTGTTGTTGGGGCTCATATGTCAGCACAATGTTAATGGCAAGGAGTAAAAGGTTTTCAGTGTACCAAAATCCAGAAGCCTGCAAGGATAAAAAGAAGGTAGTAAATGACTACGTGCATGGACCAAGTGAGAGAGTGAAGGAATAAAGAGCCTTAGTCCTACTTTGGAAGATCATTTTAAGCTTAATATAAGGCCCATTATTAATTATCCGTTAAAGAAAATACATAGTTGGATGAGGGAGAAATATGCTCGGATTTTGTACAACTAGTCTCTTGTTCGTACTGTTGTCTTGCAAATCTATGGAGGTTGACAGGCTTTTCTATTTCTTATTATTATTCTAAAGTCCTTTCTGACTTAAGAATCGAAGGATCTAGTTGGATCCAATCTGACCGGGCTTTCTTTTCTTTTAACGTGTAGATCAATATCCTTCTATGGACACTCCATAGATCACCATAGTAGGGCAAGATTTTGGCATCAATACATATTATAGGCTCCACCAGATTGTTCATGGATAGGGTCCAAGATTCAAACCTAGGAGAATGTCCAAGATTTCAAACACAAGTGACTGATGAAAGCAGTGGAAGTTGAAACATGAGGCAAAGAATATTTGGTGGCATCGAGAACCTTCAGATGTTAGAGCTCAAACTAGAGCTTATAGTGATTGGAGTCCAGAAAATGGCCAAGAAGAGCCGGTAGTCGAGACCTAGAAGGTGGACTCTTTGTATCTAGTCCAGCAGCGACGGAGTGATTATATGTAGGTCACATATTAGAAGAAGTAAATGGCACAAATTATTTCTTTGAAGCGCTAATGTTAACTTTGAACCTTACTCAGCAAATGCCATAGACTTATTACCGGCACTACAAGAGAATTACAACCATGTTTCGTGTCAAAGAAGTGCTTCTCTCTACCCTCCAAAAAATCTACTGGTCATGGCAACCAAAGATGTCGAAGTTTTATTCAATAATTTTTGACTTTTCCTACTAATATATATTTAAGATATTTGTTTAGTAAATAAGTTTGGTTATAATAAATTTACCATAGGACAATGAAGTGATGTCGCGAAGTGTTCTTCAAGGCCATCTTGTTAAGAAGCAATCCTGTTGCAATGACAATAGGATTTAGTGTAGCATTTTGGGTGCCGGACATCTCTAATGGTAGCATAATGTTTCTGGCTCATTTATATTTTAGAACCCGATCATTTGATCTGGTTAGGCCCTGAGAACATAAGCATGAGAGTTACAGTGCACAGGGAACAATATTGAACCTTCGTATACTTCAAGTGTGAGCTCATTAAAGGTCATTTTTGGGCGAGATGTGATAAAGGCTATTTCCAAGAGGATTGAATGCATTGTGCTCATTGCCGAAAAAGAGGTGCATAAATATTGAATTCAAGCACGAGTGCATGGTTGGGTTGTGTAGGACATGCCTGCTTTCAAGATGGTTAGGAAAAGTAGATGAAGTTGCATTAATTCACATGATCAACATCCATAATCTCGGCTATAATCCATGAACAACCACCCTTCATGATACTTTCCCTTACTTTATCGAACTACTACCTACACATGCCAATAAATTTTTGCCGGGCGATTAGCTGCTCTATTGTCCTTCCCCTTGACGATTCAACTTGCTAGACTCGATCGTCTCTTCAATATTCTCATTTGATTTAGGAAGATAGTTAGATGACGCAGTCTAAACCATATTTTGATGGAGAAGAGGATAAAGATGCACGAAACAAGAACACAGAAAAATAATGGAAGAAACTCTTATTTGAAGTTTTAGTGTGGTAGTATCAAAATTTGCATGCCCTTCAGGATTCGGTCCATTAAATTCAGACATCTGGCCGCCATGACGTCTATATTACTAGGGTTGGTTTTCTTGTAACGGATGACTTAAGCTACCTCCATGGCATCTCTGCAATTGGATTTCACACGTATAATGTGTGCTAAGCCCTTGGCGGTGGTTGTGGTTAAATAGAGAACTCGTGTGGTTTCCGACAAATTTATAACTGTTTTTGGGAGAGGTTTGAGCTGTTTATAAATCACTGGTAAATTTGTTCGTTTCTTGGCTACTATCAATCGGATATCCTTAAGATGAGTGGGAGAGCATGAGGACCGGAAGCAAGAAGATGGCCGCATGTCTATGCTATATTGGGCTCCGACAAGCATAAGCTGGGCCTGGCCCTATTCAGTTCTAGCCTTCTAGAATACTGTGGAAGAGGATAGGTACAGCTAGGACCAGAGCCATAAATCACAAACAATGCCTCTCAACTTATCATCAATGTGACTAAGTTTGATCGATCAAAAACTTATTCTATGCTATCGAGCACAAGAAACGATATTAGTTATGACTACTAATATAATATGTGTAAGCCAACGTAACATATCCCAAGTGGTCTTTTATGTTAGGCATAGGATCATTTTTACCCCAAGGATCCATTCTTTTACGAAGAAAAAAATTATCTAAAAATCTATATAATTCTAAATAAATAATTTTTAAATAATATCTAGATAAAAAAATAATTTATTTATATTCTTTTATATATGAGAAAATGACTTTGAAATCGGTTCTCATGTTCTTTTGTATTACTGCTTTCTTGGATAAGTTGTTAAAGTTTATTCATATTTTTCATATTATCTTTTATGCTTTTTATGTTTGGAGAAAGTAGATACAATAACGACATTAGAAATCAAGACGAGACATCATAAGTGTTGGTGCAGACTTTGGTTGATGCCGGATCGAGTTGAAGTCGAGAAAGACGAGGTCACCGTCGGTGACCTGCAAAACAAAGTTCTGTCTGGAATTGGTGGTGGTAGTTTCGATAGGACTTTCCGACAGTCAAGTTAGCCCTTCTGGCCAACAGAAATAGAGTGCTCAGAGAGGAGTTCGGCAAAGTTTCAGAAAGCAAAAGAAAGCTTAGAGAAAACTTATCTGGAGGGTCCCTTTTTATAGACGAAGCTTGTTGTAACTATCCTAATAAATGACCGTTGTAACCATCCTGATAAATACCAATCGTAATTATCCTGATAAATGACAATCATAATTATCCTGATAAATGATAATTGTAATCGTTCAGTAGTGGGATCGCTTATAGGAATTCGTCTGAAGAAACAGTCCAGAAGGAGTTCGGCTTCCGTAAAAATCCGACTGAAGGAGGAATCTAGAAGGAGTTCGGCTCCCGTAGAAGTTTGACTGCTGAAGAAATTCAGCTCCCATAAAAGTCCGACTGAAGGAGGAATCCGAAAGGAGTTCGGTTTCCGTAGAAGTCCGACTAAAAGAGAAATCCGAAAGGAGCTCGGCTTCCATAGAAGTCCGACTGAAGGAAGACTCTGGAAAGAGTTCGGCACCCATAGAAGTCCGACTGCTAAAGAAGTCCGGAAGAAGTTTGGCTCTCATAGAAGTCCGACCGCTGGAGGAGTTCAGAAGAAGTTTGGCCCCCATAGAAGCCCGACTGAAAGAGAAATTTGGAAGGAGTTCTGCTCCCATAGAAGTCCGACTAAAGGAGAAATCCGGAAGGAGTTCGGCTCCTATAGAAATCCGACTGCTGGAGGAGTCCGAAAAGTGTTCGACTGCCGTAGGATCCCGACTGCTGGAGGAGACCGAAAGAAGTTCGACTCTCATAGAAGTCTGACTGAAGGAGAAATCTGAAAAAAGTTTGGCTCCTGTAGGAGCCCGACTGAAGGAAAAATTCGAAAGGAGTTCGACTCTCGTAGAAGCCCGACTGAAGGAGAAATCTGGAAGAAGTTTGGCTCCCATAGGAGCCCGACTGCTGGAGGAGTCTGAAAGAAATTCGGCTCCCATAGGAGCCCGACTGCTGGAGGAATCTGGAAGAAGTTCGGCTCCCATAGAAGTCCGACTAAAGGAGGAATCCGGAAGAAGTTTGGCTCTCATAGAAGCCCGACTGAAGGAGAAATTCGGAAGGAGTTCGGCTTCCGTAGAAGTCAGACTGCTGAAAAAATTTGGAAGGAGCTCGGCTCCTGTAGAAGCCCGACTGCTGGAGGAGTTCAAAAGAAGTTCGGCTCTCATAGAAGTCCGACTGCTGGAGTCCGGAAGGAGTTCGCCATTGGGAAAGTTTGATTGGGTTCGGAGTCCAGCTGGAGGAGTTCAGTCATTGAATGAGTTTGGCCGCTGGGGAAGTTTGATTGGATTCGGAGTCTAGCTGGAGGAGTTCGACCACTGAATAAGTTCGACCGTTGGAAAAGTTTGGCTACTGGGGAGAAAATTTTTGATCGAAGCTTTTTCATGATTACCAGCTACATTAGGCTAAGTACTAGACTGGACTTCGGTGGGAGCGGAATTTATCCCCAACAATAGTCCTCCTTTCGAGTTCGAAACTCGAAAGAAGGGAGTACAAAAAGGGCGACTGCCGAAGTCCTCTTCAGGGCTCTGCGCCAGTTCAAGTTGAAGTTTGGGGGAGATCTTATCTCCAGTCAAGGTTGACGTCGAAGTTGAGGCTCGAGCATAATAGGGCCGTTGTTGGGGCCTCTCCTCTCACTTTGTCTAAACTAAACGAGGCCTTCGACTTTGCTCACGTTAGGACGAGGTTCTCCTCCTGTTCCTAACAGATTGTGGGGGCACATAAGGGCCGCTGTCAGGGCTTCTCCTCCCATCTCGTTTAAAATGAACGAGATCTTCGACTTTGCTCATGTTAGCATGAGGTTCTCCTCCTGTTCCTAACGGGCTGTGGGAGCACATAAGGATCGTTGTTAGGGCCTCTCCCCCATCTTGTTTAAAATAAACGAGGCCTTCGACTTTGCTCGCATTAGAACGAGGTCCTCCTCCTATTCCTAATGGATTATGGGGGCACATAAGGGTCATTGTCAGGACCTCTTCCTCCATCTCATCTAAAATGAATAAGGCCTTCAATTTTGCTCACGTTAGGACGAGGTCCTCCTCCTATTCCTAACATGGATACTTCTAATTGCTTCTTTCCTATCATCACATAATTTTTACACCAAGAAACAATAATATTGAAATGAAGAAGTTTTATTATGAAAAAATTATTGGTAGTAAATCCTCAGATTTTCTGAGTTCTAAGGTCGTGGGAGCATTGTTCCTCCGAGCTCTTTCAGAAGATAAGTTTCGGATCGGACGATCTCCACCACCTTATACGGACCTTCCTAATTTGGGGCAAGCTTCCCCTAGCTCAGAGGCTGAGAGATGATGACTCGCTGAAGCACTAAGTTTTCTACTCTAAATATTTTACTTCCGACTCTAGAGTTATAGTACCAGATCATCTTTCATCTGTAGGCCACCATTCGAACCTGGGCTTTCTTTCTTTTTTCTTCCAGCGGGTCGAGGTTGACTCTAAGGTCCTGTGGGTTGTACTACTCATTGAAGGCCACGATCCATGTGAAGGGAAATCCTGATTTCCCGGTCCAGGTTCGTCCAGATCTGATTAGATCAAGAGATATATTTCAAAAATTTTCTCTTGATCTCTATCAGATCTTGATATGTTTCAGATCTGATTCTTATTATTTTAATAAATAAAATAAAATAAGATAAATTAAATCAAATTCAATTTACCTGATTTGGGTAATCCTATTACCCTGTAGATGATCCTGATTGCAGCGGAAGGTTCTGGATCTTAGCCACGCAAGCACCTGACCTCTACCGGTATCCACTCAGGTTGGATCTGGAGATCCTCTTCTTCTCTATCACACCTCCAAAAATCAGATCTGGATCTGATCTGGAGGATCTTCAAAACTCTTTTGAAGATCTGCAGTCGTCCTTTTGCAGCAGCGCAGCCTTCTTGCTTTTGATCGCCTTTTCTTGATCTGAATCGCACCAAACTAAGTCCAAAACACCTTTTGGACGTGGAGAGCAAGAGGAGAAGAAGTTTAGGCATGGAGGAAGAGGGGAGAGCAGCAGCCTTGGGGCATGGGAAATCTCTATTTCACTTAGAATTAGGGTTGGGCGCAGGGTCTTATTTATAGACCTCTTGTGATCCAACTCCTCTTCCTCTCAACCAATCACAACCCTTTGTGAAATCAGATCTAAATCTGATTGGTTGGAATAGAGACCCCTGGATTCCTCCTTAGAGGGCGCCTAAGACCAGTCAAACTGGATTCTTAGTAGAACTCTGATTGGAATCCAAAAGGGAGGTGGAGTCCTTGTCCAACAAGGACTCCTAGGCGCCTCCTACTTGGGCTCACGCCACCCTTGGCGTGCGCCCTTCTCCTTGCCAGGTTCTGGCAGGGGGACAAGCCCCCACCAGCTCTCCAATAGGTGCATGACATGTGGTCAAAAGTCAAAGGGTGAATGGTCAACGTTTGACCAGTCAAAGGTAGACTTTTGACCAAAGTCAAAGAACAAGAAATGGCAGGTGACCAAAAATGGCAGGTAATGTCTTACAAATAAGACAACCTATTCTGACTTGGACAACCTCCTAGTCAGACCATATGAAGGCCTCTGATTGAGCACAAACTCCTTTGGCTCAGTCAGGACAACTTATTTATGATAGTAAAAGAAGAACGTTAGGTTCAATCGAGTGCTAGCACGATTTTCTTGAACCTAATTGAATCTCATTCAGATCAATTGAACTAGATCAGTTCAATTGATGATCACCAGATTCAAACCCTTGTTTGTGTGACCCAGTTAGGTTCAGTTCTGTATGGTAATGGGATATGTCATGATCTCTATCATAGACATCATCGAAACTCCTTTCGATGGATCAGAACTCTTCTGATTCGAACAGCTAGAATGATCGATCATCTAAATCATTCTAATTGCTCCCAAAATCCACCAGTGACACCTAGCAGTATATGGTGGCAACCCATCAGAGCTGAATGCGAACCTCTTGGTGCAGCTACCTGTGTGATTAAGTTCTTCTATCTTGAGCCCCGATCAGATTAGGGTTAAGGTGAACTCGTCAAACCCTAGTCTCTGTCATATGATGTAATCATTCGATTCGAGTCCAATGTGAAAATCTAAATAGAAACTCTTTCTATTATTTCACTCTGCCATGGCCATGGGCTTCTGGACTTGATTCTCATGATCATCATAGGGCTACTCCTCTACCACCGAGGTAGATAGATCCCATCTTGATGCAATCCAGTTCCTACAATGAACATGTCACAGCCAACATACACCTCAGGGTTCCATATGGCTAGGAGACCGAGTAATGGTGTAGTCAAACTATAACACCCTCAAGGTGAACTGCCGATGCATCTCAGGTCAAAGAACCAGACACACTACTGCAGCATCGAGTCAGTCATTGACGAGAAGGTAGACTTCCTAATGACTACTCGAGGTGGTCACGCTCAGTGCCCTCGTTCTCTAACGAGTACCTGTACTCTCGCTCCGGTGTCTCCACACCGTAGACTCAAGACTCATCTACTAAAGAGAAGCAATCGTACACCAACCTTCCGGATCAATCACCATCCTCGTGATGATCCTATGGTCGGAAGCTGTTTATGAGTTAATAATGATTATTTATGTCTTAAATTTTCAACTCTTGAAAATATGAATTATCATTACCATTAACTCAAAGGATGTATCACAGACACTAAATACACATGTGTGATAGAAAATAACCCATTTCATTAATTATAGTCAAAATTACAATTTTGCCCCTAGAAGTGTATTACAAGTGTCAGCCAATTCTGGCTTCTAGGGCACATATATCTAACACCATGCTGATGGGAGCTTAAGTTCAACAGGGATGACTACCTCTGTTCTAAAGGCCAAGGTGAATGGTGTTTTCCCAGTTGGCAGCCTTTGAGTAGTTCGGTATGTCCAGAGAATGTAGTAGAATTCGTCCATCCAGGCCTTCTTTGCTCTGTCGAGCCTTGTCTTGATGCCTTACAGTAGAGTCCGATTGGTCACTTCAGCTTTTTCATTTGCCTATGGATGAGCTACCGATGTGAAGTGGTGGGAGAGTTTAGGTCTTCACAGAATTCAGCGAACCTCATCCCGGTGAATTATCGTCCGTTATCGATTATGAGAATTTGGGGCAGATCGAATCGACAGACTATTGACTTCCAGATGAAGTCTTATACCTTAGCTTCGATAATTTTGGCTAGAAGTTCGATTTCGATCCATTTGCTGAAGTAGTCGATCGTGATCAGGAGAAACTTCCATTGTCCGGATGCCGTCGAAAAAGGATCAAGTATGTCCATTCCTCACTGCGCAAATGGCCAGGGTGCACTTAGTGGAGTAAGCTCGGAGGTCGGCCGTCTTTGTATGCTCGCATTCTTCTGACAGCAGTTATATTTTCTGACGTACTCCATAGAATCAAGGTATAAGGTCGGCCAATAGTACCCTTGCCGAAGTAACTTTTGCGATAGGAACCTGGCTCCTACATGACTTCCATAGATTTTTTCGTGCACTTTCCATAATGCGAAGTCAGCTTCTGAAGGTCGAAGATATCTCAACAGCGGTAGCGAATACGATCTCTTATACAATCTGCCCTCGTATAAAACATACCGGAAGGCTTGATTCTTGAGTTTTTGAGCTTCTTTCGGATCATGAGGAAGGACTCCCTCCTTAAGGTAGACAACCAACGGGTCGATCCAGCTCAGTTCGAGTTCTGTTTGCAAAATGACCTATGATTTTTCTGAGCTTGGGCACTTCAGGATCTCAAAAAATACTTCTTTGGGCAGTTCGGCTGGAGCTGAAGTGGCCAACTTAGAGAGGAGATTGGCTCTTATATTTTCTGCTCTCGAAATTTATTGAATGCCGAAATAGCTGAAGGCCGGAGTCAAGTTTTTTGCTTTCTCAAGGTATTTCATCATACTTTCCTCTCATACTTCATAGCTGCCACTAACTTAACCGACCACTAATTGAAAATTGCTGTAGACTTGAAGCCAATCTACTCTTAATTCTCTTATAATTTTTAACCCAATGATCAGCGCTTCATACTCGACTCCATTATTAGCGCAGAAAATTTGAAGCATAGCGCATACTCGACGACGACTCCCTCGGGACTGACTAAGACCAACCCCACACCTACTCTAGCAGAGTTGGACGAACTATCCACGTACAGAGTCCAAAAATCTTTGAAAAGATCACCTATATCTTCAAGAAGGTTCGGTTGCGACAGTAGAGCGCCGATCTCATTCTGCTCAAGCTCGGCATCATAAAAAATGGTACATTCAACTACAAAATCTACTAATATCTAAACTTTGATCGATGGTCGGATTCGATAATTGATATCGAATTCTATAAGCTCGATTACCCATTTTGTGATTTTCTCGAAAGCGTCCATTCGCTGAAGGACTGTCTTTATTGGTTGATCCATGAGAACCGTTATGGTGTGCCCTTGAAAGTAAGGTTGGAGCCTCTTAACAGCAATTAGAAGAGAGTAAGTCAATTTCTCTAACTTGGAATATCTGATCTCTACATCCCTTAGGATCTGACTTATGTAGTAAATCGGTCACTGTATTTTTGCTTCCTCCTTGACTAGGACTACTACCAAGGCCGTCGGAGAGACAGCTAGGTACAAGAATAATTCTTCTTCAGGTTCAGGCTTTGCCAGCAGTGGGGGTGAGTCGAGGTAGTTTTTGAGCTCCTCAAACATCCATTGGCACTCCATCATCCAGCAGAAATTCTTTGGTTGTTTGAGAACTTGGAAGAAGGGTATGCATCGCTCGGCCGATCTTGAGATGAAGTGATTTAGGGATGCCACTTTTTCAGTCAAGCGCTGAATTTCTTTGATTGTCTTTGGAGCGATCATCTCTTGAATGGCTTAGATTTTCTCTGGATTTGCTTCAATCCCATGTCTCGACACCATAAACCCTAGAAACTTCTCAGAGGTCACACCAAAGGCGTACTTGGTTGGGTTCAGCTTCATCTTATGCTTTCTGAGTGCACTGAAGATCTCTTCAAGGTCGGCAAGGTGGTTTATAGAAGCTCGACTTTTGACGAGCATGTCATCCACATACACCTCCATATTATAGCCGATCTGCTCCAAGAAGATTTTGTTAACCAGACGTTGGTACGTTGCTTCTGCATTTTTGAGTTCAAAGGACATAATTCTATAATAGTAAAGACCGCGATCAGTAATAAAAGTAGTTTTCTCCTCATCCTCTGGTGCCATCCGTATCTGGTTATAGCCGAAGAAGGTATCCATGAAGGTGAGGAGCTCATGGCGGAGGTTGAGTCTACCAGTTGATTAATCCTAGGAAGAGGATAGCTGTCCTTTGGGCAGGGTTTGCTCAGCTTTTTAAAGTCCATATACATTCTTCACTTATTGTTTGCCTTTTTGATGAGGACCACATTTGAGACCTAGGTTGGATAGTTGACTTTTCGAATGAACCCAGCTTTGAGGAGCTTGCCTACTTCTTTCGCAATTGCTTTTTGCCTCTCCGAGGCATGGCTGCATAATTTTTCTTTTATCAGCCGATACTTCGGATCAATGGCCAAGCGATGTTCCATAACTTCGGCATCAATTTCTGACATATCCATTTGGGCTCAAGTGAAGACGTCCGCATTCTTCCTAAGGAAGGTGATGAGTTGCTCCTGAATCTCATCCCTTAAGTTGGAGTCGATCTATACAGCATGCTCCACATTCCCATCATTCAAGGGCATAGATACGAGGTCCTCCATAGGCTCGCCCCACTTCTCGATAAGGTCATCACAGACATCCATCCCATCAATAGGATAAGAGTCGGACTGTTCTTTCTTATGCAGGATGATTGAGTAGTTGTGCCTTGCTAGAGCTTGATCTCTCCTGACCTCTCCAATTCTGTAACTCATCGAAAACTTCATCTTCAAATAATAAATTAATACCACTGCCCGAAGTATATTTAGATCAGGTTGATCGATAATAGCATTATAGACGAACGGAGTTCTTACGACTAAAAAGTCGACCTATGCCTTAGCCAATTTTGGACGTTGCCCCATAGTCATGGTCAAAGTTATTATGCCCTCAACTGGTATGACATCGTCAGTGAAGTCTATCAACGGAGAGTTCATAGGCCTCAAGTGGTTATTGAGTAAGGACATTTTTGAGAAGGCATCATAAAATAATACGTTAGTCGAGCCTTCATTATCTACTAAAATGCGGCATACATCATAATCGACAATGTTTAAAGAGATTACAACCGCATCATTATGGAAGAATTGGACCTCCTGAGCGTCTGTCTCAGTGAAGATTATAGATTCTTCAGTCCTCCATCTCTTCATCGATCCCTCGAATCCGCTGGCCTCTCCTTGTCGAAGTCCTTTCGAGATCATGTCGATGATGCCGAGAGACAGTCGATCTTCTTATTGATCCTCCTTCATTAGTAGCTCAGGCTGTGGCAATGCTCTCGGTCGATCTTCCCATCCTTCAGACCGTCGCCGCAGGAATCGACTTAATCTACCTCGCCTGATGAGCTCTTCGATCTCATCCTAGAGTTGGATACACTCCTCAGTGTCATGACCGTGATCATGATGATAAAGGCAGAACTTATTAGGATTACGCTTGCTGGGGTGAGAGCGCATCCTTTCTAACCTCGGTAGTTGCTTCCTGATTTTCATCAGCATTTGGGTTTTCAGAGTATTGAGGGGGGCGTAGTTGTGAAATCTTCATTGGGGAGAACCTCGTCGTGCCCTTCTGTCCGGACTTCCCTGCCTTCGAGCCCATGGGGGAGTTTGGACTTGCTTTCGCTCAGAGGGAGTTCGGGACTGCGGCCTAGCTTCGCTTGGCTTTCCTTCCTCGGTTGGTCCACTCGGCTCATCGATTCGCCACTTACCAAAGGCTTCATCGTCCCTGGCCTTAAAGACCTCTTCAGCTCGGGCGTAACCTTCAGCCCGAGCTAGCAGATCGATAAAGTTTCTGGGATACTTATTCTTCAGGAAGAATAGCAAATCATTCTTCTGGAGGCCGCCTTTGAGTGCGGCTTTTGCGACTGATTGGTCCAGGTTCTGGACCTCCAATGCAGCGGCATTAAATCGGATGACATAAGCTCGGATGGATTCCTCCTCCTTCTGCTTAATGTTCATCAAAAAATTCAAATCTTGGTGCGGACGTCGGCTGCTGATGAAGTGAGCCATGAACTGATGGCTCATCTGATCAAAGAAAAAGATGGTATCTGACTTAAGTGTCGAGTACCAGTTCCTGATGGCTTTCTTGAGGATGGATGGAAAAGTCCGGCATAAAATAGCATCTAACGCACTATGAAGCAACATCATTGTCCGAAAGGCCTCCAGGTGATCGATCGGATCGGAAGTTCTGTCATAACTCTCGAATTATGGGAGCTTGAAGTTCGGTGGAATTGGTTCCTGTTTGATCCTCTGAGAAAAAGAAGGGTCAGTGCGAATATCATTATTGTGTGAGGAGGGAGTATGATGGAGCTCTTCGATTCATCGGCTCATTTCTATGAGTCTTTGATCCAGAAAATCTTCACGATCATTGATCTCTAGGATTTTCTAGTGGAACGGGCGTGAAGCTTCCTCCTGGGTCGAGTCATGGTCCGAGCATGGGTCTTCCATCCTCTGCTTTTCCTTTTCAGAGATCAAAGGTCGGATAGCCGAGGTCGGCTGTTCCTAGATCGAACCACGGAGCTTCAAAGAAGCTTGCTCCGATCGAACTGGTACCGGGGCCTACCGATGTATGGCCTGCATTGCCTCTGCGAGGCCATGAACCTATTGGACCAGCAAGTTGAACTGCTCCACATCCACCATGGCTGTAGGTGGAGCTTGAATTATCGAAGCTGGAATGGATGTATCTCGATGGGATCTGGCTGCAGAGGCCATTGATCACTGGGTTGAAGCTTTCTTGGAAGATATTTTTTCTGGGAAGAACTCTAGAGAGAAAAAAGAGAGATCGCTGCTGAGCACTCCTTTAAGATTAAGGAAACCTAAGGAACAGAGGCCCCTCTTTCTAGCGTCAATTCTGTTGGTGTAGAATTTGGTTGACGTCAGATCGAGCTGGAGTCGAGGAAGACGAGATCACCGCCGATGACTTGCAAAATAACGTTCCATCCGGAGTTGGTGGTGGTGGCTCTGGTAGAACCCTCCGATGGTCAAATTAGCTCTTCTAGCCAACAGAAATAGAGTACTCAGAGAAGAGTTCGACAAAGTTTCGAGAAGAAAAAGAAAGCTTAGAAAAAATGTATTTGGAGGGTCCATTCTTATAGACGGAGCTTGTTGTAACGGTCCTGATAAATGACCGTCGTAACCATCTTGATAAATGCCAATCATAACTATCCTGATAAATGACAATCATAATTATTCTGATAAATGACAATCATAATTATCCTAATAAATGATAATTATAATCGTTCAGTAGTGGGATCGTCTGTAGAAATCCATTTGAAGGAACAGTCCGAAAGAAGTTCGGCTCTCGTAGAAGTCCGACTGCTAGAGGAGTTCGGAAGGAGTTCGGCTTTCATAGAAGCCTGACTGCTGAAGAAATCTAGAAGGAGTTCGGCTCCCTTAGAAGTTCGACTGAAGAAAAAATTCAGAAGAAGTTCGGCTTCTATAGAAGTTCGACTGCTGGAAGAGTTCGAAAAGAGTTTGGCTCCCATAAAAGTTCGACTGCTGGAGGAATCTAGAAGGAGTTCAACTCCCGTAGAAGTCCGACCGTTGGAGGAGTCCAGAAGAAGTTTGGCTCCCATAGAAATCCGACTAAAGAAGAAATCTAGGAGTTTGGCTCCCATAAAAGTTTGACTGAAGGAGAAATTTGAAAGAAGTTTGGCTCCCATAGAAGCTCGACCGCTAAAGGAGTCCGAAAGTAGTTCGGCTTCCATAGAAGCTTGACTGCTGGAGGAGTCCGAAAGGAGTTTGGCTTCTATAAGAGCCTGACTATTGGAGGAATCTGAAAGAAGTTCGGCTCCCATGGAAGCCCGACTGAAGGAGGAATCCGGAAGAAGTTCGGCTCCCAAAGGAGCCCGATTGAAGGAGGAATCCAGATGAAGTTTGGATCCCATAGAAGTTCGACTGCTGGAGGAGTCCGAAAGAAGTTCGGCTTCCATAGAAGCCCGACCGCTGAAGAAATCTGGAAGAAGTTTGACTCCCATTGAAGTTCGATCACTGAAGGAGTCTGAAAAGAGTTCGACTCCCGTAGAAGTTCGACTGCTGGAGGAATTCGAAAGAAGTTTGGCTCCCGTAGGAGCTCGACTATTAGAGGAGTCTGGAAGGAGTTCGGCTCCCGTAGAAGCCCGACTGAAGGAGAAATCCGGAAGAAGTTCGACTTCCATAGAAGTTTGATTGAAGATAAAATCTGAAAGTAGTTCGGCTCTTTTAGAAGCCCGACCGCTGGAGGAGTTCGAAAAAAGTTCGGCTTTCGTAGAAGTCCAACTACTGGAGGAGTCCGAAAGAAGTTCGGCTCCCATAGGAATCCGACTGCTGGAGAAATCCGAAAGGAGTTTGGCTCTTGTAGAAGTCCGACTGAAGAAAAAATTTGGAAGAAGTTCGGCTCTCGTAGAAGCCTGACTGAAGGAGAAATCTGGAAGGAGTTCGGCTCCCATAAAAGTCCGACTGAAGGAGAAATTCAGAAGGAGTTCGGCTTCCGTAGAAGCCCGACTGAAGGAGGAATCTGGAAGGAATTCGACTCCCATAGAAGTTTGACTAAAGAAGAAATCTGAAAGGAGTTTGGCTTTCGTAGAAGCCCGACCATTGGAGGAGTTCGGAAGGAGTTCGGCTCCCATAGAAGTCCGATTGCTGGAGGAGTCCGGAAGGAGTTCGGTTTCCAAAGGAGTCTGACTGCTAAAAAAATTGGAAGAAGTTCGGCTCCCATAGAAGTCCGACTGCTGGAGAAGTCCAAAAGAAGTTTAGCTCCCGTAGAAGTCCGACTGAAGGAGGAATCCAGAAGAAATTTGCCTCCCGTAGGAGCCCGATTGAAGGAGAAATCTGGAAGGAGTTCGGCTTCCATAGAAGCCCGACTGCTAGAGGAGTTCGAAAGAAGTTCGGCTCCCAAAAAAGTTTGACTGCTGGAAAAATTCAGAAGGAGTTCAGCTCCCATAGAAGTCCGACCGCTAGAGGAGCCTGAAAGGAGTTCGACTCCCATAGAAGCTGACTGAAGAAAAAATCCGAAAGGAGTTTGGCTCCCATAGAAGTTCAATTGAAGGAGGAGTCTGAAAGGAGTTTGACTTTCGTAGAAGTCCGACTGAAGGAGAAGTCCAGAAGGAGGTCGGCTCCCATAGAAGTCCGACTGCTGGAGGAGTCCGAAAAAAGTTCGGCTCTCGTAGAAGTCCGACTGAAGGAGAAATCCAGAAAGAAATTTGGCTCCCATAGAAGCTCGACTGAAGGAGAAATCCAGAAGAAGTTTGGCTCCCATAGAAGCTCGACTATTGGAGGAGTCCGAAAAGAGTTCAGCTCCCGTAGAAGCCCGACTGCTGAAGAAATTTAGAAGAATTTTGGCTCCCATAGAAGCCTGACCGCTGGAGGAGTTTGAAAGAAGTTCGGCTTTCGTAGAAATCCAACTGAAGGAGGAATCTGGAAGGAGTTCGGCTTTCATAGAAGTTTGACTGAAGGAAAAATCCAGAAGAAGTTTGGCTTCCATAGAAGTCTGACCGCTGGAGAAATCTAGAAAGAAGTTTCGGCTTCCATAGAAGCCCGACCGCTGGAGGAGTTCAGAAGAAGTTTGGCTCCCATAGAAGTCCGACCACTGGAGAAGTTCAGAAGGAGTTCGGCTCTCGTAGAAGCCCAATTGCTAGAGAAATTTGAATAAAGTTCGACTTCCTTAGGAGCCCGACTGCTGGAGGAGTCTGGAAGAAGTTCGGCTCCCGTAGAAGTCCAATTGAAGGAGGAATCCGAAAGAAGTTCGGCTTCCGTAGGAGCCCAACTGAGGAAGGAATCTGAAAGAAGTTCGGCTTCCGTAGGAGCCCAACTGAGGGAGAAATCCGAAAGAAGTTCGGCTCCCATAGAAGTCCGACTGCTGGAGAAGTCTGGAAGAAGTTTGGCTCCCGTAGAAGCCCGACTATTGGAGAAGTTCGGAAGGAGTTCGGCTCTCATAGAAGCCCGACCGCTGGAGGAGTTCGGAAGAAGTTTGGCTCTCGTAGAAGCCCAACTATTGGAGAAATCCAGAAGAAGTTTGGCTCTCGTAGAAGCCCGACTGAAGGAGGAATCCAGAAAGAGTTCGGCTCCCATAGAAGTCCGACTGCTGAAGGAGTCCGGAAGTTGTTCGACTCCCATAGGAGCCCGACTATTGGAAGAGTTCGGAAGAAGTTTGGCTTTCGTAGAAGCCCGATTGAAGAAAGAATTCGGAAGAAGTTTGGCTCCCGTAGGAGCCTGACTGAAGAAGGAATCCGAAAGTAGTTCGGCTCCCATAGAAGTCCGACCGCTGGAGGAGTTCGAAAGAAGTTTGGCTCCCGTAGAAGCCTGACTGCTGGAGAAATCCGGAAGGAGTTCGGATCCTATAGAAGCCCGACTGAAGAAAAAATTTGGAAGAAGTTCGGCTCTCGTAGAAGTCCAACTGCTGGAGGAGTTCGAAAGAAGTTTGACTCTCGTAGAAGCCCGACTGCTGGAGGAGTCCGGAAAGAGTTCGACTTCCGTAGAAGCTCGACTACTGGAGGAGTCTGGAAGGAGTTTGGCTCCCGTAGAAGTCCGACTGCTGGAAGGAATCCGGAAGGAGTTCGGCTCCCATAGAAGCCCGACCGCTGGAGGAGTTTGGAAAGAGTTCGGCTCCCGTAGAAGTCCGACGGCTGGAGGAATTTGGAATAAGTTCGGCTCTCATAGAAGTCCGACTGCTGGAGGAGTTCGGAAGGAGTTCGGCTGCTGGAAAAGTTCGATTAGGTTCGAGTTCAGCTGGAGGAGTTCGGCCATTGAATGAGTTCGGTCACTGGAAGAAGTTCGATTGGGTTTAGAGTCCAGCTGGAGGAGTTCGACCACTGGAGGAGTTCAGCAATGAGTTCGACCACTGGGAAAGTTTGGCTGCTGGGAAGAAAATTTTTGATCGAAGCTTTTCCATAATTACCAACTGCATTAAGCTAAGTATCAGACTAGACTTCGATGAAAAGTGGGATTTATCTACAACAATAAGAATAAAATAAAATATATTACTTTACTGGTTGATAGAAAAATAATTTAGCTACCTCCTAAGTGGATAAGATTTTTCTTCATTTCATGGATAAATGCTATTTATAGAAAAATAAATTATCCATCTTGAATATTTATCTACCAAAAAATGGATCCTAAGAAGTACAAGAAAGAGCATGCCAATCTTCCGATAAAGTTATTCTTTTAGCAAATTTACTAGCTCTCCATCGATGCTATTCTTTCATCTGATAGATCTTATGGAGAAACCTCTGTGCATATATGTTCATCTCAGGTCAAAGAATCAGATACACCATTGCAGCATCGAGTCAGTCATTGACGGGAAGGTAGACTCCCTAATGACTACTCGAGATGGTCACGCTCAGTGCCCTCATTCTCTAACAAGTACCCATACTCTCGCTCCGGTGTCTTCACACCATAGACTCAAGACTCATCTACTAAAGAGAAGCGATTGTACACCAACCTTCCGGATCAATCACCATCCTCGTGATGATCCTATGGTCGAAAGCATTTTATGAGTTAACAATGATTATTCATGTTTTAAATTTTCAACTCTTGAAAATATGAATTATCATTACCATTAACTCAAAGGATGTATCACAAACACTAAATACACATATGTGATAGAAAATAACCTATTTTATTTATTATAATCATAATTATAATTTTGCCCCTAGAAGTGTATTATAAGTGTCAGCCAATTCTAACTTCTAGGGCACATATATCTAATAGAAACCTCTGAGCATATATGTTCATCAAGAATAGTCCTCTGTATTTTAGTTAAGTGAACTTCTAATTTTATCATCATAGGGTAACACAGCTTACTGATTAATTAGCTGCAACTGGTGCCATCTCCTCTAACCTCTGTTTGTGCACCGTACCTTTCTCTGGGAACCTGTAAGAAAAAGCCCTCTAGCCGATCACTGCATGTAGCCTGATGTTTCTCTCTTTTTTTTTTTTGTTTTCCAGTAGAAGAGAAGTCTGATGTCTCTGTTCACCAAATTAACATAGACAAGCATACAGAAACAAATAAAAGCACCTTATCGAGGCTAGTTTCACCTTCAAACACGATGATACGCACTCCCAGAATCCAAACACTCCCATGAGCTGGTCTGGCACTTGCCTTCCAAATTTGAGGTTTTGATTTCAGTTTCTGGATCGGTTGCTCATCATTCTCATGAAAATTTTCCAAGCGTTGGCTCGCTGTTTAATGAATCGTACATAAAATTATAATGGTGCAAATGGAGGGTAGACTTTGTTTCCTTGCATTAGAAATTATTACCTCAACTGCCCCAATTTTATGAGATGTGTCTAGAGAATTTAATGCATGGCGGCTGGCCAACTTCTCATTCAAATGAAAGCTTAAACATAAGAATGGGAGGGGATGAAAACAGATGCTTCACAAATGCAACTAGAATCTTAGTTATAACCACATTTCCCCTTGAAATAATGTGTACATGCCTAGATGATATGCCTATTTGTTGGCAGATTTTTTCGAGGACCAACCAGACTATTTATTTAGTTCTCAAGAACCGTGTGCCAACCTAGGGACGGCATTCCTTAAAGATTAATCAACAGTGTGGCTTTCAAAACTAGTTGGACATAATGCTGCGATCGTATCGTTTCACCACCAACCAATCCGAGATGCATTTGAGCGGACGTATAAGAATGTTCCATTACATGGTTGTTACCCATTTTGCTCAAGTAATGAGCTCAATCCTGTGAGCCACATGCTCTCTATTTCTATTAAATCATCGATTCCATCTAAGATAACCAACTCTCCATTAAGGATCAAAATCCTTCACCAAAACCTAATCACCATAATTTCACCAATTGCCACATCAAAATATGCGTCACTCGAGATTAAATCTGTCGGAGTAAAGAAACATGGATTAAATTAGAATTATAAAACAATTTTCGTATGCTATAGGCAATGCAATAAAGGAATAATCCATGCAATGACCTTTTCACCGTAATAAAAGGAGCGACACGGGACGCGAAACCCGTTAACAAGAAAAAATCACCAAGCAACCACAGTGAAAGAGCTGCGTATCGCATCACAAATTAGCACGCTTCTTTGCTGCATCACTTTGTGAAACCCTCCACTTGCAAAAGCATTGATTTAACCGCATGGCATCGCCTCCAAGTTTCATGCAGCCTCACCGGTCTTTGGAAAATCCACCCGAAGATATTTTTTGTACGCCCCATGCAATGTCGACAAACTACACCGCTAATCCACTTGCAGTTCTACTTTTTTTTTTTAATTTTAAATGATGAAAATATATTTTTTTTAAAAAAAATTATAAAATTCTATGTTCATACATATAGTGTACAAAAATTACACCACTCCATCTAATTGGACCACATAATAATTACTTTCCAACGCGCATTTAATATTTATAATTTTAATTTTTTTAAATTTTGAATGACGAAAATATTTTTTCTCTTTTAAAAAATTATGATATTTTATGTTTAGATCCTACGTTAAAATTATGACTTTCTACGCATTATGTCATCATTTTTTTTAAAAAATTATTAAAAAAAATATATATTTATCCTTAAAAGTTTATAAAAATTTTAAATGATAAAAATATTCCTCTCTTTTTTAAGACATCTTGTGACCAAATTATGATATTTTTATGCAAAAAGTCGTAATTTGAGCATAATAAAATTTTTTCAAAAAAAAAAAAATATTTTTATCATTAAAAATTTTAAATAAAAAAATAAAACAAGCATTAAATATATGTCAAAAATTTTCAAAAATAAAAATACTCTTTCTTTTTTATGATCTCTAAAAAAAAATTATAATATTATATACAGAAAATCATAATTTCAACGTAAAATGTCGTAATATGAATACAAAATATCATAATTTTTCAGAAGAAAAACATTTTTGTCATACAAAATTTTAAATGAAAAAAATTAAACTACAGATATCAAATACGCATTGAAAAATAATGGATATATAATCCAATCAGATGGAATGGTTTAATTTTTTTATATCGCAACCAATGTACAAAGAACTTCCCATCCACCTCTGCCCTAAAGTTGCTAAAGAAGCATGATGTACAAACATACGTACACTCATGATAAAAGGCTGCTCATGCAAGCTCGGTCAACTTAAGTTAAATGAGACATGGTAAGAACATGTCTACACTAAAAGAATATTATCACATTAATAGGAAATTACACTGCAAAAGAATGTAATTAACACAAACTATTCTCATGCAACTACTTATAGACGCAAAATGCTGGAAATAATTTGCATAACTGAATCATTTATACCGCACATAAAGCACCCAGCCATGAAGCTTGCTTGTCAGGCCATGCACCTTACTTTTCTTCCACAAAAACACATCTTATTAACCAAGGCACCCGTTCATCATCAATAAAACGGAAGATAAAAAATTACATAAACTAAAAACAAGAACAAAATTATCAAGTCTACTCCAAACAATCATGATGGATGATGAGATCACAATCATTAATCGCTTGCTCCTTCCTCTTGAATGAACTACAGGCAACACATGTACCAAGCATTATCACCCCTATTCCACATCAATATATTTGTTTCCTGGTAGAAGTTAAAATAGTCAACTCTGAAAAAATTTTCCACCCAAAATGTTGGACCAACTGTTAACCCAGCCTTAGACCTTGCAGTTCCCCCTTCATGCTAAAAAAAAATAATGATAAAGTTAAGAACCATTCAGTCTCTATCACTTAAAGTTACCGGTTAATATTTTTTTTTCTCATACTAATTCTTCTATACACCAAAGCAAAATCTCTTAGGAACTGCTGCTTTCCTGCTCCAAAAGCTACATGTCCACATCTGCTCTACCAATAGGCTACTCATCTCTTGTATCAGCACTCATTAAATGTGAATCCCTCGCAAGATAGTGTGACGGTAGTTGTGATATAACAGTTAGTCTCCCTCATTCTTAATTTTAAAAAGAGCAACCAACTTACAAGTTTTATAGCTGAATATGGCATCTTTGAAACTAAGTAGCAGCCATAGTTCCATGCCCTTGGAAAACTACAGATGCATGACAAAACCCATATGAGTGCTCAAATCATGATTACCACCCCAAGGCACCTGAAGATGGTATCTTATTTTAGACAGCCACAAAATTGAGAAATGATGCTTGCAGAAGACTTGTTCTCCTCTTTTGCAACCATGTTGTTCTAAATGTTCGCATACTACATCCTGCTTTGAGAACCACTGACAGACCTTGACCTTGGAACTATAATAGGTCTACAACAGACAAGAAAAGACAGTAACTCCATGATGAATAACCCCATACTGATCCAGATATACAGCGTCCTCCTCCAGTTCCATATCAACTTCTTAAAAAGAGGAAGCTCTGACTCAAGTTTTAGTGATGCAGAATAAATCTCCGGGATACCAGCACCAGGCCTGAACTCCGCCCTTTGTTCAAGAATGATCCTTATGCATGCAGTAGGTTCAGTTCCTTCTGTAAAACCTGTCATTTTTAATCTGAGAAACTGCGATTCTGAAGAATGGCCGGCTAATAGAGTACCACTTTTGAGAAAAGTCTCTGTTAAGCGAATGTGAGAGCTCTTGAATCGTAGCATGCATGGTTGGCTTGAACTAGCCATGACATTACCATCTGCTGATAAAAACTCTGCCCTGACCTTATCTCAGCAAAACCAAACATGAAGGGTCAACATAATTAGCATAACAAGAAACAAACTTAAACAAGCAAGAGATAAAACAAGATATTCTTAAATATTTCCATGACTAAGTTGCTAGCCCTGATATATTGTATCTGAGCTATTTGTACTAATTGATGGAAGGTCAATCAGTAAGCAATAAAACATAAATATCAATAAAAAATAATGGAATGCAATATCAAACATAGGAGGCACAATATGAGGAAGCAATAACACTAATTATACTATCATATTCCCTTTCCTTATCAGTACGGTACCAGCCAGGAAAAATATTCCATTTAGTTATTAAAAAAAAAAATTGAAACCTAGAAATACAACATAAAGGATGACATAATACAAAATATGTTCAAGCAGATGAAAACCAAGCTGCATTTCATTTCTAAAGAAGGTCATTGTTGCACGTTAATTCCCATTAACAGTTGTTATAACAACCTGGGACCTCATCCAAAAAGATTAGTGGAAAGGAATTATTTAGTTTCTATGGTCCTGTATAAGTACCCAAGATCTATCTAGGACATAGTTGATTTGGAACTAAATACATGCCCATGTGGGTCCTCACTGTCCCTAGTTTAAGCTGTGGCATCTTTGCCAAGCTAAGGGTCTAGATCCAATCAAAGACATCATGACTGGCCCATGATCAATCCCAAATGGACCTGTGCTGCAATGTCCAATCAGGACCACTTTGATACCATCTGTAACAATTTAGAACCTCACTCAAAAAGGCTAGATGGAAGATGTTATTTGGATTCTTTGCTCACGTATATATTACCCAAGATATATCCAATGCATAACCAATGTAGGAACGTGCACAGATCCTCATAGTCATTCTACCGATTCAGCCCATTACAATCTGTGAAACTAATGAAACAGCAAGAAGCATCAAGCATCCATGAACTTTGGGGTTGGTCAGTACCTATATAATTACATAAACAGATAATGAATCTTGTAAGCTACAAGAAGCACAAACGTAAAACCTAATGATAATAACTACTTTTATTTCATTCTATAATTATTGACGATTAAGAACCCCCAACCCTGTCTCCCCCTTACCCTTACATGCCCATTCTTGCGCCCGAATAAACTCATAGCCTGAATAAGACCTTAGCCAAACTTGAAACCTAGACTTGCATATTAGTTTTGGATCCCAAAAACCACAATTCTTATCAAAGCAGGTGAAGTGACTATGACAACTATCTGGAAGTGATAAACCTATTAATTCTACATGCCGGAGAATGACTAAAACACTAGAGGAAAAAAATGCAATAGTTAGGTTAACTTCAAGATTAGGGTGTTTGTACATGAATGAGTAGGTGCAGGTTCCTCATTCTAGTTCCTTATCGCAAGCAAGGAATGAAATGAGTAATTTTGCTAAGGACCCTCTGCCTCAGAGGCCTCGGAGTGATACCAGATCTTTCAGGACTGTGCCATGTAACTTGATGACTCCCCATCAAGAGCCAGTGAACAATGGTGCTCATGGGTCTCCACCTTTTCTGGCTTCTGTCTTGTTGAGGGGTTCAAAAATCAGTTTTTCTTCATGCTTTCTAGATTGTTTTGTAGGGGCCATGCACAGCCCAATTTTTGCTTAAGCAAGGTATCAATATGGCAGCATCGGTGCCCAATTCATACAAAGAACAAATAAACCCACCTAGTTTGGATTTGACCAAAATGAGCTTAAAATGCATTTGTGAACATACTTCATGCAAAACTGCAACATGTAATAGGGAACAACATTGATACAAGCTTAATGCCACAAAAGGTCAAGTTTGCATCCAAATGCTGAATAAACGCCACTTCAACTTCTATTTTGGGACATCTGACTGATTTGCACCTGTATGAGCTCTTATTGGTCTGTTTTCAGTCAATGTGGTTGTCCATTTATTGGCTAAAAAGATTGATGCCAATACCATTGCATTTGTCAATAATTAAATGATAAATAAGAGCAAGGGGCACTTTTATGTTGCCTCTTCCTCTTTTATTTTTTTCCCCCTCTTTAGTGGCAGCTAGCAAGTGAAACAGTGGTTACATGCATCTCCATAGCAACTACTCCAAATCTTGTGGGTCTTATGTCCTCTTCTACTCTGACTTTTTGGTCCCTCAAGTTTTCTCCTCGTAGTAAGATAAATCTTCTCATTTAATAAGATATCTCTCATTAATCATTTTTTTTTTAAAAAAGGCAGCTAAGTGCATGAGGCTCCCACCACCGTGGGTATAGAGAGGGTCAGATATATGCAACCTTACCCCAGTGCAAAGGGCTATTTCCATGTTTCGAACTTATGGCATCCAGGTCATAATGAAGGAAGCTACCCTTTGTACCAAGTCTCACCCTTGACAAGTATTAATGGATACATCAATAAACTATGTATATACATATATGCAAGTGCACATAAGCATATGTCCCTTGACAAAATAGATGAGAAGCATAGTATGAGAGGGGTGACACTGATAGCGTCTTAGTGACTGAAAGCACTGGGCATTCCTTGACTCAGTGATTAATAAGGAACAAGGAGCGATGAGCCAATGATTATTACGAGGATGCATGTTGCATGCTCTCCAGCCCTTTGTTCCTTTCAATGGTTTCCCTGCCACTAATTGTACCTTTGCACTCTTTTATTTCTAAACATATAAAGACTCCTCAAGATCCATGATGGCATAATATCAAAGACACGATACTTCCAAATCTCTAGACTATCCAAAAATATATTAACATGAATTTAGAATCACTGTTCAAAAACCAGTCACAGAATAAAGTGAATTAACACTGAAGCAAAGAAAGAAAAAATATGAGCAAGAGGCAGATAACAGAGTTACATACCTGGAACATGCCAAGGTTTCGATTGTAGTCTGATTCTGGCAAAGTCAAGGAAATTGTCAACTGCATTTCGTGATTTGGCGGCACCAACCGCCAACCTCCATGTTCCCAAGCTCCAAACTTTCCACCAGAAGCCGAACCACCATTGCAAGATCCTACCAGCACGAGAGCTTCCGGACTCGGCTTCGTATAATCAAAATTCAAATCCTCCGTCATCTGGAGCGGCGGCTCAACAGCTCTGCCCATTAACAAGCTCCCACCTAAGAATGCTCCCATCAAGAGCCCAAACAGCACGAAACAAACATAGAAAGACCAGAAGCACCACCTAGCCAACCTCGCCGCCAACTTCCCCACCCCTGCTGGCTCTCAAGTCTTTCGAACACAAAGGGGATAACTTTCCCCATTAAGCCCTTCCATAGCCTCAAAGCCCTCTCCTGTATCGCAACTCTCGCTCGTCTTAGGGTGCCGAAAGGATTGATGAGGAGCAAGAAAGAGCCATGCAGCAACCAAATGGGAAATGTGACGGAACTAATCAGCAAGCTGAGTTGAAAAGCCACAGCTTTGATCGCAAATCCGACAATGAAGACAAGGATCCCCTGCGGCGGAGATCCGCCATCGAAAGGAGGCGATTCTCTGACAGGAGCACCGCTCGTCGCCAACGATTGGAGAGAAGTTTCCATTTTCCGGTCTCTTCCCGAGCTAATTTGATCCGAAGTAAGAGTAGAGCTCGAATCATCCGGGCTTCTCCCGAGTCTCCTGATCTTTTAACGTGCGAGGAGGATCTTGCTCCGGCTTTCTCTGATGCTGGTGGTGCCTGAAGGGGGAATCGGAGCTGGAGGAGTCCTTGACGCGGCGGATCCACCGGGATGGCGGGGATCCGCCAGGAGGCTGGCCTGCGGCGGCGCAGGGCGGCTGGGGAAGGAGCGTGGATCCCTTGTCGCCGCGGGCGGTTGGCGATGGATTCGAGAAGGTGGGGACGGAGGGGGGCTCGAGGCGTTTCCTCGGGAGGAGAAGGAATCGAGCGCGTCGAAGAAAGGATCAGGGGAGGAGCGGTCATCGAGCTCCGTCTCGTCCATGGGAGGGGAAGGCGAAGGAGGGAGGAGGGAGAATAGGAGGAATAAGGAGGTGGGAATAAGGGTTGGCAGTTCATCGGACCAGGAGAGCCGTAGAGATGAGCGGTGGAATAAACCGGCCACTCACGAGAATTAGGATGCGCGGAAACAGGATTAATCTTGGGCGACGCATGGCGAAGGCCATTATAGAAATAGAATCATTCAAATCTGCAGAAACTAGTTTCGATCCCGCGCGTCACGCGCGGGTTCTAGAGCTGTTTTTTTAATTATTTATAAATAATTAAATAATTTTTATTTAAATTTTTAATTATATATATAAATAAATATAAAATATAATAATATTATATTTTAATAATATAATTTAATTTACATAAATGACATTCAATATATTATTTTAATAATTTAAGAATTCACTTTAATGTTTTAAAAATTGCATAGAAAAGTTATATAAAAAAATTAATTTATATTTAAATAACATTCATAAATAAGAATCCACAGCATATATGAATAATTTTAAATGCTAATTTTATTTTTTTTTAGTTTTTGTTCTCGTATACGTTAGAACCTGCAACTTAACCATTCTATGTTCCTCATTAAATAATAACTAATTATTTCCATTAAATGCTATCCATGGCTAATAATAATTTAATTTACAAATCCATACATTAGCCATTTCTGATTCTCTATTAAATGCTAACCATAATTTAATAGAAAAAAGTCACATGTCATCTATTCTTGATTCTCCTGTAAATACACGGCTAATCATGATTTAGTAGAAAATAAAAAAAATATTAATTATGAATAATCATAATTTAATAGGAAATCTATTCAAATAGTAACGATGGCTGATTATGATTGAATAGAGAAAAAAGTCATAATTCTTAATTATCCATTAAGAGGGGGTGCTTGGTTGGGAGAGTGGGAATTTAAAATTAGAATGAAAATAGATGACTTCCATTTCAATCATTTGGTTAGTAGGAGTTTTAGTTTTATTCCAATTTCGGGATGAAATAGAATAATCCAATTTATCTAAAACTTAATCTTCATTCTTTCTTAAAGATTCAAATTTTGATTTTAATTTTAATTTTGATCACGAATCAAATACTTCAGAAGATTTAACCATTTTAATTTTGATTTCAATCCATTCTGATTCTTATTTTTATTTTGATTTTGGTCACACCCTCTAAATGCTAATCATATCTAAGCATGATTTAGCAGAAAATAAAAGTGCTAATCATGGCTACTATAATTTAGTAGAAAATAAAAAATGCTTAGTGACCTTTTACTCTACTACACCATGGTTAATCATGATTAATATTTAATAGAAAACTAGGAACGGTTGACGTGTGGTGTGGTTAGTCATAGATAATATTTAATGGAGAATGGCTAGCTATTATTTAATGGGTGAATAAAAAATGGCCGGCATGAGGACTTTTTATAGGCTTGCCTATATCCTACATGGTATAATAATTTTATCTAATAATTTCTCTAAATCCAAAATTTATTCCGACCGGTCAACGATAGGAGGAGGAAAAAATAGAGCCAAAGATTTAATATATATCATAAATTTTAGGATTGAGAATATTTCATGCTCCAGTATTACCAACATGGGTAGAATTTAGTGCAGTTAGGATAAGAGTAGTTGTTGATATTAAGAGTATGTTTTGTCACGGCCGAAATTATAATTATAATAGATTGGAATGGGTATCGAAATGACCATATATTCCAATATATTTAGTTCATGATTGAAATAAAAATAAAATTCTAATACTATAAGAGATGGGAGGGATTGGATTTGGAGGATTGCGGCATGCTCGTTCCATCGGAATTAGAATGCAAATGGAATTTCCTCCAATCAAATCAGTGAAATGGGAGATTCTCGTGCCAATTCCCATTTCAGAGTTCTCTCCCTAACCAAAGATGTCCTAATCTTACTTGCATGAAAATAGGCAGTGGAATTGTGTATCAGCCTCTCCCTAAAAGGCCGTCATCTAATAATAACATTAGTTGTTGACATTGAGAATGTGTGGATAAGTTTGCAAAAACTCTCAAAAACCATGAGCTAAACCTGATGATAACCATTGCTGCTTGGAGATGTAGGCTGGACCCTTGGTTAGATCATAGGCTTCTAGCTTAAGTATTGGCCCATCTAAAGATGGACCCAATAAGAATTTCGAGCTTCTGACTATATTAACTAAAACTATGTCGTGTATATAACCTGTAATATAAACTACATGATTTTATTCTTATATGCATTCGTTTCTTCTATGAGCTATATTCTTATATGCCTTCTTCCTTTGCCTTCTCCAAATCTCCTCTCATTCTTTCCATCCCATTCAGATCTCTCCGTATTGCCAGATATATTCTAAGCTGGAATGGAATTAATTAATTAGACTGGCAGAGGAGACCGCCAGGATGGCAAGCCTTTTCTAGGCCAGGACAGCGAGCCCTTTTTTTTTTTTTTTTGACTCTCATTTCAAGATCCCATCAATGGCCATCAGTGTCTGGACTTGTTCAATGTTCCAACTAAAAACTTGACATTTTACTTGGATTCCAGACTTGACCTTAATTGTTGAACAGCAATTAGACCCAGACCTTCTCACACGTCCAGTTCTACAATAGCGGCCAAACAAAGTTGGGTCCGAATCTAGACCAGAACTTTCTTGTGGGTCTACTTTCGTACTAGATCAGAATTAAAGCAAATAAAAAGATATATACCCTTCAAAGCTTTCGTTAAAATTTTATATTTTATTAAAGTTTAGATCATAATTCTTTTTTAAAAAAGAAATAATTGCTCATTTACGAGTATATAAAAATAGTCTCCCCGAGACAATTAAAAATTGAGGAACATGAAAACTACTTATGATAATATATTCGATTTATTAAGTAAGACATAAACACTGCTCATGGTTTGGCTTCTTTTTACATGCATCTCCCTAATTCCTTATCGTGGTTCATTCAAAATCCAAATCAAGTGAAAAGAACTTATAAAAAACCTCATAGCAAAGTTTAATACAAAAGAAGAAATACAATGAAATATTTGCCAAGAAGTAGTGGAGAATCCGAAAACCCATAGGGGGGCAAAAAAAAATCCTCATCTTCCTTTTGTTATTCTCTTCTTTTTTTTTTCTTTTCCAATTTTTTTTAAACTCTTATCTTCTTGGTTCCACCTAACACCATGGACCACCGGCCGGCCCCTGGTCTGAAAACAAGAGGCCGCGACCCCTTGCTTCCAAGTCCGCGTTAGGCTTTATCATATTTCCCAAAGTGGGTCGCTAAGCGAAGCCAAAAGACTCGTCCCTTTTTTTTCTTAGGTATTGGAGGACGGAGAGAGCTCTCTTACACGGCGGTGATTCAAGTCAACTTGGGCTGCAAACTTTTCCACGGTAGCGAAAGAAGCCACTTTTTCAAATGAAAGTGTGACCGTGTAAGTAGGTGACCCACAATTCAAACTTAGAAATGGTTTTGACTCAAACTTTTAAGTTGAAAAAACTGTTATACAAGGGTATCTAAAACTACTGTAATGCTAAATTTCTTTTGTTTTAGGCCATTTCCTTATCTGGGTGGTCAGATTCACATTCTAATATAAAAAGAATTTGGTATAGATCAAGTATACCACACATTTCTTATAAAATCAATGAGCATTTATTTGATATTTTACTTCCTTACCAAAGGTAAATAAAACACAAACTTTGTTATGACCTATAAATTAATGTAAAGTTTGGATTCTGAAACGCTTGTTTATACTATATTACTAAATGAGAGATGACGACGTTATTTTTGACTGCTTGTCAATCTTTATGATTAAAATATCCTTAATTCTTCTCTTTATGAATATGCGTGAAAAATAAAAGAAAGATATATGATTAGATCGGACATCCTGAAACCAGTTCGAAAAAAAAAAAACTCTATCTTCTCTTATTTATATCTAAATAAATAGATAAATAAACTATTACTTATCACAACACCGAAGAACTGGAGCTTAAGCTGGTCACCTTCCGCATCCTGGCCCCGATCGGTGTCATCGTTATCAAAACCCACCGTCTATAAGTACCACCCACCCCCTGGAATTCCACGAAAGCCCACGTATTTCTGTACCTTGGATCTCCCTTTTGAGAGAGAGAGAGAGAGAGAAGGCTCTTTCGTTTCTCCCCTCGTCCTCTGCAACTCGGATTGGGAGAGAAAGCACCGAAAGCGAGGGAGTCATCGATCGGATCGGAGGAGCGAAGATGAGGGCACCGAGGGGGCGGATAAATGCCGTTGCGGGATGGGTGAAGCGGCAGCCGCCCAAGGTGAAGGCTTTCCTGAGCGTCGTGGCGGGCATGGCGGCACTCGTCTTCCTCAGATTCGTCGTCCACGACCACGACAACCTTTTCGTCGCCGCCGAGGCCGTCCACGCCCTCGGCATCTCAGTTCTAATCTATAAGCTCATCAAGGAGAAGACCTGCGCCGGTTCGTAATCCCCCCCCCCCCCCTCTCTATCTGTCTCTAGTTTTGGGGTATCTGATCTTTTAGTGACGAAATCGGTTGTTTCTTTTCTAATTTTGGTTGCAAAGATGGTGTTTTTATGGCTATAATCGGTTGTTCCGATGAAGCCATGGGAAGATCGCAGTACGGATACTTAGAATAGATTGAAGATGCCCTATTCTCGGCGAATTATGGGGCAAGGTTGACTAAAGAAGATAGAAAAAGGAAGTTTCCCCTTTTTTCATAAATCAAGGTTTCAACATGTGGATTTCTTGGAGCTGGTGGTACCGCTGCTAGTGGCATTTATTTTTTAGCTCACTATGAGTCTCAGGCAATTCTTTTTATGAGGAAATGGAAGGCAAGGATTACTCAAGTAGATAAAAAAGGATTTTTTTTCCTTTTTTTTGATAAATTAGTGTTTCAACGTGTGGATTTCTAGGAGCTGGTGGTACTGCCGTTACTGGTATTTATTTTTTAGCTCATTATGAGTCTCAAGCAATTATTTTTATGAGGAATTTTGCTTGGTATTTAGATTGAGATTTTGGCATGAGGATTAATTTGAGAACAGCAGATATGATTCTCTTCGCTGATTAGCACTTCAGGTCCACTAAATTGGATAATAAAGAAGATCTGTTGATATCTATATTTTCAAAGAAAAGGACTTGTTATTCTAAACTGGTGGCAGCAATCTGCGATCAAGGACAATGAATCTTGTGTGGTAGAAAAATTGTGTGGTCGCTTTATCTAAAGAGTCAGTTGAAAGTTGTGATGACTCATGGTGCCATGAATGGAAAGAGTTACAGCAGGTATCACGAGTTTTCTTGAAGTTTTGTGGCATGTAATGTGATGCATAACAATCCAGTTGTTGCCTATCAAATTAGGTTTGGTTGTTGAGTACAAGTAACTTAAGGACATACTTTGTTTCGAGCAATCATAAGAACACTACCTTGGAGTGGCACTTGTCGGCATATGGGTCAGTCAATGGAGGTGGAAGTGAAGAAGGTTATAAACCCCTTTATGCACATCATGTCATTATGTCAGTACTTGTACCTTATGATTAGTCGCAGACTAACATTTCAGAAAATTTTATCTCTTATGATTCAAGGTAAAGTATTATATATTGATGTAACATTTGCAGTTCTTAGGATATAATGATTGATATGCTGATATATATGCTGCTAGTGATGTTATTGTTCCATCTATATTACCTGTGATTTAACAGTAAAGCACAAAATTGCACGAGATCTATGGAGACTTAGGCTAAGAGATGTTATGCACCTTTCTTGTCCAACTTTGAAGAAATTCAACAGTTATTAACATTTTAACTCCGGGTATGTTTGTTTGGATGGAAAAGTTATAAACTAATGAGTGTTCATTTTAGTTCATACAGGATATTAAGATTGAGGTATTCACTTTCTTCCTGAAAAAGTTGACCTTGAAACTTTATATCTTGGGTTTGTGCATGTTCAAGCAGTTGATGATGCTCTGTTATTTATCATTCAGATCAGGCTTTTGATAAAGCTAAAGATATTTTTACATAGTTCCACAGCAAAATGCTATTGCCATTGTTTGTGGGAAGTTTTTGGAATTCGATAGTTTGTCAATTTTTGTTTATTTGTATTCTTAATTGTCCATTGAATTACTCATTGTGCTGCAACTGCTCTCACTTCTGTGAATTTATTTCTCTTGATCCATAATTTTAAAAATTGCAGGACTTTCACTCAAGTCTCAGGATCTAACGGCTTTATTTTTAGCTGTTAGACTGTACTGCAGTTTTGTTATGGAGTATGACATACACACACTGCTGGATTCTGCTACACTTGTGACTACTCTGTGGGTTATTTATATGATTCGATTTAAGCTGAAGTCAAGTTACATGGAGGATAAGGACAACTTTGCAATATACTATGTGGTAAAATATCTCTCAACTTCTCCAACTTTCCCATATTAAGAAGTTAACGTTCATTCTCTTTTTGAACCAGTGTATACTAAAACCTTTAATTGAGTCTTTCTGCCATGTCTCAATCACATCTCTGTAATGAGTGAATGATAGATAAAATTTTCAAGAAATACTTATTTCAAGGTGTAGACTGAAAACTTGCAACTAATTGTACAACGGTTGTGTTGAGAATATTTGAAATAAAATATGCATAGTTCAATATTTCATAGGTATATATGAAGGCAACCCATTTTGGTGATCTTGCTATCGTAACATGTGAATTACATTCTTTCATAATCAAACAGATCTGCACAAAGCATAAGGTTTCTCTTTCTGCACAACTGTTCTGTTTGCAATAGCTAATCGTTTTGGCCCTTTTTCTCTGAAAGAAATTTTATGTTGAACCTAGGAAGGTTTACAAACTCAATCAGACCTTTGAGACATTTTCTCCTTGAATATCACAACTCTTTGTCTTGCTGGAATTTTGTACTGCTTCGTGATGATATTCTCTAAATGTTTTGGTAAATGTGATAATAGTATAGTAGCTTAAGTTGGAGTTTGGAAATTGAAAAGGGAGTTCTTATTGGTGCATGCAATTTGGGGAGTGATCACTCTTGTCACTAGTCCCTGTGAACATATTTTTTCTTGACATGACGTGTATCTGATGGACTCTTTTCTGACATGGAATCTTGGAGGAGTGCTGTTCCTTGTAGTGGCAACCCCCTTACAAGATGGTTAATAGAGTTCGTTTGTTGTTTTCCATGTAATGTTATGGATAATGCTTGTGGAAAATGTGCATCAAGATCTGGTGATCACAAATGTTCTTTAAGGAATGGGTCCCCTGGAATGGCTTTGCAATTCATGCAATGCATAACACTCTCCAACTAGTTATGAAAAGCTCCGGTGACTGGTAGGTTATAATTATTACATACTTTGCCACTGATGTGGGGCCGGTATAGTAAACTCAGAAAGTTACAACTTGTAGTCTATGTGGTTTTGCAGCAGTATCAAGAAGTTAGGTGACTGATGATTGTGGGTTGCTTGAATGTAAGTGAAGCTCCTTTAATGACCAAAACAAATCTTAGGATAACATTTTTGAGACTCAGAAATTACCCTTGAGAGGGCAATAGGCATTGATAGGAGGGGGAAAAAAAAGTGCCTAGTGCATTTGCTTTGATCCTGTCACAGTGGCACTTGCCTAAACTTTTACTAGTGATGATTGGTCTTTGCTAAGAATTCACACTAGATATTAAATTTGGGCTACTAGTTCATGAGATATTAATTACTTGTAGAATTCTGTGCGCTAATCCCATGATGCTTTGACTGGTGCCAATTACTTTGTTTGAAGTAATATTTCTCAGGCAGCTACATAGGCTTCAGAAGGGATTATTTCTACTTTTACTGCTTGTACCATATACTGCAACGTCTCCTCCAATCTATCTTCTAGTCTTGGAATGGCATAACTTTAAAACTGGGTTTAATCATATCCTTCGGTTTGTAAAGTGCTGATAAATTATTTCTGTTCATCTGAAATAAAGGCTATGAAGAACCCTTCTTAAACTCAAAGTATTTGTTATTGTATGGAACTTCTTACAGTGTTTGTGTCTAGTTCATGCTTACGACAGATAACAATCATGAGTTATTTGATTTAAATAGCATATCAGTTACAATTAAGTTCAGAATATATCTATTTATCACTGCTTGTTGATCAAAAACAGTTCAAATGAAAAATAAGATATCTCAAGCATAAATTTTGCATGCACTTGCCATGTTTCTGAGTTGTTAACTCGACGAGTCCTTTCTAATGTGTGCTAATAATTGGCATGGTATGCTGTACTTTGCCAATAATGCTTGAGACAGGCATCATATTCAACACTTAAATCTTTAATGACTTTTTTTTTAATACTTCTTAATGGCAAGTTGGCATAAATTGGACTGTTGACTTCAATTAAGGATAGGTCTTAGGTTCTTTTTTCTTTTGCTTTTCTTTTCTCTCTTTTTTTTTTTTTTTTTTTTTTTTTTGTGTGTGTGTGTGTGTGTTTTGGGTGTTTTTTTTTTTTGGGTGTGGACTGAAGATTTTGAATCAAGTGGTGGTTTTCTTTGCACCTTCCTGCAAGCTCAGAGACTGATTAGCAAGTTTTATGAAGAACAAGACAAAAGAAATATTCTGTTTCATTGATTGCTCAATCAAATTACATGGCTTAACCAAGGGACACCTAATTTGCATGCACTTTTAAACAAATGATAGCAAGTTGAACCATGGATGCTTCTTCACATGGATGGGGTCAAGAGAATTGTGGGGCCTCTCTCTCTCCCCCCCTCACACACGCACGCACGCACGCACGCACACAACTTTATTGCAAGACAGGTTGTTTCGAATTCTATGGTGGAGCGAAAATTTGGGGTTGGAGATGCATTTCCCAGTCTTTGGGTTATAATAATAATAGAGATGAAGAGGGAACTCTAAAAAAGATCAGTTTAAGAACTTACAACTCTACCTTATGCAATTTAAAGATTTCGATGTCTGTTTGCACTTGAACATGATTTTTTTTTTTTTTAAAGTTTAATAATGTGAAAGTTGATTTTCATCTGAAGATAACTCACTCAATTTAGTGACATGGTGGTTGATCTTATTCTTTTGGTTCGTATTATCCCAGTTTAATGACATTATTTTGCTTTGGATTAGCCTCGATTAGCCTTGTTTAACAATGTAGAGATCATCTTGCTAAGAATTTGCCTAATTTATCATGGAGGTCTATATTCATTCCCCAAAGCTTCATGATTATTGGGTTTCTCCTTTCTCCCGGCCAAATTAAGTTGGGTGTAGTCCTTTGAGCTATGGAAAAATAGGGAACATTATGCTTCTGGATAATTGTAGAACTTTTTGTGATCTCATGCGAATCTAACTTACTTTCCTTGATGGGTGATGACGATATGCTAAAATAGAGGTTAATGGAAAATTCTTTATACCTAACTAGTGGCTTGTGCTGTGGCATGTGCTAAATAATTGATTTAAGACTTGTCGACCCAGATTTTGTTTGGCTTGTTGTCTTTATGGAGATATGCTCCTATAGTAGTACTTAATGTAGGAATGAACAATGGAAGGAATATGTTGTGTGTTGCAGTGGTAAAATTTATTATATTATGATGCTTGACTAGCAGGGTGTCAAGGGATTCATGAGACCTTTAGCATTTCATGATTGGGTTCAGGACTTCCTTAGGTTTACATTTGCTTTGGGACATGGCAGACTTGGATGAAGAAAACAATAAGAAAGTTAACTTTTGTTATCAGGTGATCAATTTGAAGAGTGTGGATAGCTGGGTCTTTGAGGATAAAAGCTGAACTACTGAATTTTAGCTATTGCCATATTATGTGATCGCTGGGTCAATACATATTTAACCTATTGTATTTGTTACCATCAAGGATTTGAGTATTTTCAGTATGACCTATACTGGCTGGTACATTTCACTCGTACTGACCATGTATTAGTCCACTTTGGCCTGTATCGATGCAGGGTGCTGGCTGACCCTGTATCAACCTGCACACAGTCCTTGAAATGCACCGGTATCTGTCATTTTCTTTTCTCTCTGATCCCATAAGTTCTCTTTGCAGCACTCAAGGTCTATTGCCTAACTTCTGTTAAAGAGATGTTCCAGCCAACTTAGAATTGCATGTTTCGATCTTCCTTTCTTCCAGTTTTGCTTCAGACTGTTTTAACTGATACAGTCTGAAGTAGCAAAAAGTTTATATAAGATTTATCACTGATAACTAGTTTTATTTGTTGCAGATGTTTCACTTTTTTATTTTTGAATGAAATTCAAATGGTTTTGTGGAAAACTTTTTCATGTGGCTGGCACATGTGGGTGAACTCATGCTGACATTTTGGCAATGGTTCAAAAGTTAGGAAAGCATAAATGCATGAGAAGAGATGGTTCATCTCAAATCATCTTTCAGACCTCGGTCATAACTAGATAGTGAATTGAAAAAATTTACCTTAAGAAGTTCTGATGCAATGCAACATAAGCAGCATAGGTTCAATTTAGAGAAAGCAGGCACCAGTCATATGCACTCATTGCAAATTCTTTTTAAAACCTTCTGCAGTTCTACTGATTTTGACATCACTGACATCAATACTACTATTTATTGACTTCCTAGTGTGAGAAATAAGAGAAGTGCCAAGCTATATGTGCTTGCCGATGCTTGTTGTATAAATTTTTTCGGCACATAAATAATTGGACTTTAAACTATATCCACATGTGAGGGAAATGCAATCCTGAAAGTTTGGGAGTTGTTTCCTTTGTAATCTCCACTAAAATGGTTAAGGTAGTTTATTTTGTAATTTGTTTGTCAATCATTGGATTAATGTTGTATGCTTGGATAAATGACCGATGATGGCACCGTATAAGTCCTGCAAGCTTTGATAATTTCAGCCTTCATGATGTTATTCTGAATTGTTTATTTTAATATATTTACCGACAATTATTTCTTGGTCATATTTATAAGCTTGTAACTGTACTGAGTTTTATGTCTTCATATGGATGTAGGTGGTGCCTTGTGCTGTACTAGCCCTTTTAATTCATCCTTCCACGTCACATAATATTGTGAACAGGATTTTCTGGGCCTTTTGCGTCTATTTGGAAGCTGTCTCAGTGCTACCCCAGTTACGTTTAATGCAAAACACAAAGGTAAAAGCTGAAAATGATAGCCCTTGTTAATTTGGGAATTGTTATTTTTAATCACAACATCTTCATTTATGTTTGGCAGATTGTTGAACCATTCACAGCTCACTATGTATTTGCATTAGGAGTTGCCAGATTCTTGAGCTGCGCACACTGGGTCCTTCAGGTTTGATTCAGCATGAAAGCTATCATTAATATCTTATTCTATTTAGACATGTATTCTAATTATATTTAATTGGTCCTACATTTTTCACATGCTTGCACATACATGTTTATACAACAAATGTAAATGCTCATGTAGAAATTAAAGAGATCCTTGATTTTCCTTTTTATATAAAATAAAGAGAACATACAGAGCATAACTAGTACTATTTGTTCTTTCGTAGTTATTTGATGTGGAGTTTAGTGGCATCATAGAATGTACAAGTGCTTGCTTGTATACATGTTGAAACATAAGATTTCCTCTTTCTTTTTGTACTGTGTATGTCCAAAAAAAAAAAAAAAAATCTAGTGTTACATTTGAGATTAAATCTTCCTTAATAGTTTTTCTTAGTACTTTTTAAATTGTTTTTAATAGTTTACTAAAATATGTTAGTCAGATTTGGAAGTTCATCAAGAAATAATTGGAGAGGGAAAAAAATGCATCTCTTTTCTTTATCAAACACCTAAAAGCTTCTAAATCTTTTTTGGAATCTCCAAATTCCTAGTTTAGTCATCTGAAAATGCTACATGGAGGATTGATCAATCAACCGTATGCAACATCTGCTCTCTAAACTTGAAAAAACCAAGGCTTTTATGTGTGTTATACATCCATTTAAGCAGAAACCGATGAAGCCTTGAAACTGGAATTAATTTTGGACAGATATGTCTATAAGAAAAAAAAAATGGATGAATAACTGCAGAAACCAGTCCAATCTGGTTGAAATATTCCATTTTTCCCACAAACTATAAAATCTAATACAGCCAGCGCAATATTCAATGAAACAAATGAATAAGCAATAGTATATGTTAGGATAAAAATTCTAAGAAACTGTGCATACATGGCATGATTATATGGAAGAAATTAGGTAGCATGGTGATTGTGGCTAGTCAAAGACATACTTATTAAATTTTAAAGCATAAAGCACTAGCCAAATGTACTTCAGCTTTTGCTGATATTATCCCTAAAGTAAGATGTGTTTCTTGCACTATCTCAATATAGTTCAGAACTTAAGATTTTACTTTTAAGAAAGGGAAAAGATATTAGGAATAAAGAAACTTCTTCTTCTTCTTCTTCTTTTTTCTGTTGGGTTGGGGGTCTTGTGATTTGCTTTTACTTTCCTCACAATCAAAGGTCCAGCAAAATAATGATTTTGAATCAAAATTAAGCTCAAAAATTCATTTGAGAAAAAAATGAATTTGTAACAGTACTTGATCCTCAACTTATTTTGTATTTTCCTAATTATGTTTTCAGATTAATTTCTTACTAAAGCGACCAAATGTTGTGTTTTAGGTCCTGGATACTCGTGGAGCCCTGTTGACAGCTTTGGGATACGGGATGTGGCCATCCATGGTTCTCTTCTCAGAAATTGTTCAAACCTTCATCCTTGCTGACTTCTGCTATTATTACGTCAAAAGGTAACCACAAGTTTCCATCATGAAGAGCCTTAATATGATGGATTAATTTCAAAATCTTATATTACTTAACATTTTTCTTTTACAGTCTTGTTGGTGGACAATTGGTGCTACGTCTTCCTTCTGGGGTAGTATAAATCTGAAGATTCTGTGCAACCTCGCTGTTATCCCACCCCTGAAGTAACTTAATATGAAATCCTGTTATGTGCATTTTCAATTGCCCTATCCCTTAGAAACCTATAGCCTTTGCAATTTGTCACCGGTGATGTCAAGTCGTGAACACATGCGAAGTCTAAGAAATTTAAAAGTATTTGTAGATATCTTGAATGGTAATGCATTGGTTTTTTGCTGCCTGCCTGTACTTTAGATAAAGCTAATCTAGACCTTGTTGTGGATCTTTTATCTTGACCCTGGGAAAACATTTCAGCTTCTTTCTTTATGACTCCTTGGCATGCTTGCAAGCACAAACCTCATGGATATTTCTCTTTCATAGCAGCTTGTGGATGCTGTGCCATGATTTATGCTTTTTTAAGCATGACAATGATTGGGATCATTTGGATGACATGTTTTAACTTCATAGGATATGCTGAGTGCTGTTTCTTCTTCCCCCCTTCTTTTTTTTTTTGAAAAAATCTGGACTGCTGCTATCTTATCACACATATGTTATTGAGATCATGGACTAATTGATTATTTGGTGAAAGTGTTTGTTGTTGACCTGTGTTCTCTCTTCTTGTATGAGAGAAGGTATCTTTTCGGAGAAATTTCGTTTCGAGGCAATTATTATTCATCCCTATGAGTGAGCCAGATTTTGTAACGTGCCTTGGATGTTAAAGAAATTCTGCCTCTTACTATATTGTGAGTTTATTAATTTACCGCACATGATCTTCAGTAACACTGCTCCTTGGCACCATCAGTCCTTGTGTTTATACTGGTGTTGCTCTTTATCTGCGAGATGTGCTGTAAATTGACAGAATATGTGCGAGTAGATCTTGTCATGCATGCGATAGATTTAAAAGAAATATTGACGAATCTTTTCCCTCTTGAGAATCTGTTCCGTTTTGATGTTATAAAGCACTAGATATGGTCTTCTTCAAGGAGTACTATTTCTCTTGGTTGCGATACCTGCCTCTCTCTGGCGCAGCGGGGGTTCGCGGCTTCGGATCCCATAAATTTCCAGATGCTTTAACTAGCGTGTTCAAGAGTCGTAAAACCACCTCTTCCCATGCTGCACCTCCCTGGAAAAAACGCATCCGATCCTCTTCAGAGTTTTTAAGGTCGAGAGAAGTTTTTGCATTAGCATAGTTTCTTGAACTCTTTTCATGATACAAATTTTAAAATTATTTATCTAACTAATGCAAATTTTAATTTAATTATCAAAATAATATAAAAGCTAAGAGCGTCATTTGGATGGTGATTTTACACCAAAAAATACCATTCCTAATTGTATTTTTCCGGTTCAATCATCCCACCCAGCCAGTTCTACATGAAATAGCAAAAAAAATAAATAAAAATAAAAAATAAACATTATTGTGAATGGCGTTTCTAGAAACCCCATTGCTAGAAACGCCATTTACAATGATGCTTTTAAAAGTTTTTTTTTTTTTATTTTATTTTAGCATGCCATTTGGTGTGCCATTTGTGTCATTTTCATTTTGGTATGCCATTTGATCAAATTAATTTTTTATTTATAAAATTAACGATATTTATCATTTGCAATAAAATTTTTTATATTTGATACATATGTACATATTTTCGGCAACGGTCTAATTTTGAACTTCTGAGATACTTTTCATGTTCTCACAGATATCTCAGAAGAGAGATCCAATGGTCATAAGAGATACCGATATGGTATGGTATTCAATGTGATACGGATCTTGATGCTCAATATTATATGTTACGGGACAGTACGATATGGATGTCATATGGTACGATATGAGAGGATACGATACGGTCCGATACGGAAGTTGTACTATTGCTCCAAGAATTGATTTTGATGATTATAAAATATTTGATGTAATTGCTAATGATTTTAATTTGAAAAAAGATTTATCGTATTTCAACAGCAAAATCATAATTTTACCAAGTTTGGATTCAAAAACCTCAAGAGCAAGAACAGAAGATTTGTGATCTATTGAAGATAATTTCATATTTTTTAAATTTATATTTTGAGAAAAAAATAATTTTTAAGAAAAAAGTCGATCCATGTGAAAAAGAGCTGAATGATATAGCTTTTTTTGGCTGGCACACCAAAGGGGTCAACCCTTAGGTCATCTCTTGTGCCAGGGGTCGACCCTTAGGTCGACCTATGCTATTCTAAAGACACATGGGTTTCGGCTCTGTCATAAAGGTCAACCATCAGGTCAACCTTTATCAAGGATCGACCCCTACCCCTACGATGGAAAAAGTCTGCATCAATTATTTTTCAATCCTTTTCAGCCTGAATATATTTAGTGAATTTAAATTTTCAAGTAGGAGCTTGGAAACTGGATGAATGCCATTTCTAAAAGCGTCATTCATAATGATGCTTTTAAAAGCATTCCTTTTTATTTTTGTACTTTTCTTTAGCGCTTTTCTTTAGCGTGCCATTTTTGCTTTGGCATGCTATTTGATCAAATTAAGTTTCTATCTACAAAGTTGACGATGTTTATTGTTTGCAATGAAATTTTTTATATTTGATCCACATGTACATATTTTCGGCAACTGCCTAATTTGAACTTCTGAGATGCTTTTCATCTTTTCATAGATGTCTCAGAAGAGAGACCCAACGGTCGTTAAAGATACCGGTATGGTATGATATTTGATGTGATATGGATTCTGATGCTCGATATTATACGGTATGGGGCAGTACGATATGGATATCATATGGTGCGATATGGGAGAATACAATATGGTCCGATATGGAAGTGGTACCATTGCTCCAAGAATTAATTTTGATGATTATAAAATATTTGATGTAATTGCTAATGATTTTAGCTTGAAAAAAAATTTATTGTATTTCAGGAGCAAAATCATAATTTTATCAAGTTTTGATTCAAAAGCCTCGAAAGCAAGAATAGAAGATTTATGATCTATTGAAGATAATTTCATATTTTTTAAATTTATATTTTGAGAGAAAATTAATTTTTAAGAAAAGGATCGACCCCTAGGTCGACTCTTGTGAAAAAGGGCTGAATGGCACGGCTTTTTTTGGATGGCACACTAAAGGGGTCGACCCCTAGGTCGTCCCCTGTGCCAGGGGTCCACCCCTAGGTCGACCTCTACTGTTCCAAAGGTACACGGATTTCGACACTATCATAGAGGTCGACCCCCAGGTCGATCTTATGTATGGGGCAGTACGATACGACTATCATATGGTAAGATACGGGAGGATATGATATGGTCCGATACGGAAGAGGTACGATATGATATGGGATAGTATGATAAGGTATGATAAGCCATATAATAATTTCAAGATTTGTATCCATATCCACAAACCATAACATCATATCATTTTAAAATAAAGAAACCAAATATATAAAATAATCTCCGATTTGGGATGCCAAGTTTACAAAAATAAATCATATTGTTTACAAAAATGAATCACATAATACAAAAAAAAATCAGATAGTATAAGTCCAAAAAAATACTAAGTCCCATAAGGACGTCGTGGTGCTCGTGGTTGCTTGGACCTTCTCAAGAAGGTCCTCAACGGTCGCTCCTCCTGTTGTATCATCTATGATGGGGCCTCCCCTACATCAGTAGACGTCTTCTGATCATGTGTATGAGGAATATCAGATGTTACCGAAACATTTATGAACTGAGTGACCTCCTCACCTGGATCCAGAAATATGTCTGTAATAAAAGAATCATACTGATGCCAACTAGAATCCGATGCTGTCATCTAGGGTACATAGAAAGATGAAGGCCCTGGCATCTGTGGATTAAAAGGTGGTGGCATAAATGCAACATGCGGCGATGACATCTATGGAATATATGGTGATAGCATATGCAGAATATGTGGTGATGGTGTATATCCCATATCTGGTGCATCGGGTGCTCCATGCCAAGACGCACCACTATCTGAGTCATAACCAATCGTCATCAATGTCCCCGTATATGATCTCTCCATCTTCCGTAGCATCTAGATCCGCTCGTCCTCATCAATTGTAGCTAGGGCACGACGAGCGTCCAACATAAGATCCGATATCCGATCAATCTACATAGTATAGAAAATTTAGCAATACATTATAGAATATATAACAAGTATAAAATGGAATATGACATTGAATAGAATATATAATGCATAATTTTAATGGACTTATCAACATCTGCATAGTCAAACTCTCACCCTCATATCCTAAAACTGCATACCGAGGCTGCCCAATGACCTGTACTGTAATACTAAGAAATCAAGCCATGTAGTCCTCGGTATATGGACAGCCTTCCAATATATCATCACCATGAACTGTATAATCTTGTCGTGCATTCCAAATGATAATGTACTCTGCATGTCTGATATGCCAGTCAAAATGAGCTCTCCCTCGTCGATCGATTCGATAAAGTCGCTGGCTTATATCAAAATGCTCTAGGATGCCTTGAATGCGGCCAAACTACCGCAACACACGATCTAGGAGGTGCCACTTTATTACATCAAAATAAATAAATGGCACCCTAGCAGTCCATATATCATGAGAAGCCGTACAATACTATGGTAATATAGCCATAATTTCGTCGGTATATGACTCCCATAAAAACTGATAGGTTTTAAAAAAAATGGATTAGTGAGTTCATCTTATAGTAGATTATGAATAATATTGATACATAGAAAAAAAATATCCGTCTACATGCATTAGTATCAACCAATGTATCTAGCTGGCATCTATAAATCTATGCCACTTTCGTCGACATGTGATGAACATTGAATGCAACATTCCATCTGCACAATAGTTTATTCATATTAGATTTTTAGTGAAATAAAATCAGTACTGTAAGTTAAATAATGGAACCAATAATTTTATACCTATATCCCCAAGGTGTGTCCAGTCGAAATGGAACATCGAGATCTTGATGCACCGATGGCATCTCAAGAAACTGTGTCCATAATGGGCTGATAGTCGGCATCCTCTTTCATGTCCAAATTTGCTAATTCAAATAAAATTAGCAGTGATATCACTGATAAGAGCTATAATAGAATGTTGAAAATTAAAATTATATATCATATACCTGCAATAATACAAGATAACCACCAATCTCAGTCTGATCAGCATACGAACCACGGCACATAGCCCTGTACAAATAAACTAATACTGCACTACCCCAACTAAGTCTGCGTGCAAAATCTAAATCTTCTAATAGTGATAAAAATATCAACTTCACCTTGTTAAATGAAGTATCGGGTAAAAGGGCACCTCCTAGCAATCGAAGTATCTGACCCCTGACATACTGTCGCACCATCTCCTCTGGTGCATCATCTCCAATATGAAAATGTCGATAGCGATTATCCAAATACTCCATCCTCAGTCGTGAATGATCGAAAAAATGAACATCTAGCTCAAATCCTAGTAGCCGACCACATATAGCCTGCCACTCTGGAATGGTAAACTATGGATCAAATCCTATAACTACATCATCATCAACTGGAAGTCTGGTGAGCACACTAACATCCTGTAATGTGATCGTCATTTCACCAAATAGAAGATGGAATGTGTGTGTCTCCAAACACCATCACTCAAGTAATGAAGTAATCAGACCAACATCCATCTATATCCTCCCAATCCAATATACTCCATAAAATCTCAGATATCACAAATAGTCCATAATTCTATTTGGGATGTCCTCCGTCCTCCATAAATCCGCATCTGCTCGATGTAAGCGAAGATGTCTGGGCTCCTGCATTATGATAAGATAATAAGATCGCGTATATGATTTTAATAATTATTTATTAAAATAGAAGTATAAATGGAATGCTTATAGTGCCATCTAATATAGCCTGTGATCGATGTGTCTCCTACAATATAAGAACACTACAGTCTCGTGGGCTCGGATGCCATGGATCGTAAGCCATAATACAATAAAATGATATTTAAAACAATAACATACATTCCAAATTTATTAGTACATCAGAAATACTATATTAATTTAAATCATACATAAAACAGGTTTGCATATATATCCAACAATAGTCAACTATTAGACTTTTATAGAATAATAAAACAAGCCTGAGATGCATAGACCAATTTAATTATCTAAAATACATAGGAAGTTTAACTATAAAAAATACATAGTACTCTACATAAAACTTTGATATCTTTAATTTCTTCCATTGTCTGAAGTTGATGCACCTCGAAGTAACCTAGGACAGTGACGACGATCATGACCCTATTCCTTATAAATACCACAATGATTCTTGCTTCTTATTTATCTATCATCCATTTCATTTCGCAGTCTTGTTGATTTTGGTCTATCCTTCTGCTTAGGTCTCAAACGATGATGATCGAGAATACATGTAAACATATCTGTGGACATCCAATAGTCTTCATATGACAATGGATAAAACTCTCTACTCCAAGCATTCATATATGCTACAACTGTATATACGTCATCCATGATTTCACTAAAATGCACGGCAATTTCTTGGGACACAGACAATACCTGTGAACAGGGATATCTATAAATGCTCCACTTTTCACAAGAGCATTTTCTTTCATTTAAAGTTACGATATGAGAATTTTCTCCACCTCTTAATCTTGTGCTTGCTCTCCTTGTAAGCACTTCGTATATCCCTCTTTGGATATTGAACGCCGTTACTCTATGCTGATTAGTTTTAACTTGATCTTCTGCAATCTTAATTACAACATAAGGAGTAAAAAAATTATTTGGATTATCCTGCACATATCTTAAGACTTGGGCATGTCTCGTATTAAAGTATTTCACAAGATGGTAAAATGTTATTTGAACACAAGCAGTGATTGGAATATTTCTAGCTCCTCATAAAACGCTATTAAAAACTTCCGATAAATTTATAGTTAAGATACCATAGCGCATGCCGGCATCATGTGCCAATGTCCACTTTTCTTTTTCCAACTCAGACATCCAACTCCAAGCCTCTGCATTCACTATTCTGATCCTGCCCATGATAAAATCAAACTTTCGAACTTGATGAGTGCTCCCTGCTTGCCATACTGTTCTTTTTAGCTATGTATTTTTAAAGTGAGTATTAAAATTACTGCAGACATGTCTTAAATAGTATCGGTGATGGGCACGTGGTGGACTCCATCCAATAGACTCATCTGCAATGGCATTCAATATACCTGGATGTCTATCAAAAATTAGGCATATTCCATCTCTATTTTGTGCGACATATGTTCTGAGCTGAAGAAGAAATCAACTCCAACTAGTAGTCATCTCTTCATCCATAATTGAATATGCTAAGGGATAAATCCTATTTTCTACATCAACTCCTATGACAATTAGCATCTTATCTTTAAAATTTCCATACAAATGGGTGCCATCAATACTGATCACAGAACGATAATGCCTAAAATCCTGAATGAATGGTTGGAAAGCCCAAAAAACATAATTTAAAATCCGCACATTGGAATTTTCTATTAGTATAAAATCCCATGAAATAATAGTATTGGGATTTGCATTTTTGAATGCAGCCATATAATAGGATAATTTTGCATAAGACAGCTCCCATTCTCCATAAATATCAATCAATACCTTCTATTTTCCTAACCATGCTTTTCTGTATGATATTGTATATTGAAACTGCTCGTTAATGGCTGTCACAATAGCTTCAACTTTAACACCTAGATCTTTTTTAACAATATGCCGGATTAGTGTGCCAATCATCCTTCCACTGATTTGTGGTCTCGACTCAACCCCCTAAACAAGCAAGTGTGTGAACCCTCGTATCTGATGATCTGAAAATATCCATGCTTTTTCAATAATGCAGCACAAAGCCTCCATTTACATTCTTGTTCATTGTCTGATGATGCACATCATATAGACCACAACTTCGAATGTGACTGAACTACATTGTATGTCCGATGCTTCCAAATATGATAAAGATCAACAGCTCTCTTTAGATCATCTTTACTCTAAAAAATTAGATCTTTAGAAAATTCAGTCATCGAAGAGTCCCAAAACTGATAGTCAAAGGACAATCTTCGACCAGCATTAACATCACCACCATGATCTAAATCTAAGTCGCTAAAAAATTATGGGGGTTCATACATCCTAGATTCAGGTTCACGTATATTAATATCGGATTGATCATCCTGATCACCATCTTCATCTTCATCGTTGTTACTGTCTTCATCAAGCCATTCTTTTTTAGCTTCATTCTCATTTGACTCAAAACCTCGGTTATCAGAATTTATTCCAGTACTGACCCAATCATTATCCCCCATCTAAGTGTCATATCCCACACTTATTGCTACTTTCACCATAGGAGAAATCGCTATAGAACTTTGAATATTTGGATAACTAGGGCCAACAGTATTACAATGTTCTGTAAACATAGCTTCAGTACTAACGATTCACACCATAGGACTCAAGAAAAGCGAGGAAGGTTCAGGAGTATTATCTTCTTAGGTTAAAAGCCCACTAAAGTACCCAAATCTCAGTACCATCATTTGAGTAATATTTTCATTAGAGGGTATATCTTCCTTTTCAATATATAATTCAATATATCGACATTCTGAAAATTTTAGAGAAAATGTCAATATTTTTTGGACATCTTCATCACACCAATTGGAACTAAAATATATTTGCTCTGCAGGATAAATTAGGTGATCTTCACCTTAGTTTGATTTCATATTTTTTTCCTATCTATAGGAATATTACTATATAAATGGTCCAATAATTCTTGACGTGATAATGATGAAGACAACCTAACCATTCGGCTCGCAGACTGACTGTACTGCACGTCATCTTCATCATTTTTTATTACGCCATCATAATATAATAGTAGATGAATCCAAGCACTAGTCATTTTTCCAGTCAATTCTATGACAACATCAAAATCAAAATATAAGATAATAATAATTATTTTAATAAAATAATTTATATAATAAATACATCATATCACCAACTAGCGGTAAAATTAGGTTCTATCTCATTCAGAAATTATATTAATTCTATAGATAATTACAGTAATCAAACGATACGTAATACGGATAAAGAGAAATTTTGACAGTATTTTCTCTTAGTTCTTCCCACATCGAAGGAGAATGAAAGAAAAATGCTATCCAAAATTTTTCTCGATCCATATTGCATATCGTTTGATTACTATAATTATCTATAAAATTAATTATAATTTTCAAACTGTCCAAAATGGACAATCAATTGATCAATGTAAATAATTCAGACAGATTATGTACATTTAATCAAAAGGTGGATCTATAGTTCTATGCAATACAATATATTTAAAATCAAAAGATATATCTTGGGAATGTGCCAGGTACTATTCCTAACCGTGCTCGATCAAAAAATTATTTTAAGCATCGGATCGGGCTTAGGCCCGATGACTTTAGAAAAAATCAAGTTTAGATCCATTTCTAAGAATGTAACAAATATGAAAATAGATCGCGCACTATCCCTAACCAAATCCAATACAAATATTTTTTAAAATATATTTAAGATAAAATAATTAATTAGTTAATATATATTAACATAAAAATATTTAAGATTAATTAATTTAAAAAAAAATAAGAGGGAGGTCGATGGGGGAGGGGGTGGGTGGTGATGGTGGTGGGGGATAGTGATGACCTGTAGTGGTGGTGGGATAAGGGCCGATGGTGATGGAAAGGAGGAGGGGGTGGGAGGTGGTAGAGGATGTAGGGCGGCCGTCGAAAGGAAAGACGTCCGAGCATTGATGGGGGGGTGGAGGAGGGCAGCAGGAGGTGAGGCAGCCAAATGGGGGGAGAGAAGGAGGAGCACGGAGGAAGAGCATCGAATGGGAGAGAAAGAAGAGGATATACCTGAGGCGGTGGTGGCATCGGAGAATGGAGATCAGTGGAGAAGAGGAGGTTTCGATGAAGAGGGGATCACGAGAAAGCCGGAAAAAAATAATATATGGATGGATGAGTAGATATGAAAAATATCATTTGAAATAGTATTTTTAAATTAAAAAATATTATTTTAAATAATATTTTAGATTTTTATATTATTTTAATAATTAAATTAAAATTTATATTATTTTGATATTTTTTTTTTAATTTTTACATCAATACGGAAAAGAACACTTCATGGGGGCAGGTATGCGTCTGCTCTCCGATTTTCAGGATCCGTGGACATCCGTGTCGAGTGGATGTCGGGCGAAGTTTGTCGGCTATAGAACCGGTGGGATCTTTGTTGACGGTCCGTTTTATAATTTTTTTTTTTTTTTTACTAAGATGCAATACTCGTATAATTCTAGTACGAGCGGATGTCAGGTGAAGTTTATCAGCCATGGAGCTGGTTGGATCTTGGCTGACAGTTCATTTTTTTTATAAATAAATTTTTTTATTAAGATAAAATACTCATACAATTTTAATATAAATGCAATCAACAAATTTAGAAAAAAAAAAAATCTTAAAGAAGTATTGAAGTCAGGGTATTGCGAAGCCTCCAAGGGTAATTTTGGGATGCCGTGTTTGCCCTCGGTGTCCGGGCGTATGGTCTGGATCTGATCTGTGGTCCTTGTGTCCTTGCATTTACCTGCTGGCTTTCATACGCCAAAGATTCTGTCGTGACTGCTCCAGTTTGCCGTTCAGTGTGGGGTTGATAGGGTTCCAAAGAAAAGGTGTCTGGGTCCGTATAGGGTTGATGTGGTTCCAAAGAAAAGGAGTCTGGGTCTGTAGGCGCTTTTGAGAAACGAGGTTACTCCTCAAATCAAGTCTGTTACGAGTGAGTCCAATTTTTATGATCTTGGATTATTGATCAACTTGGAAAAAAGAAAACAGACGATCTATTTTCAAATCAAAATCACATGCAAGGCGGCTATTTTGGGATTAAACTTGAGGACAACCTCAAAGTTCTAAAGGATCCGAATTAAATTCAAGAGGTGTGTCAAACCTTCCTCCACGTATAAGTGCTATCCATTGGAAATATATCCGGAGTATTGTGCCATACATGCCTTATGCAAGCATGTGCATGTATTATTTGGATGTAAAGATAAAAGTAATATGGACAACCAGTATTTAGCAATTAGCACAGAACATACTACGATTCGCAATTAGCTACCATACTCGGATTGGGGAATTTTTTTTAATCATTTTGAATCAGCAAATATAATTAGGTATAATTTTAAGAGAGGTCAATTATCCTTGGTAAGAGTGTGAACTAACTCGGACAACTTGATACTTCATATAAAATAACATAGATAAAAGGACAGAGCAACTTACGTTCTATGTCACAATTTTAATTTTATCCAGTCTTAACTCTGACGAGTTTAAATACTTGGTCAGATGAAACCAGGGCTCTCTGGTCTCTCCATCACAACGAGACTGGGAAACACCACCCCCACCTCAAATGCTAAAATTTAAGCGCATCCAAGCCACAGCCCTCTTTCTCTCTCTCTCTCTCTCTCTCACTCTCTCTACGCCAGTATTACCAGTTCCCACCAACCCCCTCTCAAAGGAAAAAAAGATCCCCTTTTTATTGAGACCGCCTCCTCTCCCTCCTGTTCTCTTCTTTTCTCTCCCTCGCCACGACCAGGAGAACGAGAGAGGGAGGGAGGAAGGGAGGGACATGGGGGACGCGTTCTGCCCGGACTGCAAGAGGAGCACGGAGACGGTGTTCGACCACTCGGCGGGGGACATGGTGTGCTCGGAGTGCGGGCTCGTGCTGGAGTCGCACTCGATCGACGAGACGTCGGAGTGGAGGACGTTCGCGAACGAGTCCGGGGACAACGACCCCGTTCGCGTCGGCGGGCCCACCAACCCGCTCCTCGCCGACGGCGGCCTCTCCACCGTTATCTCCAAGCCCAACGGCGGCCAGAGCGACTTTCTCTCCTCCTCTCTCGGCCGGTGGCAGAACCGCAGCTCCAACCCCGACCGCTCCCTCATCCTTGCCTTCCGCACGATCGCCACCATGGCCGACAGGTCCCTCTCTCGCCCTGTACCTGTTTGCATGATTGATGTGATCCAAGAAAAATGGAATTTTGAGGTAGATTGATGACAGCAGATGGATATGGCGCTTGGGTGCTCCAATCGGGCTAAATTTTGCTGGACATGAGGAAAGATCGGCTTTTTTGTTAAAATGGTTTCATTAAAAACTGGAAAGATTTTTGGGTCGGATGGTATGTTGGGAGAAGCAGATGGTACCAAATTGAAAAAGATGGGATTTTGATGAATACTGAAACGGTTACATCCATATAGAGATGCAGTTGACATGACATTTATTTGCCTGTCTATGGATTGGATTACTGAGTTCTAAGATGGGGATGAAGAGGGAGGCAAAGAGTTTTTTAGTAACTTTAAGGAGTATGCAGGTATCTGAGATTAGAATTTTGATCAAAAATGAGAATTGGGTGATGGATCCCCTTGCTAGCATTTGGAGCATTTGACTGAACTTTGTTTGCCGGAGCTATTGATTGAAAAATTGCATTATGTGATCCATCCCATACGAATGCATCTAAATAATCTGATTTCAGGATTTGAGCTTGTCTCATATATATAGAGGTATAAAACTTGGATATACTTATATGTTAGAGTTGATGTGACTCTCTTTGGGTCACTAATTTTAGAACAAACACCTTTTTGCTTCTTATTGTTTGAGTCGTCCACAAGTTATTTGCTGCCACACAAGTGTTGAATGTCGCTTCTTTGTTTTGAAAAGTATCTCCTGTTTTCTGGCGGAAAAGTTTTAAGATTTTCCTCCGGAGCAAGGACTCCCTACTAGGCATCTTTGCTGTTGTTGTTGGGGGTTATTGAAATGTGAGAGATTGAAAAATCATCACGGGAGACAAAAGGCTGGAAGGAGATTTGCTGTTGCATCGAAATAAATGCTTCTGAAATGAACTAGGTTTATTTATGATTTCATGAGTGTCTTTTTTGTTTAGCGGCAGTTGAAAAACACACTGTGATGGCTTGTTAGCATGATTTTAAGCAACCAGTTACCAGGATGCATTGGATTCTTCGCGTTGAAGATCTCAGAGGTCAAGCTTAACATTCAGCTAAGAAGATCTCAGAGGTTAAGGTTAACATATATATGGATCCGGTTTCAGTTCTGGGAGGTGGTGATTTTAATGAGATTCCGGGATTCATACAGGAATATCTTTAGGAAGAATGGCTTCAGGCAGACAATGGGAATTGGAGGAATTATTAGGTGAATGGCTTGGTGCATTATCTGTCTAATAAGCACTTAGTCTGAAGGGATCAGGCTCTATCTGGCCAAACTTAGATTGTCCAAACTAGAATTTCGAGATGGATTCTGGCCAAATCATGGGTTCAAAAGGATTTCAGGCCAGTTTTGGCCACATTTCTACTTTAAGGTTGATCCGAGTACAATTTTTATAATGACTATTTCAGATGCACTGTGTATGCCTTCATAGGATAGGAAGAGAAACATAAAAAGTTGCCTTATGTTAAGAATGCCAACAAATAGTGTTGCATAGCCATGGGAATAAGAGTCAGAGTTGGACACATATCCAGATTTCTGACTCTGATACATGGATATGTAGGAGAATGATTGACTCATATGACATTGATGATGTTGCTCTTTATTTTATATTTAAAAATTCATCACAAGTATGTGAAGAAAAGTGTCATGCTAGTGAAGTTAGCAATGATCTGTAGATTTCAAAGAGTGATCACTGACATGAATTATGGGTTTTTAAGTTTTAAAGATATGCTATCTTTTTTGCTATTCTTTTCAGAATACATGTACCTGATTTGATCTCCATATCTTACTCAAGCACCAAAATTTTATGACATTCCACAAAATGTTTAATCTCCATTATTAAATGAACTTCGAGAACAACTAAATCCCACTATCATGAGATTTATGTGGGGGCTATTTATGATTCAGTGTTGGAGAATAAACCCATAATGGAAGAATTAATAGTTAGAGGTGCTTGATGCATATCCAGCTCGCAGATACATGTCAATTTGGATTCTCTGAGGTTGATGCAAGTGTCTAGGCTACACAGCTTATAAGCTGCGGGATCTATGAACGATTAGAAAGTATAGGGGTTTATATGTAACGATCATGTCTATGTGAAGATAAAAATTTTCATCCCATATAATGCTGTGCATTCTCTTTCCCATACACAGTCAATACTTTTCCTGTTGTAGTATATTCTTGTGTCCCTTAATGTATAATAGTGCAACTGCAATGGAAAATTGAGCATTGTAAGGTACATTAAAGCTTGGAACTAATCTATTCTTATCCTTAAGTAAGACAACTTTCAACTAAAAAAGACAACTTTCAACTGAAAAAGTACACTTTTTCTCTCACCAAAGAAGGTGTGGGTTTGTTCACTTGCTTGTTGTATATACCTACTTTGACCTAAATTACTTTGAAAGGCTTGTTGTGATATTCTTTGTTTGCATATCGATCACAGAAATTAGGGTGATGGAAGAAAGAGTCAAATTTAAATTCGTAAAAAAAAAAAGACTTTGAAGGTGTGTGCTATTTGTCTTGAATGTCTCACTAAGTTGGGTGCTCTGGGAGCTGAATAGTCCAGGAAGAAATAATTCACCAGAAGAAATTATTCACCATGTTTTGCAACCTTCATTATAATGTTTGATTTTGTAGTTCATTTTATTTTTATCTATTTAAGATAACATGCATGAAGGACTCCATGTTTTGAACATGATTACATACATTGAAAAATAAAGGTGCTTATGAATCCATTTGGAAAAGTTTGATGTTTATGGACTCTTCTATTTCACATGTTTGTTGTAAGAAGATGGGATTTTATAATTTTGATTTGATTACCTGAAACTCCAATGCATAAAACTGACTTGTCTTGTGTTATTATATCACTAATTTTTGCTTCTATGTAAATTCATTTACGATTTTGTCAAATTACTTTTTTTTTTTTTTTCAAGTGCAACAATTGTTGAAACTACTTCTGATGTAGTGTTTTTTTCCCCTTTCAGGTTGGGTCTTGTTGCAACTATCAAGGTACAAAACTTGTCTGGCTATCATTTTGAAGTTTTCATCGTGTAGAAGTTTCATTTCTTGAATATGTGATTTCAAGAAGAGCTTGCATCTGGTTCAAGTTGTCTTTTGATTTCCAAGACAATGGTAATAAGCAAGGAATGAAGTCTAAAATCCGAAAGCTTCAAGAATATTGAGGTCTAGCAGTTGCAAGGGCATTATTGGTCACCTTTTAATGAAACTAGTCAAAACTAAGTTAGATAAGGATGTCCAAATCTTCCTAAATTTTGATAGACCTTTTTAAGGACCATGTGCTCCAGCTTTTGCCCCTTTTCAGTGCCTCTGTGCATTCGTGCTTGCTTGCTTTTTCTTCACCTATCAAAACTCTATGCCTTTATTCGTCAGTGTTGGTCTCCTTATGGATGCACACCTTTTTGGGTGCAAGTTTACCAAATTGACTCGGGTCGGAGCAGATAGAGACTGGGATTTGGCTGCACAAGGCTAGGGTAAGTGCATGAAGGCGAAGAAACTTGACTAGTTCAAATGCAAAAGTGATTGGATGAAGGATTGATGGGAATCCGGGTTTACACACATACTCAAAGAGAAAGCGTTGTTGAGAAATCCTAACCCTAATTTCAATTGAGGGTTTATTTAGGATTTTTATTTTATTTTTTATTTTTTTAAATTATAACTTTTAATTTTATTAGAACTCAATAAGAGGAGTTCTATTAGATTTCAAGTTATCTGTTAGAGTTCTGTTAGGTTGCTTTTTGTTTTTCTATTTAAAAGCTCCACCTATGTGGAGAACAATAGACCTAAACAATTGATTGACTAACTGAATTCTCAAATCCAGACTTTGAATATTTGTTTCTTTTCTTCTTAATTTTTTTTTTGTTCTTCGTTTATTTTTCTTGGAGCTTTACATCAATTTGGTATCCGAGCTTCACGGCCTCGATCCCCACCTTCTTCCCGGTTCCATCTTCCATATTGCAACCGCACCTCTCTCGTCTATTCTCTCGGTCCATTACATCCCGACCGCTAGACCCCTCTCCCTCTCTCTCTGCTCTATTTCTGTCACGGCCGTAGAAGCTCTCAGACCCGACGAATCGGGTGGGAGCAGAGCCCTCACCGCCGACCGATCATAAGTCACTGGCCGTAGAGCCCTCGTCGGAGGCACGAGACCCTTCACAAACTTCTCCGACGGCCTCTCTGGGTCTATCTTCTCCATTACGACCGCGCCGACATCATCTGCGATGCCGCACCTTCCTCCGACGACCTCCTGGGACCCATCATCTCCACAATGCTCGTCGTCGTCGCCATCTTCTTCGCCGATGCCACTCCTTCGACCGTCTCTTTTTCCCGATCATCGTCGGCATCTTCCTTTTCCCTTCCAATCTCCTCGAGGAGCCCTCGAATGGGTGGGAGGCTTGAAGCGGCCGAAGAAGAGCCACTTCCCTTCGACCCTGCTCCATTGCCTCTTGTCGTTGTCCACCGTCTAATCAATGGTTGAGATGCTTGCGTCGAGCCGCTTTGCCATCTCCTCACTCTCCGTCGACAGATCGAAGGCCCCCTCGCCATCTTCTGCCGTCGCTGTCTCTCATTGCCCCATCGTCGGCCGACCACTGTCATCAACGCCTCCTTTGTCAACGTCGAGCTCTCCCTTCCGATCTCCGTCGGGAGCGTCAATCGGGTGGGAGGTGCCGATTAATCGCCTTTCCCTTCCAACGTCCTTCGGAGGTGTCAATCGGATGGGAGGTTTCGATCGTCACCTTCCCGCCACCATCGTCGCTGTTTCATCACACCGTCGATCGACTGAAGGCCGCTGGCCCCCTTCCCTGCCCTCACTGGTTGCGGGAGTCCCACATGGCATCCAAAAAGAAAAAGAAGAAAGAAGGGCGCCGCTTCTTTAGAAAATAACACGGTCCATAGACTGCGTGTGATCAACGGTCTATAGAATGCCCAGTCTGTAGACTCGGTCCACGGACAAAAAAAAATAAAAGAAAGTTTCTCTGAGAAAAGGAGCTTTATTGGAAGTCTCTCTTGTCTACAACCTGCAAGTGCCTCAAGGTGGTATTTAATTTCATCCGAAGAAAGGTACAATTTTTTCATTAAATTTTAAATTTTTTTAAAATCTTTGGATAATTTATATTGCTTAGGTTCTTATTTTATCATTTATCATATTTTTTTTCACATATTTGTTATTTCTTGCATCAAATATCCACATAATTTATCATTGCACGCACCAGAAATATAGACAATAAGTTGAACCCTACAATTTTACTATGAGCATCATAGCTAAAATTTTAAATATATATAATATTTAATTAATATTAAAATTTTTTTATTATCATGATTATTGAAAATCTGAAAGATGCACTTACTGCCATAGAAAAAGAACTAGAATTTGTTAAAAAACATCCAAACAACTTTTCAAGAAACTTTAAACCATATTTGTCAGTCATTAGATCAACTTCATTTTGAAATTGGTAAGCTTCGTGTTAGCCAAGTAACCGTGCAGACATGGCCAACCTTATAGGTCAACAAGTAGAATGCCAAATTTCTCTAAGAGAGTCAAAAATAGACAAACAACCTGTAGAAGATGATTTTTCTAGTAGTTAATCTATTCATCGATCTCCTTCATGAAATCTTAAATTTACTGGAAGTCAAAGTTATGTCATGCACACTAGTCAAACATCCCCGATCGATACAATAGTCCCTCCGATTACCCACCATTTCACGAATAATTTTGAGAGGAAAGATGAGTATGATCGAGAGGGATATGTAGGAGTAGAGCTATCAAATCCCACAGCTAGGTATTCTAGGCAGCCTATTAGGTATGTATGAAATCCTGGACATTTTAGATCCTAAGGACAATAATATAGAGCATATCCAAATAGATATGAAGATTTAGAAGAATCATTAAAAGGGGCTAGAGTTGAAGTTACTTCTTATGATGGTAGATTGGATCCAGAAGCCTTCCATGATTGGTTGTTAGACATGTTGGATGCCTCCCGCATCCGTTTCGCAAAAATAAGATGATAGGTTCTGTCAAACGATATTGACAAATTGTTGAATGGGACATAAAATGAGTAGGACATCCTTCTATAGTACTTTGGGAAGAAATAAAATTTAAGCTACGTGAAAAATATATTTCTATTTATTACAAAAGTCAGTTATTAGATCAATGGTATATTCTTAGACAAGGAAATACTAGTGTCACTGATTATATGACTCATTTTGAGGATTTACAGTTGAGGTATGATATATCTGAGAAGCCATGAAAATTAGTTTTTAAATTCATTAGTGATTTACGAAACAATCTAAAAAGAGAAGTTTCCTTGTATTCACCAGATTCTGTAGGAGAGGCCTATCACAAAGTCTTAAAAATTGAAAAAAAATTATAAAATTTCATTACAAAGAAGAGGAATTTCTTTTTCTAATGAATCTGGATAGTCTAGGTTTATTCATGTTAGCCATGCAAGGAGTGTATCACGAGTATCCCCTTTCCATTTAGGACCGAATTTCACAGACACTAGGATCTGAGAATTTGTGCTGAAGATTTCTCAATCAGCTAATTCTTCAAACAGTATCACTATTGCCATCAAAAGGGTTATATAGCTGCTAGATGTCCACGCCATACTTTGACCATAGAACAAGAATATAAGAAAATAATACCAGCTAAAAATATACTAGAAGACTTTAATCCCTTAGAACCAGCTAATTTTGAAGAATATAAAGAATCAGGAGGTCAAGTCAAAGAAGAATATAAAGAATTAGGAGGTCAAGTCAATATCATGCGCTGTATAGTAATTACTCATGCAGACTTTGAGGCATGGAAACGCACTAGTGTTTTTCATACATATGCCTAATGTAAAGATAAGGTCTGTAAACTTGTCATTGATGGTAGTAGCTCAATGAACGTTGTATCTAAATCTGCCGTTAATTGACTAAAGTTGAAACCTCAACCCCATCCTCATCCTTATAGAGTTGCTTAGGTAGACAACCTCGTTTCTTGTTAATGAGTGTTGCCTAGTGCCAATTCAAATGAGTGGTTATTCTGTCGAGATTATATGCGATGTCTTACCTATTAAGATTGCTAGCGTCTTACTAGGTCGACCTTGGATTTATGATGCGAATGCTTATAATTTTGGTAAAGAAAATACTTATGTGTTTAAAATCAGATTAAATCCTGCTAAGCCTAGTATGCCTAAATCTGCTAAAAGGGATAAGAACTCTCTTCAAACTCCTGATCAGAAAAGTTATCATCTTTTAGCCCATAAAGAATTTGAAAAAGAAAATGGAGAATCCGAGACGATGTTAGCTATCCTTTTTAAGAATGAAATTCAACCAACCTCAGACTTTCAAGATAATGCACCTTCTGAAATTGAGCAATTAAAACAAGAATTTAAGGATGTAATTCTAGAAGACATACCCAATGACCTACCTCCCATGCATGACATCAAATATGCCATTGATTTAGTCTTGGGGTCACAGTTATTTGATCTTCCATATTATAGGTTAAATCTTAACGAGCGTGAAGAAATGAGAAAACATGTAGTAAAGAATACCATAGTTCTAGTTGTTGATCGATTCTCCAAAATAGTACATTTTATTTATTATCAAAAAAATTATGATGCTTCTTTTATTGCAAAGTTGTTCTTTAAAGAAGTCGTTCGATTTCACGATTTGCCTTCTTCTATAGTATCAGACCGTAATGTCAAATTTATGAGTTATTTCTGGAAGATCTTTGGGAAACTATTTGGAATAAATTTAAATTTTTCTTCATCCTTTCATCCATAAATTAGTTGTTAAACAGAGGGTGTAAATAGTAGTTTTGGTAATTTACTTAGGTGTCTAGTTGTGGATAAGCTTGGAACATGGGAATTGTCATTGTCTATCGCAGAATTTGCCTATAATAATTCAGTAAATAGGTCTACTGGTAAAAGTTCTTTTGAAATTATTTATGGCTTCAATCCCCATCAACCCGTTATTGATCTTGTTTCATTACCTATAAATAATCATACTTCTAAGTCTGCCACTTCTTTAGCTAAACACATTCATGACATTCATACGGATATTAGATAAAAGATTTCTATGAATACTGAAAAATATAAATTTGCTGCTGATGCTCACCGTAGAATAATAGAGTTTAACGAGGGTGACTATGTGAAGGTTCATATTCATCCCTGAAATTTCTTCAAAAAGTTACATGCCCGAGCCACTGGTCCATTTCATATTCTTTATAAACTTGAGTTTAATGCATATTTTATAGAATTATCCTCTGATTTAAAATTTAGTCCAATCTTCAATGTTGAGGACTTGCTACCTTATCGAGGCACATTCGAGCCTCCTACTATGCATGCAGGTGATAGTAGAGATCACATTCCATCTCCTTCAGTGCCAGTTTCAGTTCTTTCATCACTTTCACCATCTTCATCAGATAGAATTGAATGCATGATCATGGATGATATTGTTTCTTTTGCTGATGGAGAATTTTGTCGATTTTTTATCAAATGGCACGGCCGTCCAGACTCAAATGCTATTTGGATTCTTGAAGAACTACAACGTATTGATCCAGATATTTTTGAAGATTACATCAATTCTTCGTCAGAGTCGAGTTTTTTCCAACCAGGAGGGAATGATGGGAATCAGGATTTACGCACATACTCAAGGATAAAGCTTCGTTGAGAAATCTTAACCCTAATTTCAATTGAGGGTTTATTTAGAATTTTTATTTTATTTATTATTTTTTTAAATAGAGATTTTTAATTTTGTTAGAACTTAGTAAGAGGTGTTCTGTTGGATTTCAAGTCATCTGTTAGAGTCCTCTTAGGTTGCTTTTTGTTTCTCTATTTAAAGCCTCCATCTGGATGGAGAATAATAGACCTAAACAATTGATTGACTAATTGAATTCCTAAATTCAGACTTTGAATTTTTGTTTCTTTTCTTTCTTTTCTTCTTAATTTTATTTTTGTTTTTTGTTTATTTTTCTTGGAGCTTTACATCAAGGATGCTTGCAAATGAATGACAAAATAATTGTTAATCAAAAGAAAGAAATTATTTTTTATTAAAATAATTCAATTAGAAGGTTACTCTAGAAGTAGAAAGCAAAGATAAAAGGGCTGAACTAGGATAACTAGCTAGAGTTCCACCGGCCAATCCACTTGATCCAATCAGAGTTGCACGGTGTCTACATACCTGCGTAAGATTTCTCCTTTCTTTTAGAATTTTGATATGTGCATGTTTGTATCTGAAAAATTAAACCTATTAAAATTCAGCAGTCTAGTTTGCTACTGTGCACTTTATTTTCGAAATACCTTCTCATGTCTTATATTTTTTTTTGCTGCCTTATCTGAGCAGTTGTATGATATATAATGATCTACTAATTGGATTTTTTTAAATAATTTGTATTGTTAACTTATTTTCTATGTGGTTTTTCATATATATTGACTTTTCCTTCTGTTACTTCTGTCATACCAAATTGAATTTCTCAGGGTTGATCTGGATGTTCTTGCTGTTACTAGGGTGGTTCTTGTACATTTATACTTAGCAGTATTATGATACTTCATAATTGGTTATGCATAGATGAGTTGAAGAATATGCTCTAGTTGAACAATTTCTTCCTCTCAGACTAAATTCTTGTTTTCCTAATAACATTTTCATATTTATTTCCTGAAGGATCGTGCCAATGAGATATATAAAAAGGTGGAAGATCTCAAATCTATTCGGGGGAGAAATCAAGATGCAATTTTAGCTGCTTGCCTATACATTGCTTGCCGACAAGAGGACAGGCCTCGCACTGTAAAAGGTTTAACTTATATCTAACTGCTTGAACGGTTTTGATTTTTCATCTTGATTGTACATAAGTCTTATTGTACCTTTTACTTTAACCAGAGATATGTTCTGTTGCCAACGGAGCTACAAAGAAGGAAATTGGCCGTGCAAAAGAGTTCATAGTTAAACAGCTTGAAGTTGAGATGGGGCAATCGATGGAGATGGGCACCATTCATGCAGGAGATTTCCTGGTTAGTTTAAGCACTATTATTTCAATTATCTCATTTTGCTTTGTTAGAATGAAGTTAGATTTTGATTTGCTTTGAGATTCATACTTACCATTATTTTGATATTCTCAACATTAGAAGTCTCCATAAATATCTGTGATGATCCTTATATGGCTTCATGTCCTGGCTTCCTAAAATTTGTAGAGACGGTTTTGTTCACATCTTGGCATGACAAATCAAGCAGTCAAGGCTGCTCAAGAAGCGGTACAGAAGTCAGAAGAGCTTGATATAAGGTACTGTTTTTGAGATATTTAGATAGAAATTGCAAGCAGCTGCCATTTTGCTCGTTAATCTTTTCATGTGCGGTATTAGACTGAATATTCAAATTGTTCAATTTGAATCTCCCCCATATATTCATCATTTTTATCATTTTTTTTTTTTTTTGACTCGTGTTCTCTCTGTAAGCTATGTCGACCGTAGGAAAAGATCTTTTCATGCTTTTTTAAGGCCTTGAACATGGAAAAGTTTAGTCACCAGGCTAGCCTTTTTTATGTTTCTGTAATAGTTATCTAGTGTAAGTAATTAAAATATGTACCTAGAGTTATGCGAAGCATACAACCTACTAAATTTACCTTTTAAGTTCCATCAGTTTACCATCGATCTCCATTCCCATAGAGCACTGACTTTTAAATATGAATTGTATTTATGAAACTTTAGCTTCTAGGAGATTAAGAGCTTCATATTCTAATATTACAATTCCTTGCAGGAGGAGTCCTATATCAATTGCAGCAGCTGTCATCTACATGATAACTCAGTTGTCGGATGATAAGAAACCCCTCAAAGGTTCTGAGATCTTGTCTGTTTTGTCTTGCAATTATAACTGCTTGTGCTAACCTGAATGTTTGTTGCAGATATATCCTTGGCCACTGGAGTGGCAGAAGGCACCATAAGAAATTCCTACAAAGATCTTTATCCCTATGCTTCAAGGCTCATTCCAACCTCCTTTGCCAAGGAGGAAGACTTGAAGAACCTCTGCAGCCCGTAGTTTGGTATCAACCTGTTATACTGAACATGGAAATATAAGACAGATCAATGAGGATGATTGATTTATCGATCATTCAGTACTTAGTTGTAATTTTGATGGGCCCATGCGCATCTAGTTTTTGGTATGGGACTTGTGGATGGAAATTAAATGGGACTACATCAAAAGATGGTGTTTCGTTTTTTACTGCATCAGGGAGTTGATCAGCAAAGGCTGGTGTCTGATGTGAAAGAATTTCTGCTTTCCCATCTCAGGGTAATTATAACTTCAGAGACAAAAAAGGGGTCATTTCTAAAATAGAGATGAGAACAACTTTCTAAAGAGTAGCCAGTTAAAAGCAGTCCATGGCATGGTATGAGGGTAATACTTAAATTTTTTATCCATCCCTTTGAAGGGGCCCTTTTTAAATTATCATGAGGCTTTTCAATTCTTGACATTGCATAGATTTTTTGCTTTTCCTGCCCATTCTCCTTTCCTGTCTTCCATTTTGAGTTTGCGTTAAGCGTGGTGGAGCAGCTGGTGCTTCTCATAATTTCGGGGAGAACTTTTATAGGTTCATTTATGAGAAAAGTTTATATTTCATGAATTTAGTATTGGGAAATGAGGAGTTTGTCCATCCATATCTTGTCTGTCTGTGTTCCCCATCATGTCGACCAACTCAACTCAACTGCTTACCATGATAACCTCCCATCATTGCTCTGGCTTCCTTTTTGCACTGAAAAACCTCTCTCTCTCTCTCTCTCTCTCTCTCTCTCTCTCGCATACACGCACACGCACACACAAAAAAAACTCTCTCTCTCTCTCTCTCTCTGTGTGTGTGCGTGGCACACGCACGCACACGAATCACAAAGGATGTGCATGTGATAAGAAGGGTATCAGAACTTTGTTATGTCATATAATATCTTGGATGGGCTTTGTTAGTGTTATATCGTCCTCATATAGCTTGCTTTTATCATTAAGCATTCTGTACCACCTACTTCGCCGGTGTTGCATGCCATCCTCCATATCATGGTGTCGATGCCTTGTGTGCCACCAATTTAACTAGGGCCATTAAGATGGAGAATTTCGGTTGGATGCATGAGAAATAGAACATGGTGGATAAATACCGTAGCTTTTGCTTATGGTTATTACTCATCTTAATGATACTTTTTATTCTTATTTTGTTAAGCCTGTTGGTTAGCTCAATGTATTAATCAATGGATCATTTTATTTTATCATTGAAATGTGAGATGATGTCGGTATTCTACCAAAAAAAACATATACAGATTACAACTTTTGTTTAGGGATGTCAATGGGATGAATTAGGTGAAGTTAGCGAAAAAATTGAAATGAAACCAAAATCCACCATTGCTTCTGAAATCAAAATTGAACAATTTCTGAGATTAAGCAATCGTAATTGTCGTAAAAAAAAAAAAAAAAAAAAAAAAAAAAAAAAAAAAATCACAGAATTGAAAATTGCCTCTTTTTGTGATGGGGTTTGTGGCAATATGGCTATGGACAATTCAGATTGAGTAGGATATGGAGCTAAAATTATTTGATGGCCATGCTTAAGAAGTTAGTATTTTACATTTATACTAAATATAAAAGGTATTAAGGATTCTAAATATCAAGTTTATATTTTGGATGCAGTGTTGGATCAAAGAATCATTGAAACCGACGCAGAATGATTTTTATTTTCTTAAAACCCATCATAAAAATAACATTCATTTAATTTCCATTAAAACCGTCCTATTTGGTTCGGAGACCGATAAAATATTCAAATATCCATCTTTGTTAACAATAAGAAAGAATGAATATGTATGTATATACCTCGCCATGTTGTTATCCATAAAAAACAATGTGACAGGGTGGATAAAATACATTGGGTGTAGAATTATGGAAAGGCACTTTTGTAACATGATTGGTAAAGTTGGACCATCCGTTGAAATCTTAGTGGTTTAAGGAGATATAAACGCCTGGTCCGCCAACGCATCCCATCACTCGGAGTTGGATTCAATTGATCCAATAGTAATTGGATCCAATCTAGCAATTACCATAGATTACAACTGAGAGGAACATAAAAGAAGTCTACATCCCGTGACCTTCCAATGGTGAGATCGGGTCCCACTATTTTTATTTGTGTCTGCCGGCCATAGAATAATCGAAAAGCATCATGCTAGGCTGAGCCTAGTATTTATCAAATTCTCTAAAATTCAACTGTGAATTTGTTCCGTACTTCCTATTTGTCTCATGGTTCAATCTAATAAAGAAAAGCTGAGACAATTAGTAATTCATCATGCTAAATCTCTTTAATTGTTCTCATTCTTATAACTTTTGAAAATTTTTAATTGTAGCCATCTCATCCATTTTGAACGATCTAAGAAATTATATAGACAATCTTAACTCAAAAAAAAATGTCTCATAATATATGTTTAGAAATATAGAATTTTTCATCATGTCTTGGACAAATCTAATTTTTTCAAGAAAGAAAATTAAAAATTACACATTCGAATGGGAACCAACCAAATCGGCAATGTGAGCAATTATGACTAAACCCATGATAATATACATGTTAATAATTTTATATTAATATAATTTTTTTAATTTACTCTCCTTTTTTTTTGGGAAGCAATTATAATATTTTACATACATGAGAGTCCAAGAAAGAATTGTTTCGTTGTATCCTGCCAAATGCTGGACAATCCGTACTAAGCTTCGGGGGGTGATAGTTATTTATCACCAGCTAGACTTGGCATCGAGGCTATATATCCTTGTTCTTTTTGGAGACATCCAATATGATTGGAATAATATAATCCGAACTCTTGTTTTGATCGGTGAAGCATCAACGGGCAGGGCTCTCAAAGGAAGGGGTATCCGTCATGTTGACTAAGCTAGTCCGACACGTATCCAGTGACAGAGAAGAGCAAGATATCGAGCGAATTTTTTTGGTGCGGGAGGGAGGATTTCAGTTCGGACGACGCTTTCAGGCTCACGCGGCGGACGTGACGTTCCTGCCCACGCCGCGCTCTCAGAGCGGCGCCAACCAAACCACCTGCCATCTCCTCCCGCTGCCACCCTTCCAAATACTCGCAAGGCTGCCCACAGATCTATACACGCCTTTTCCTATATATTTGAAAATATTTCTATTTTTTAAAAAGCCAAAGTCCAAAGAGCTTATACAACGAGACTACGAGTAATAATACTACTAACGTTTTCCATGTGCGCATGGCCTCACACGCACGGAGGGGGAGAGAGAGAGAGAGAAGAAATGGGGTGGGGCTCCATGCTGTCCATGGTGGAAGGAACTGGGGGTTGGAGATGCATGCATTCGTGAAGGAAGTGCATTTGATTATTCATGGAAAGCGGGAAGAACCAAGCTTGATGTTGGGGTATCGACTACTCCAATATTACTTATTAAGAATTTAATACCAATAAATTATGATAGAAAGAAAGAAGAAAATAAAATAAGAAAGTAGTCAAATACGTTGATCAGCCCAAGGGCTTACCTCCACGTGGCTATAAAAGAGAAAATCAAATAATACAAGAGTAACTTACCACTCAATCCTTATATAAAAGTCTCTCAACAAGAAGTCTCAAAATTCTCATAAAAATTCTCTGAAATATCTTAAGAAGTCTCTCAGCACCTCCAAGACGTTGCCAACTTTCCAACGCAATAAACGGTTCGTCAATCAAAATTATATAGACTCTAAAAATTCAAAAATAGTATTTCAATAGAAAATCCAGTTTCAAACACATCCAAGATCAAATCTGGATAGTCCGATCATGATCGGCTCCTTCCGGACCATCGAATCATGCAACAACAGTCCTGATCAGGCTTGGATCGAATCCCAGCAGTTTTATCATGATTGGCTCGAACCAGAGTTGTCGGATCGCGATCGGTCCATGAAACAGTATCGTGGACTGCGAGAAACGCAAAGAAAAACGTCGGAGGGTCCACGCGGGCGCCCATGAGCCGACGGTCCATGGTGGAACATGCTCCACCGCATGGGCTGGGCACTCGCACCGTCCGCTCCCTCGCAGCTCGTGCACGCTCACGCCACCCGCTCCCCCGCGGCCCATGCGCGCTCGTGCGGCTGGCCCAGCGCCACCGCGCATGGCCAGTTTTTAGCTGTGTCGTCGCCGTTCGGTGCTGCTGGTGGGTCTATCTAGTGAGCCCAAAAGCTGGCTACCCCGCTCTGACTTTCTTTCACGCGTATCTTCTCCATTTGGACTATTTTTGGGCTCGTTGGACTTCATTCATCGTCCTCGACCTCGCTGTGGGCTTATTATGAAAGAATTCGAGGCATTTTTCTCAACAATCTTCATTTGGACTCGATATTTGATTTTCATCTATCTCTAAGAGCCTGTGATCCATCTCGCCCCATGCCCTGGTGCATGCCTGTTGACTCATGAATGGGCAAACGTGAGAGTTGAGCCAGGTCGCTCGATCCCATATCCATCATGGGCTATATCCACTCTGACTAGAGACCTACTCGAAAAAGTCTCTTGCAGTAATAGAAACTTCACTTTGTGATGTCGCCTCTCATCCTCTCGAGTCTCCCGTCTCGTATCCGATCTACCTCCATCTGAAGTTCCACCTCGCACTGGGCTTTCTCTGGCTCTTGAAGCTCCACTTCGCATTGGACTCCTTGCCATATAGTAATATCCTCTCTTCTTCTTCTTTCCCTCCAATATAATCCTATCGTCGTGCATGACATTCAGGATTCCATCATCAGCTACCCATCTATAGCTGTTTGAATTCAGTCTGCTCAGTGAGATAAGATTTCGCTCGAAATCAGGTATGTATCGGACCTCCCTTAATCTTCTCACTGCACCATCATGTGTTCCTCCAACTGACCATCCTGATGCCTCTGATCGCATAGCTCAATCCATTCGATAGATAAACAATGCCCTCACTGCTCTCTAGGAAGTCAAACTGCTCCTCTCTATAACAAAAATGATATGTGCATGCAGAATCTAAAATCTACTACTGAAAAGAAGTAGATACCTCATCAGATATCTCTAGAACATCATCCTTTGACTCACTATTGACTGTCGCTACAGTAGCCCCCGTCCGATCCCTGAGCTGCGAGCAATCTCTGACACAATGCTCCAACTCGTTGTACTTGTAGCATCTGATCTTGCTTTCATCCCTCATCTTGGACCTGGATCATCCTCCTCGCGATCCTCTGCCACTTCGTCTACTGCCTCTTGCTCCTCTAGAAACTGTCCAAGCTGAGTTACCGCCATCTAAGCTCGAAGCTGGATTCTTCCTCCTGAGAACCTCATTGTGAAGTATCGCTGCAATGACTTTGTCCATCTTGATCGATGGTGCTCTTTTCTATTAGAAGAGCAGTCACCAAGGACTCATATGAAGAGAGAAGCGATGCTAGCAAGACCAATGCCCTGATCTTCTCCTCAATTTTTTCGTCAATGTTGAGGAGATCGGTGAGGATCTTCTGAAAGTTGGATAGATGCTTCCATACGCTCTGGCCTTCGTCCATCTACAACTGGTAGAATTGCCTCCGAAGGAATAACGTGTTGGTGAGTGACTTCATCATGTACAACTCCTCGAGCTTCGGCCATAGCATCGTCGAAAAAGTCTCGCTAAGTATATGGATCACCACATCATCTGCTAAGTACAAGCGGATCATGCTTACCGTCTGTATCTGAATCCGCTTTCAATCCTTCACCTCTGTGATAGCTGGCATCTCGTTGTATAAGAGAATGGCGATCAACCCATGTTGGATGAGGTCATCTTTTATCTTTACTTGCCATAAGGAGAAATTATCCTTCCCATCAAATCCATTGATCTCCATCTTGATTGCACTTATTTTCTCCATATTCTTCAATCTCTATTTACTGCTGCAATCTGTGCTCCGGTACTATCTAACTCTAATACCAATCTGTTGGAATATCGACTACTCTGATACCACTTATTAAAGATCTAGTACCAACGAATTGTGATAGGAAGAAAGAAGAAAACAAAACAAGAAAGCAGTCAAATACGTGGATCAGTCCAAGGGCTCATCTCCACGGGGTATGCAGAGCTTTACTATGAGAGAGAAAATCAAACAATATAAGAAAAACTTATCACTCAACTTTGTACAAGAGTCTCTCAATAAGAAATCCCAAAATCTTTATAAAAGCTCTCTAAAATCTCTCAAGAAGCCTCTCAGTACCCCCGGGACGTCGCCAACTTTCCAACGCAATAAATGGTTCGTCAATTGGAATTATATACTCTAGAAACTCAAAAATAGTATTCCAATAGAAAATCCAATTTCAAACACATTCGAGATCAAATCTGGACCATTCGTCATGACCGACTGCCTCCTACGCCATCGGATTGCGCAACAACAGTCCTGATCAGGCTCGGATCAAATCCCAATCATTCAATCACGACCAACTCGAACCAGAGCTGTCAAATCGCAATCGGTCTATGGAACAGTGCCATGGATCGTGCGAAATGCAAAGCGAAATGCCAGGGGGTCCACGCAGGTGCCCATGAGCTGACGGTCCATGATGGACCGCGCTCCACCGCTTGGGCTGGGCACCCGCGTGGCCCACGAGCACCCCCCGTGCGCACTCACGCACCCGGCCAGCCCAGCGCGGGGCTAGCCCAGTACCACCGCGTGCAGCCGATTTTGGGCTGCGCCGTCGCTGGTGGGTCCCTCCGGCAAGCTCGAAGGCTGGCTATCCTGCTCTGACCTTCTTTCACGCGTATCTTCTCCGTCTGCACTTCATTTGGACTGTTCTTGGGCTCGTTGGACTCTATTCGTCATCTTGGACCTTGCTGTAGGCTTATTGTGGAAGAATTCAAGGCGCTTTTCTCAACACTTGACAAGTATGACCCTGCTAAAGTATGATGAGAAGAAAAGATTCATATGGTAATTAAAATGAATGTGATTCTGAGTCTAAGAAATGTGACATGGGGGGAAATATTTTCGTGGATAAATACCATGCATCACTAATTAAATGTAGCAAGAAAGGTGTAGCGTTGGGTAAGACAGTGAGATTGAGTATTTTTGCTTCACGCACACCTATTTGATGCCTCCATTTCTAGAATTTAGAAGGAGCCTGTTTTTTTTTTTTTTGAATTTTTCTTTGTATGATCCGTGGCATTAGATCAAGACAATTATTAGCGAACACTGAAGCTACTAGATTTAACTCCAATGGCTAAGTCACATGCTTCTATATGTGGAGCTTGTTAAAATCATTAATGAAAAATATATATAATTTATTTTAATATATATATATTAAAATAATGTATATATGTAGATGATGATGATTCTTCTTCTTCCTCCTCCTCCTCTTCTTCTTCTTCTTCATGGAGGGAGAACCTTGGAATCCATAAAATAAAACCGCAACCACTAAGATCCGCAAGAGAATATTCTTCATCTTCTTCTTCCTTCATCTTCTTCGATACATGGAGGGAGAACCTTAGAATCCATGGAATAAATTCACAACCACTAAGATCAGCAAGAGAAAGATAGAGAAGGTGAGAAAAGGACTGAAGCGGGGTTAGGATGGTAGAGAGAGTTACAAAATTGACAAGGAAGTCAGTGCATCGGTTTCCTTCGCAATAGATCATGCATGGAGCAAAGAAGCCTTTAAAGAAAAAAGCCCGGTAGATGATATTACGATGGTAAAAATGAGCAGAATAACCTTTCCTAAGAATCCATGCCATTACAGTGGAGTCGCCCTCAAGCACGATTCTTTACGCCTGCATGATATTGATCGCAGCCTTTGTATTAGTGAGAAGGAAATCAAAACTAGAACATCTAGCTTGTTGCCAAACAAGGACATTTAAAACTCAAGCCTAGAACCTTTGGTTGCTAAACGGAGGTGTATGACCATCAGGATAGACCCGACTTCATAAATAAAATTTATTAACATGGTTTAATAGAAAACATATAAATTTGTTTACTTACGGACAATATCAATATAATTTAAATATCTTACTTTTATTTGTTTACATATTTTGAGATTTGTTGATGTAAAATTTGATTGATGCCGGATCGAGCTAGAGTCGAGGAAGATGAGGTCGCCGCCGGTGACTTGCAAAATAAAGTTCCATTCGGAGTCGATGGTGGTGGCTCCGGTAGGATCCTCCAACGGTCAAGTTAGTTCTGCTGGCCAAAAGAAATGGAGTGCTTAAAGAGGAGTTCGGTAGAGTTTCGGAAAGAAAATGAGAGCTTAGAGAAAATATATCTGGAGAGTCCCTTTTTATAGACAGAGCTTGTTGTAATTGTCATGAGATTGCCTGTAGGAATCCATCCGAAAAAAAAGTCCGAAAGAAGTTTGGCTCCTGAAGAAATTCGACTGCTGGAAGAGTTCAGAAGGAGTTCGACTCCTAGAGAAATCTGATTAAAGGAAGAATCCAGAAGGAGTTCGGCTCCTAGAGGAATCCGACTACTGGAGGAGTCCAGAAGGAGTTCGGCTCTCGTAGAAGTCCGACTGCTGGAAGAGTCTAGAAAGAGTTCAGCTCCCATAGAAGCTCGACTGAAGGAGGAATTCGGAAGGAGCTCGGCTTCCGTAGAAGTCCGACTGCTGGAGGAGTTCAGAAAGAGTTCAATTCCTATAGAAGCTCGACTGAAGAAGAAATTCGAAAGAAGTTCGGCTCCCGTAGAAGTCCAACTACTGGAGGAGTCTGAAAAGAGTTCAACTTCCGCAGAAGCTCGACTGAAGGAGGAATTCAGAAGGAGTTCGGCTCCCATAGAAGCTCGACTGAAGGAGGAATCCAGAAGGAGTTTGGCTCTCATAGAAGTCCGACTGAAGGAGAAATCTGGAAGAAGTTTGGCTCCCATAGAAGCCCGACTGCTTAAGGAGTCCGAAAGAAGTTCGGCTCCCGTAGAAGCCCGATTGAAAGAGAAATTCGGAAGGAGTTTGGCTCCCGTAAAAGCCCGACTAAAGGAGGAATTCGAAAGAAGTTCGACTTTCGTAGAACCCCGACTGATAGAAAAGTTCGGAAGAAGTTTGGCTCCCATAGAAGTTCGACTGAAGAAGGAATTCAAAAAGGAGTTTGGCTTCTGTAGAAGTCCGACTGAAGAAAAAAATTTAGAAGAATTTTGGCTCTCATAGAAGTTCGACTGAAGAAGAAATCAAAAAGGAGTTCGGCTTCCGTAGAAATTCGATTGCTGGAGGAGTCCAGGAGGAGTTCGGCTTTCATAAAAGTCTGACTGAAAGAGGAATCCAGAAAGAGTTCGGCTACCGTAGAAGCTCGATTAAATGAGAAATCCAGAAGAAGTTCGGCTCCCATAGAAATCTGACTGCTAGAGGAGTTCGAAAGAAGTTTGGCTCTCATAGAAGTCTGACTGAAGGAGGAATTCGAAAGGAGTTTGGCTTCCATAGAAGCCCGACTGAAGGAGAAATTTAGGAGTTTGGCTCCCGTAGAAGTCCGATTGAAAGAGAAATTCAAAAAGAGTTCGGCTCTCGTAGAAGCTCGACTAAAGGAAGAATCCAGAAGGAGTTCAACCGCTGGAAAAGTTCGGTTGGAGCTTGACCGCTGAGTTTGATTGGATTCGGAGTCCAGCTGGAGGAGTTCGACCACTGGATGAATTCGATCGCTGTAGGAGATCGGGTGGGATTTGACCACTGGAGAGAAAATTTTTGATCAAAGCTCTTCCGTGATTACTAGCTGCATTAGGCTAAGCACCAGGCTGGATTTCGATGAGAGTGGGGTTTATCCCCAATAATAGTCTTCCTACTTTCGAGTTTGAAACTCAAAGAAAGGGAGTACAAAAAGGTCAATAGTCGAAGTCCTCTTCAGGGCTCTACATCAGTTTAGGTTGAAACTTGAAAGAGATCTTATCTTTAGTTGTTGTCGAGCACAATGGGGCCATCGTCGGGGCCTTTTCTCTCATCTCATCTAAGATGAACGAGGTCTTTAGCTTTGCTCATGTTAGGATGAGGTCTTCCTTCTATTTCTAATGGGCTATGGGGGCACATAAGGGTCGTTGTCAGGGCCTCTCCTCCTATCTCATCTAAAATGAACGAGGACTTCAACTTTGCTCATGTTAGGATGAGGTTCTCCTCCTATTTCTAATGGAACTATGGGGGCACATAAGGATCGTTGTCAGGGCCTCTCCCCCATCTCGTCTAAAATGAACGAGGCCTTCGACTTTGCTCACGTTAGGATGAGGTCCTTCTCCTGTTCCTAATGGGCTGTAGGGGCACATAAGGGCTATTATGAGGGCCTCTCCTCCCATCTCGTCTAAAATAAATGAGGCCTTCGACTTTGCTCACGTTAGGACGAGGTCCTCCTCCTGTTTCTAACATGGCCACTTCTAATTGCTTCTTTCCTGTCATCACATAATTTTTACACCAAGAAACAATAATATTGAAATGAAGAAATTTTATTACGAAAAAATTACTGATGGTACATTCTCAGATTTTTTGAGTTCTAAGATCGTGGGAGCGTTGTTCCTCCGAGCTCCTTCAGATGATAAATTTCAGATCGGACAACCTCCACCACTTCATACGGACCTTTCCAATTTGGGGCAAGATTTTTTTGGCTCTGAGGCTGAGAGATGGTGACTCGTTGAAGCATTAAGTCTTCCACTCTGAATGTTTTACTTCTGACTCTAGAGTTATAGTACCGGATCACCTTTCATCTATAGACCATCATCCGAACCTGGGCTTTCTCTCTTTTTTCTTCCAGCAGGTTAAGGTTGACTTTGAGGTTCTGTGGGTTGTGCTGCTCGTTGAAGACCACGACTCGTGCTGACGGAAGCTTAAGTTCAATCGGAATGACTGCACCTATTTCAAAGGCCAAGGTGAATGGTGTTTTTCCAGTTGGCATCTTTTGAGTAGTTCGGTATGTCTAGAGGACATGGTAGAGTTCGTCCACCCAGGCCCTTTTTGCTCTATCGAGCCTTATCTTGATGCCTTACAGTAGAGTCCGGTTGGTCACTTCAGCTTTCTCATTTGCCTGTGGGTGAGCTACCAATGTGAAGTGATAGAAGATGTTTAGGTCTTCGTAGAACTCGACGAATCTTATCCTAGCGAACTGTCACCCGTTATCGATTATGAGGGTTCGGGACAGACCGAAATGATAGACTATTGACATCCAGACGAAGTTCTGTATCTTGATCTCGGTAATTTTGACTAGAGGTTCGGCTTCGATCCATTTGATAAAGTAGTCGATCGCGACCAAGAGAAACTTCTGTTGTCCTGATGCCGTTGGGAAAGGATCAAGTATGTCCATTTTTCACTATGCAAATGGCCAAGGCGCGCTTAGTAAAGTAAGCTCGGAGGTCGGCTATTTTTGTACGTTTGCATTCTTCTAACAGCGATCACATTTTTTAACATACTCCATAGAATCATGGTACAAGGTCGACCAACAGTACCCTTACCAAAATAGCTTTTGCGATAGGGATCTAACTCCTACATGACTTCCATAGATTTCTTCATGTACTTTTCATAATGCGAAGTCAGCTTCTGAAGGTTGAAGATATTTCAGCAACGCTAGCGAATATGATCTTTTATACAACCTACCCTCGTACAAAATATATCGGAAGGCTTGATTTCTGAGTTTTCAAGCTTCTTTCGGATCATTAGAAAGGACTTCCTCCTTGAGGTAGGCAACCAACGGATCGATCCAGCTCGGCTCGAGTTCTATTTGCAAAATGACCTATGATTCCGCTGGGCTTGGGCACTTCAGGATCTCAAAAAATACTTCTTTGGACAGTTCGGCTGGAGTTGAAGTGGCCAACTTGGAGAGGAGGTCGGCTCTTATATTTTCTACTCTCGAAATTTATCGAATGCTGAAACAGCTGAAGGCCGGAGTCAAGTTCTTTATTTTCTCTAGGTATTTCATCATACTTTTCTCTCATGCTTTATAGCTACCATTAACTTGGCCGACCACTAATTGAAAATTACTATAGACTTAAAATCGATCTACTTTTAACCTCTTGCAATTTTTAATCTGACGATTAGCACTTCATACTCGATCCCATTATTAGTTACGAAATTCAAAGCGCAGCGCATACTCGGTGATGACTCCCTCGAGACTGACTAGGATCAACCCCACACTCGCTCCAGCAGAGTTGGACGAATCATCCATGTACAGAGCCCAAAAATCTTTGAAAAGATCGACTGTCTCTTCAGGGAGGCTTGGTTTCGACAGCAGAGTACCGATCTCGTTCTGTTCAAGCTCGGCATCATTGAGAATGTTACACTCCACTATAAAATCTGCTAATATCTGAACTTTGATCAATAGTTGGGGTTGATAATTGATATCGAATTTTGTGAGCTCGATTGTTCATTTTGCGATTCTTCTGGAAGCGTCCATTCGCTGAAGGACTGTCTTTATTGGTTGATCCATGAGGACCATTATAGTGTGCCCCTAAAAGTAAGGTCGGAGCCTCATGGCAGTAATTAGAAAAGAGTAAGCTAATTTTTCTAGCTTAGAATACCTGATCTCTGCATTCCTTAGGATCCGACTTATATAGTAGATCGACCGCTATATCTTCGCTTCCTCCTTGACTAGGACTGCTGCCAAGACTGTCGGAGAGATCGCTAGGAACAAGAATAATTCTTCTTCAGGTTCGGACTTTGCCAGTAGTGGGGGCGAGCTGAGATAGTTTTTGAGCTCCTTAAATACCTGTTGGCATTCTATCATCCAGCAGAAATTTTTTAGTTGCATGAGAACTTGGAAGAATGGCATGCATCGCTCGACCGATCTCGAGATGAAGTGATTTAGGGATGCCACTTTTCTAATCAAACGCTGAACTTCTTTGATTGTCTTTGAAGCGGTCATCTCTTGAATGGCTCAAATTTTCTCTGAATTTGCTTCAATCTCATATTTTGACACCATAAATCTCAAAAAGTTTCTTGAGATCACACCAAAGGTGCACTTGGTCGGGTTCAGCTTCATCTTATGCTTCCTGAGTGCACTGAAGGTCTCTTTGAGATCGACAAGATGGTTTATAGAAGTTCGGCTTTTGACGAGCATGTCATTCATATACACCTCCATATTATGGTCGATCTGCTTTTTGAAGATTTTGTTGATCAGGTGCTGGTACGTTGTTCCTACATTCTTGAGTCCAAAGGGCATAATCCTGTAACAGTAAAGATCACGGTCAGTAATAAAAATAGTTTTCTCCTCATCCTCTGGTGCCATCTGTATCTGGTTATAGCCAAAAAAGGCATCCATGAAGATAAAGAGCTCATGGCCCGAGGTTGTGTCTACCAGTTAATCAATTCTAGAGAGAGGGTAGCTATCTTTTGGCCAAACTTTATTCAGCTTTTTGAAGCCTATACACATCCTCCACTTATTGTTTGTCTTTTTGACGAGGACCACGTTTGAGACCCAGGTCAGATAGTTAATTTTTTGGATGAACCCAGTTTTGAAGAGCTTGTCTACTTCTTCCGCAATTGCTTTCTGCCTCTCCAGGGCGTGACTACGTAGTTTCTTTTTTATTGGCTGATACTTCGGATCAATAGCCAGTCGAAGTTTCATAACTTCGGCATCAATTTTTGGCATATCCATTGGGGCCCAGGCGAAGACATCTGCATTCTTTTTGAGAAAGATGATGAGTTGCTTTCGAACCTCATCCCCCAAGTTGGAGTCGATCTGTACAGTGTGCTCTACATTTTCATCATTCATGGACATAGATACGAGATCCTCCATAGGCTCGTCCCGCTCCTCAGTAAGGTCGTTGCCAGAGCTTGATCTTTTCTGACCTTTTCGATCTCGTAACTCGTCTGAAACTTCATCTTCAAATAATAAGTTGATACCACTGTCCGAAGTGCATTTAAATCAGATCGGCCGAGAATAGCGTTATAGGTGGATGGAGTTCTTATGACTAAAAAATTGACTTATGCTTTTGCCAGCTTCGAACATTGCCCTGTAGTCACAGCCAAAGTAATTATGTCCTCGACTGGTATGGCATCGCCAGTGAAGCCTATCAATGGAGAGTTCATAGGCTCCAAGTGATTATTGAGTAAAGACATTTTCGAGAAAGCATCATAAAATAATACGTCGGTCGAGCTTCCATTATCTACCAAAATACGGCGTACATCATAGTCGGTAATGTTTAAAGAGATTACAACCGCATCATTATGTGGAAACTGGATCCCCAGAGCATCTACCTCTATGAAGGTTATGGGTTCTCCAATTCTCCATCTCTTCACTGATCCCTTAGATCCATCGGCCTCTCCTTGCCGAAGTCCCCCCAAGATCGTGTTGATGATGCCAAGAGATGGCCGATCTCCTTATTGATCCTTCCTCCTTGGTGGCTCAGGCTGCAGTAATGCCCTCGATCGATCTTTCCGTCCTTCAGGTCGTCGCCATAGGAATCGACCTAGTCTGCCTCGTCTGATGAGCTCATTGATCTCATCCTAGAGTTGGATACATTCCTCAGTGTCATGATCGTGATCACGATGATAAAGGCAAAACTTGTTAGGATTGCGCTTGCTGGGGTGAGAGTGCATCATTTTCGATCTTGACAGTTATTTTTTTATTTTTATCAACACTTAGATTTTCGGAGCATTGAGAGGGGCGTAATTGTGAAATCTTCGTTGGAAAGAACTCCACCGCATCCTTCTATCCGGACTTTCCTACCTTCGAGCTCGGAGAGGAGTTCGAACTCGCTTGCGCTCAGAGAAAGTTCGAGAGCGTGATCGAGCTTCACTCAGCTTTTCTTTCTCAATGGGCCCACCTGACTCGTCGATTCACTGCTTACCAAAGGCTTCATCATCCTTGGTCTTGAAAGCCTCTTCAGCTCGGGCGTAACCTTCAGCCCGAGCTAGCAGATCGACAAAGTTTCTGAGGTATTTCTGCTCTAGGAAGAACAACAAATTATTTTTCTGAAGGCCACCCTTGAGTGCGGCCATTGCGACTGATTGATCCAGATTCTGGACCTTCAATGCAGTGGTATTAAATTGGGTGACATAAGTCCGGATGAATTTTTTCTCCTTCTGCTTGATGTTTATCAAAAAATCTGAACCTCGATGCGGACGTCGGCTGCTGACGAAGTAAGCCACGAACTGATGACTCATCTGATCAAAGAAAAAGATGGTATCCGACTTAAGTGTCGAGTATCAGTTTCTGATGGCTCTCTTGAGGATGGACGAGAAAGTCCAGCATAAAATAGCGTCTGGCGCACCATGGAGCAACATCATTGTCCATAAAATAGCGTCTGGTGCACCGACATAAAATAACTCCTCCAAGTGATCGATCGGATCGATGGTTCCATCGTAATTCTCGAACTGTGGAAGCTTGAAGTTCGACGAGATTGGTTACTGCATGATCCTCTAAGAAAAAGGAGGATCGATGCGAATATCATTACCATATAAGGAGGAGATATGATGGAGCTCTTCGATTCATCGGCTCATTTCTAGGAGCCTTTGATCCAGGAGATCTTTACAATCATTAATCTTCAGGGTTTTTTGATGGAACGGGTGTGAAGCTTCTCCCTGGATCGAGTCGTGGTCCGAGCAAGGGTCCTCCATCCTCTGCTTTTTCTTTCTGGAGATCAGAGGTCAGATAGCTGAGGTTGGCCATTCTCAGACTAGACCATGGGGCTTTGAAGAAGCCTGCTCCGATCGAACTGGTATTGGGGCCTACCGATGTATGGCCTGCATCACCTCCGTGAGACCATGAACCTACTGGACCAGTAGATTGAACTGCTCCGCATCCACCATGGTTGCAGGTGGAGCTCGAGTTATCGAAGCTGGAGTAGATGTATCTGGATGGGATCTGGTTGTAGAGATTGTTGATCGCTAGATCAAAATTTTTCTGGAAGATATTTTTTTTGAAAAAAACTTTAGAGAGAAAGAAGAGAGATCGCTGCTGAGCATTCTTTTAAGATCAAAAAAATCTTAGGAATAAAGGGCCCTTCTTGTAGTGCCAATTTTGTTGGTGCAAAATTTAGTTAATGCCGGATTGAGCTAGAGTTGAGGAAGATGAGGTCGCCATCGGTGACCTGCAAAATAAAGTTCCATCCAGAGTCGGTGGTGGTGGTTCTGGTAGGATCCTCCGATGGTCAAGTTAGCTCTTCTAACCAACAGAAATGGAGTACTCAGAGAGAAGTTCGGTAGAATTTCAGAAAAAAAAGGAGAGCTTAGAAAAAATGTATCTAGAGAATTTTTTTTATAGATGGAGCTTGTTGTAATTATCTTGATAAATGACCATTATAACCGTCCTGATAAATGCCAATCATAATCATCCTCATAAATGGCAATCATAATCGTCTTATTAAATGACAATCGTAACTATCCTGATAAATGATAATTGTAACCATTTAGTAATGAGATCGTCTATAGAAATCCATCTGAAAGAAATGTTCGAAAGAAGTTTGGCTCTTGTAGGAATTCGACTGCTGGAGGAGTTCGGCTTCTAAAGAAATTCGACTGCTAGAAGAGTCCAAAAGAAGTTCGGCTCCTGAAAAAATTCGACTATTGAAGGAGTCTGGAAGAAGTTCGGCTCCTGAAGGAATTCGATTGAAGGAGGAATCTAGAAGGAGTTTGGCTCCTGGAGGAATTAGACTACTGAAGGAGTTCGGAAGGAGTTCGGCTCCCATAGAAGTTCGATTGTTGGAGGAATTTGGAAGCAGTTCAGCTTCCGTAGAAGCTCGACTACTGAAGGAATTCAGAAGGAGTTTGGCTTCCATAGAAGCCCGACTGCTAGAGGAGTCTGGAAAGAGTTCAGCTCCTATAGAAACTCGATTGAAGGAGGAATCTGGAAGAAGTTTGGCTCTCATAGAAGTCCGACAGTTGAAGGAGTCCGAAAAGAGTTCAACTCCCATAGAAGCTCGACTAAAAGAGGAATCCAGAAGAAGTTCGGCTTCCGTAAAAGCTCGACTGAAGGAGAAATCCAGAAGAAGTTCAGCTTCCGTAGAAGTCCGATTGAAGGATGAATTCGGAAGAAGTTTGTCTCCCGTAGAAGTTCGACTGCTGGAGGAGTCTGAAAGAAGTTCAGCTCCCATAGAAGTTCGACTGCTGGAGGAGTCCGAAAGAAGTTCGACTCCCATAGAAGCCCGATTGAAGGAGGAATCCGGAAGAAGTTTGGCTCCCATAGAAGCTCGACTGCTAGAGGAGTCCGAAAGAAGTTCGGCTTCCATAGATGTCCGACTGAAGGAGGAATCCGGAAGGAGTTTGACTTCCATAGAAGTTCGGCTCCCGTAGAAGTCCAACTGAAGGAGGAATCTGGAAGAAGTTTGGCTCCCATAGAAGCCCGACTGAAAAAAAAATTCAGGAGTTCGGCTTTCTTAGAAGTCCGACTGAAAGAGAAATCCGAAAGAAGTTCGGCTCTCATAGAAGCCTGACTACTGGAGGAATTCAGAAGTAGTTCGGCTCCCATAGAAGCCCGACTGAAGGAGGAATCCAGAAGGAGTTCAATTACTAGAAAAGTTTAGTTGGGGCTCGACCGCTGAGGAGTTCGATTGGATTCGGAGTTCAGCTGGAGGAGTTCGGCTACTGGATGAGTTCGACCGCTAGAGGAGATCGGGTGGGATTCGATCGCTGGGGAGAGAATTCTCGATCGAAGCTCTTCCATGATTACCAGCTGCATTAAGTTAAGTATCAAATTGAACTTCGATGGGAGCGGGGTTTATCCCCAACAAGATTCATTGAGCCAAATATGAGAAAGTTGTGCCTAGTTCATGTTTAGGTTGTTTACCGATAGTGCAAGCAGAATTTAATCTAGGTTTCTTGCTAAATAAAGCTATTCATGGACAATTTATTCAGAGGAAAACCCTAGGATGAAATTTTAAAGATGGGGCCTAAGGCCTCTAGTTAACCTCTTGTATTTGGCTATGCTCTCAGGGCTTTGCCGACTCCAATTCAAAAATATATATGCTTGCATTGACCTTGAGCATAACTTTGGTGACTTTTAAAATCCCTTGGTACTCCATTTTTTTATTAACTATACTCTTGTTGGCTTTCACTCTTAAGGCTCGTTTTTTCCCACTCTCAAGGCTCTTTAAGGGATGGAACAGCATAAGAAGACTAGTTTTAGTCATTGTTTAATTTGACTCATTGATTCAAAATTCTAAAGCCAAATTAGTTTTCATTCAATAACCCGTGCAATTACTAGATATCATTCTAATGGTTGACTTACATGAAGTTTGCTAATATTATTTAATGATAGAATTTTATTCATAAAGAAATTTAATAATTATTTTTTTCTATATACATACATACATACATACATACATACATACATACATACATACATACATATATATATATATATATATATATATATATATATATATATATATATATATATATATATATATATATATATATATATATATATATATATATATATATATCATATTTTGAGTTTTAATAAGCTAAAATGCATGTTTAGCTGGTTTACTAGTCAAGCAAACTATATTCAAGATAGATTTCTAGTCAAAGGAAGTTCCTCGTGAATAACTCATTCATCAAACAAGATTGGCATAATATTTCAAAGGTGTCCTAATTCCCATATGCAATCTTACTTTCCGATCATTGACTACAAAAAACCAAAAAAATGTTTATATGTATGGGCCCAAGTATAATCATAGCGATTTAAAATAAGAAAAATATTTTGCTCACCGCAGACGGTGAGCTTCCGCATTCACCACCCATGGTGATTGGCTTACACGTAGGCCGAGCAAAAAAAAGCATGGCATCCTATAAAAAAAAAAAAATCGCTTGGGCCCCCGCATGAGCCAATCACCATTAGAGGTAAGCAAAGAATTTTCTTAAAATAATCTCTAAAAGTACTCCATCTTCTATCATGTAGACTCTCTTGGTTGGGATTTTACTCTCATGGGAGAGAAACAACATAATTGTACTAGCTAAAAGTAATATAGTATGTGATCTAAGTTATTAGGTTAAAATCTAATGGCTAGAATAGCTATATCTATTAAATTCTCAAATCAACAAAAAAAAGTAAAAAGGCCTTAATTTCAAAGCTAGTTATGTTTGGTTTCCTCTGTTTGCTTTGTTTCGGGCTATACTTTTTGAAGATACAGGGATATAAGTTGTGCTTTTTTAGTACCATACAATCTGCCTCTATCTCTCTTTCCTTTTATATATATATCAACCTACTCTTTCATACCGGTGTATTACAATCCTATATTGTATACATCCAAGCCATTTAAGATCTTTCTCTCAATTGGTTCTTAATTGATGCTACCTCTATCTTTTCACTAATAACTTTATTACTTATTCTATTTTTTCTTATATTACCATATATCTATTTCAACATTCTTATTTTAGCTACACTCTTCTTATATATATTATTTTCTAACTATCTAAGATATTATACCTTACCGCATAGCTGGTCGTTTATCTAATGATTATTGAAATTAGCATATTTTAGCACATGCCTCTTCACACAAATTTTATAATATTATTTAACTAAAATATTTATTTATAATTTTAACATAATATAGATACCATATTTGTTTCTTATTTATTATATAATGAGTTGAAGATAAATATAATTCAAAAGGATCACCTAACTGGATGACTATTTGACCACCATGGATGGATTTAGATATAATCTAGAAGTAAGATATGCTACATTTATGACTCAACCACAAAATCAAAATTTTGAAATCTATATCCTTTTTATCTAGCATCATTTTTCAACATGTTAGAAGTCAAAATGAAGCTCTTAATTGTTACTATAATAGTGCACCACATGCAAAGTGTGTGATATATGCACTTATTGTGGGGTTACAATGACAACTGGATCTCAAAAAGGGTTGGTCAAATTTGTTTTAAAAATTTTTTTTTACTAAAAATAATTTGATGAGGCACAATATTTTCAAAGTAAGAAGAATTAGATGAAGCAGTTAAAAAGAAAGTTGATGTAAGAGTTGGAATCTAACTTTGAGAGAGTTATAATTTTTCATGATTATTTTTTAGTAATCATGTCTATTTAGAAAGTTATAACTTCTTTTAACCATAAGAGGACTTCTATCCTAAATTATGCAAGGATAGACTTTATCATTAGTTTAAATAGAGGTCTATAACTTAGTTTTGATAATCTTTAATGAAAAAGAGACCTAGATCCTACCTTCTCTAGTTATAACATCTATTATTCTTTTATTGTAGATATTCTAGTTAAGTGAGATGAGAAGGAGTTCTTTCGTTCTTCCTGATTAGAGCAAGTTGAATTTTAGCTGGATTTTTAACCAAATAAGTTATAAGTGAATAACTCATTCACTAAGAACCCTAGTGTGCAATTCCAAGGGTGGTGCCCAAGGCCTCAATATACCTTTTTATATTTGTCTTCCCTATCTGATCTTCATCGATATCACCGATCTAAAAGAATAAAAAAGAAAACACACTTATCTATGTAGGCCCTAAGCATCTAGCAATTTGAAACAATCTCTAAAGATGCTCCATATTTTATCAATTATACTCTCTCTGTTTGATTCTTATGTTTAGTATAGAGAGAAAAAACAATAAAGTGCATTAAGTCCTAATTTTTGTGTGATTCTAGTTAATTTTGTGTGATCTTGATCTTTAGACTAGGATCTAACAGTTAGATGAGTAACCATTTAGTAATCTTTGAAGCCAATAGATTTTATTCAAATCACTGAGTTGCATGTTTCTTTTATAAGATTTTGCTAATATTATTCAATAAAATATATAATTTACTGATAAGAATCCTGGTGCCATATTTGTTTTCTATTTATTAAATGTTGAGTTCTAAGGATCTAAAGATGAGCAAGCTATGTCTATTGTTTGTTTTCCTAGTTTACTAATTAAGAAAGCTGGATTTGAACTAGATTTGTCACCAAATAAAGCTAGTCATGAGCAACTCATTTGCTAAATTACAACCCTAGCATAAAATTTTGAAAGTGGAGCCAAGGACCTCTAGCTAATCTCTTATATTTGTCCTTATTATTCAGTCTTATTGATGTTATGAACCCTAAAAAAGCAAAAGAAAAAAAGTAAAGAAAAGAAAACATGCATCTACATAGGCCTCAAGCACAATCCTAGTGATTCAAGACAACCTTCAAAGATACTCCATCTTAATTTTGTCGACACGCATGTATGTGCATAGGGCCCAAGCATAACCCTAGCGTTTCGCGATAATCTCCAAAAATACTCTATGTATCTTTCATCCAATAGACTTTCTTGATTGAATTCTTACTGTTAAGTGATAAACAAGACAAATACACTAGTTAAAAATAAGTTTTAGTTCTGAAATGTTTTGAATCATTAGATGACGATCTAACTATTAGAATAATTATCATTGAATAACCACTTTTTCTCTAATAGTTAATGTTGGTGCAAAATCTGGTTATCACCAGAATCAAGACTGAAGTCGGAGAAGATGAGATCGCCGTCAGTGACCTGCAAAATAAGTTTCATTCAGAGTCGGGGATGGTGGCTCCGGTAAGACCCTCTGACGATCAAGTCAGCTCTTTCAACTAACAGAAATAGAATGCTCAGAGAGATTTTAGCAGAGTTTTTAGAAAAAAATCAAGAGCTTTCAAAAGAAGGCATATCTGGAGGGTCTCTTTATAGGCGGAGCCCGTAACAAACAGATGGTGACAGTCGTAACCGTCTGATAGTTGACCGTTCAGGCCATGTGGAGTTTATTATAGAGAGTGGTGTCCATTGTCATGACTTGCCAGTCGAGAGTGATATCCATTGGGGATTAATGGTCGAAGTTTGGATGAAGTTATGTTGGTGGTGAAGTGCTCCGAGTCACAATGATTCCAAAGAAGTTTGGGCACCTTTAGGATCACCTGCATGTAGGTCAACTTGTATTGTATTGGGAGCCGAACTTGCGCAGATAATGAGGTCCTTCTAGATGACCGCGGGAGGCTCGATCAAAAGAAATTTCTCTCATCGATTAGTAGAATTTGGCTACAAAGAGTGCGGAAGGCTTGTGATCGGAGGAGTTCAGAAGGAGATCCAATCTACAGAGAAGCCCGATTAAAGAAGAAGTTCGGCAGAAGTTCGACTGCTGAAGGAATTCGGTTGAAGAAGAAGTCTGGCAGGAGTTCAACTGTTGAAGAAGTCTAGCTGAAGGAAAAGTCCGACAGGAGTTCGACTGGTGAAGAGGTTCGAAAGGAGTTCGACTAGCGAAGAGGTCTGAAAAAAGGTCGACTGGTGGAGAGGAGTCTCGGAGAAATTCGACTGGCCCCCAAGCTGGCCAGTCTAGACTGCCTAAGAGGCTGCTCTCACTGTTCAAGTTCATCCGAAGAGGATCCAATGATAGGAGGGTGACCAAGATCGCTCCGAGACTAGATATTTAGCTGAACTTCGACGAGAGCGGGTTTATCCCCAACAATAGTCTTCCTACTCTCGAGTTCAAAATTCGAAGAAAGAGAGTACAGATGCGACTGCCGAAGTTTTTTTTAGTCTCCCACGTCCGTCAGGATGGGATGCCTCGGCGTCTACCGCATTGATGTCAAAACTTCATAAATATGAGATGATCTAAAAAGATATTTTTTGAGCCTTCTGCTGAAACTCTATCCAAGGTACGGCATAATTAAGTATCTATCCGTCGCTACTTCTCTACCAAGATGAGTGGAACATGCGGCGCATACACATCGGTCGAATGAGATATGCTATCATAATTGTCTTGGGTTTTCTTTGGCTATTAAAGGCCTTCTCCTCCCTCCAAAATTCATTCTTATCTGAGTCTTCTTCCCTCCTGAGCCCTTGCCTTCTTCCTACTCGAGAGCATCGGTTCTTTCCCGCATCCTCTCTAATTTTTTGCGCTCCTTCATTCGATTTTCGTCGTGTCCATCATTTCTTTACCCCTCTCAGTCAACTTAAGTTAGCCTCCTATCACCTATTTTTGATTTTTCTAGCATCTTTTTTCTTCTTGCTCTTTCGGTTTCTCTAGTAGAAGCTTCTATGGTGCATTTTTTCTTGATTTTTAGAAGTTTTCTAGAGGTTTTATTTTGATTTGAATGTTTTCCGAAACCTTCCATTCCATCGATTCTTGGAGCTCGTTTGGACCGGCCTTCCTAGATCCCACACCCCTGGCTGAGGTTGAGCCTAGGAACATGTCTCACTAGTCTTTTATTCTGGATACCGTCCCTTCGATTTTGATTTCGAACGATCTTTTGTTGATCCGCATCCAATATGGGGTTCTCCTCGAGTACGACCTCAAGCTTTCTGGATTGGACGAATGCTAGTTTGCCTCCAATCAGTTAATTTTGTCTGTATCTAGAAGCCTTACGCATCGGGCTTTGACTTTTCCTTCTGTCCTTTGTTGTGACACTTTTTTACTTTTTGAACATTTCTTTTGCTTTCATCGTACCAAACTCCTTTTAGTTTGTAATTAATTTTCTTTTTCTTTATCATCTGGCCAAAGTCCGACCGACTATTTCACTTTTCTAGAATTTTTATACTTTCAAGCGTCATCCTTCCATGAAGGACTGGTGGTATTTCTCCCCCTAGTTCGGTAAGAGGGGTTACTGAAAGATACTTCTTTTGTTCATAATTGGAAGGAGAAATATTTCTACGTTCGATATCTGACCTTGCTGCTTGACCTTCCTTCCTGGGGCTTCCTGCGGAAATCAATTCGTCGAGCCCCTGGTTTCGACGGAATCGACCTCAAGTTTTTTAACAAGCTCAAGACGTACCAAGCTCATCTTCTTCCCGACTTTCTAAAGGAGTAGATCTTATTCAACCTTGGCTTAAGTCCTCTCAACCCCGCCGGTACTATTGTTGTTATCACTATTTTTTTGCCTCATATATGCATATATATATATATATATATATATATATATATATATATATATGAGTATGAATGTTCAATTCTCGTGAAGTTTTGCATATACCTTGGCTGACTATAGTTTTTTCTTTATTGCAGAAATGGATACTAATGCTGTGGAGAGACTCACCAAGGCCCTTTACGCCCAAAAGAAAAGGAAGGAGAAGACCTCGAGCGAGGGTTCAAAATGGATGAAGGTTGGTGCCTCCGACCCTGCGGCTCCTGCTGTCACAGATGTCGCACCCGAGGTCTACCCACGAGCCGAGGTCGCCCTGGCCGCCAGCATCGATGTCACCGAAAGAGGGTCACTTCTCCCCAAGCCCACAAATCCTCTAGTAGGGGATCATGCGTCATACCCTTTTGCCGACAAGGAAAAGGAGAAGGGGAAGAAAAGGTCAGCCATTGCGAAGGTAGCCCGAAGGCCCATCCGGGCGAACCAAGTAACAGTGGCAGCAACGATCTAGGGGTAGATCCCTTTGATAATTCGAACATCATCCAGGATCTAACTGACAAATTTGCCATGCTTGAGATAGTGGACCGCATGGCTGACCTTGATCAGACACAGTTCGTCTAGGACTTTTTTGAAACTTTTTTCAAGATAATAGTCTTATCATACTTTCTTTTTCATTTTTCTTTCTTTCATTCCCTTATCTTACTGCCATTTTGCTGCGGTAGTCGGATCACCAAATAATTGCCCACCTCAAGAGGGCGAATCATAGGAGGCGGAGGTGCTGAAAGTCCAGGAGGATCTTCAAGTCGAGATCGGTCTTCTCCAGAAAAGGGTCGCTGAAGCCAAGCATTCCATGAAGGAGAAGGCAATGAAAGTTGTGAGTCTCTACGACACGATCCAAAAAGAGGAGCTCATCTCGATCGGACTGAAGGCCGCTCTAGCACTGGAGGAGGAGAAAAAAAAAAAGGCCAAGGGGAGGGTCACCGAGCTGGAGGTTCGCGAGGCAAAGTCAACTTTGGAGGTGGCAACCCAGGCTGTGGAGGAGTTTAAGGTCTCCTCCGAAATGAAGGATCTATACATCGCCTTCGGTCAGAAGGCGTTCATCAAGGGCTTCAAACTTTGCGAAGGTAGGGCGGTCCAAAAATTTCCCAAGCTCGACCTAAGCTTTTTGGATGAGGATCTTGACGAAGAAGCAGGACTGTCCAGCACTACAGCCAATTATTCCCCTGTCGAGACTGCCCCCGATCCATCCGAACCTACCGTGGAGCTACCCAAGCCTGCTTAGGAACCCAAGGTAGCCGAGAGTGCTCCAACCTCTTCCGTCGCTGCACCCCCCAAGGTTGAGGATCTCAAATAGTTATACTTTTTTCTTTTGTTCTTTTGTTTTGCTTTGTACTTGAAAATTCTTAATTAAATGAAAGTGAATTTACTTTTGTGCCTTTATTTATATTGGTGTTGTGCCATGTGTTATCCAGAATCCCTCTAATAATTAGAGCCATAACCCACCATCTCTAGTCGACGTCGATCTCTTACTTCAGAGAGTTTCGCTGAAATCTTTAATAAAAAGCTTAAAGAAGAAAGTCCACCATCTGAAGAAAAAGTTAAAGAAGATAGAGGACGACCTTCAAGCTTCTCGAAAAAATACTTCAGAGGTGACCAAAGAGGTCACTCACCTCCAAAATTTACACATGAAGGACTTTGCGAGCTTCAGCATCCGGAAGGATAGCTTTAAGAGGAAGATCACCGAGCTTAAGAAAAATGTCAGTGACAAATCTTGGACACTAATGACGAAGATCAGCTCTCTCAAAGCCGATATCAAGACGATGAAAGAAAAAATCCATCTACTGGAGGAGAGCTCATCGTGGTCTACCGATAAGGCTCGGCACGATTGGACTGATCCAAGAAGATCTCCAAGCTCCAAAAGCAGTTACGAGACACTAAGGACTAGCACAATAGTTACAGAATAATCTCGGCAAAAAAAATATCTAGGCTAGAATGTGAGCTCAAGGCCACCAGAGATGAAGCGACTTATTTTCAGCGACGATTGTACAATAGTCGGCAAGTCAGTACAAGTGACGAGTTGGAGGAGATCGTCTTCTTGAAGAGGACCATCAGTGAGCTCTCAGAAGCGGTCGAGACGGAGAAAGCCAAGGTTCAACAACTGAAGCTCCAACCAACCTGCGAACATCAGGCTGTCAAGGATGCGGAGGCCGAATCTAAGGTCTTAAGGAAGCAATGGTGAGAGCTTGAAGGCAAATTCCAACATGCCAACAGGATGTACATAAATGGTCTATACAAGAAGAAGGAGCTTGAGGGGGAGATCCTTAGGCTAAAGCAAACTTTGGTGATGGCTGGGGTCGACAGCCCAAAGTCTGAGGAGTCTGATCCATCTTAGGGCTTCAGCTTTTTTTCTTCTTCTTTTTTTATGTAATCGATCTTATCGATCTTTATTTTGCTTGTAATGAACTTATATTTTCTATAAAATAATATTTTTTTCATCATTTTCTTATGCGAATTCAATGCTTAATGGCTTCGCTTTCTTCACCTCATTTTTCTTTATTTTATCTTCTAATGGGATGCTTGTTGTGGATGCCGAGTTGGGGGTCCCTTCTGCAAACTAGGATGGGGTTCTCCTTTTTGTATTTGACGTAGCTATAGGGAGGATACATATAAGGATCGCTGGTAGGGTTTTTTTTCTTTTTCTCATTTTAGATTAACGAGGTCTTGGTCTACCTCCTGTTAGGATGAAGTTCTCTTCTATTCCTTGCATGATCATAGGAGCACGTTGAGACCATTGTCAGGGTTTCTTCCATCGCCTCGTCTTAGTCTAATGAGGTCTTCGATTTTGCTCACGTTAGGATGAGGTTCTCCTTCTGTTTCTAACATGATTGTAGGGACACATTAGGGCCATTGACAGGATCTCTCTCCTCATCTCATCTTAGATTAGCAAGGCCTTCGACTTTGCTCATGTTAGGACGAGGTTTTTCTTCTATCCCTAACGTGGCTGCAGAGGCACATTAAGATTGTTGATAGAGCCTCTCCTCTCATCTCATCTTAGATCAATGAGATCTTTAGCTTTGCTCACGTTAGGATGAGGTTCTCCTCTTATTCCTAACGTGACTGTAGGAACACATTAGGGCCATTGATAGGACCTCTTCTGTCATTTCATCTTAGATTAATGAGATCTTCGACTTTGCTCATGTTAGGATGAGGTTCTTCTTCTATTTCTATCATGGTTGTTGGGGCACATTAGGACCGTTGACAGAATCTCTTCCCTCATCTCATCTTAAATTAACGAGACCTTCGATTTTGCTCACGTTAGGATGAGGTTCTTCTCCTATTTCTAACATGGCTGTAGGGACTCATTAGGACCATTGACAGGGCCTCTTTCCTCATCTCATCTTAGATTAATGAGGTCTTCGACTTTGCTCACATTAGGATGAGGTTCTTCTCCTATTTCTAACATGACTGTTTTTGTTGCACAGCTAAGTTCAGAAAGTTGTTTCTCGTCATTACAAATTTATAACAGAAATTGGGGTGTTAAAGTAAAGGGATCTTATTGCAACTAAATCATTGATAATATATTTATAGGTTTTCCAAGTTCCACGGTTGGGATAGATTGGCTCCTCCAAGCTCCTTAAGATAATATATCTCGGACCGAACAACTTTCTTGACTTCATAGGATCCTTTCCAATTTGGGATGAGCTTCTCTTGATTTTGGGGTTAAGAAATAGCTGCTCGTCGAAGCACCAAGTCCCTCACTCTGAATACTTTATCCTTGACTCTGAAGTTGTAGTATCAGGCCATCCTTCATATGTAAGCAGCTATCCAGACTTGAGCCTCCTCTCATTTTTCCTCCAACAGGTCGCGGTAGGATCTGAGATCTTGCGAATTACATTGCTCATTGAAGGCCATGACTCATGCCGATGAAAGTTTGAGCTTAATTGGGATAATCGTCTCTATTCCGAAGGCCAAGACGAACGAAGTTTCTTCAGTTGGCAGTCTTTGAGTAGTTCGGTACATCCAGAGCACATGGTAAAATTCGTCCATCCAAGTCCTCCTTGCTCTTTCAAGCCTCGTCTTAATACCCTACAATATGGTCCTATTGGTCACTTCTATTTTACCATTTGCTTGTGGATGGGCCATCAATGTGAAATTATGGAAGATGTTCAAGTCTTTACAGAACTTCGTAAACTTTGCCCCAACGAACTGCTATCCATTATCTATTATAAGGATCCAAGGTAGACCAAATCTGTAAATAATTGACTTTCAGATGAAGTTATGCACTTTGGCTTCAATAATTTTTGCTAGAAATTCGGTCTCAATCCATTTGGTGAAGTAGTCGATCGCAACTAAAAGAAACTTCTGCTGTCCAGATGTCATTGGAAAGGATCTGAGTATATCCATCCCTCATTGTGCAAATGGCCAAGGTGCGCTTAGTGGGATAAGCTTGAAGACCGGCTACCTTTGTATACTCATATTTCTTTGGCAGTGGTCATATCTTTTAACATACTCGATATAATCATGATGCATAGTCGGCCAATAATATTCTTGTCGAAGCAGCATGTGAGATAGAGATCTAGCACCTAGATGGCTTCCACAGATTCCTTCATACACTTTTCATAGTGCCAAGTCAGCTTCAGAAGATCGAAGATATTTCAAAAGTGGTAAGAAGTACGATCTCTTGTACAGCTTACCCTCATACAGAATATACCGAAAGGCTTAGTTTCTCAACTTTCGAGCTTCTTTCGGATCATAGGGGAGTATCCCATCTTTGAGATAAGCGACCGATCCAGCAGGGCTCATGGTCGATCTGCATTATAGACTGTGGCTCTTCCATATTCAGGCATTTTAACACTTCAAAGTATACTTATTTAGAAAGTTCATTAGGAGCAAGTATAGCCAGCTTGGATAGGAGGTCGGCTCTGATATTCTCTGTCTTTGAAATTTGCTGAATACCGAAGCCGTTGAAGGCTGAGGTCAAGCTCTTCACTTTTCAAGATACTTTATCATACTTTTCTTCCAAGCTTCATAACTGCCATTGACTTATCCCACTATCAACTATGAGTCACTATAAGCTTGGAGCCGGTCTGCCTCTAGTTCTTTTGCTATCTTCAGTCCTACTATCAGAGCTTCATATTCTATCATATTATTTATTGTAGAAAACTCAAAGCATAGTGCATACTCGATGATGACCCCTTCGAGATTGACCAGGATCAATCCAGCACTTGCATCGGAAGCATTGGAAGAGTCATCCATATACAAGGCCCAGAAACCTTCAGAAAGATCCATTCTTTATTCGGAGAAGCTTGACTGCAACCATGGAATGCTGATCTCATTCCGTTCAGGTTCGACATCATCCAGGATTGTGTATTCGACTATAAAATCGATCAGTATCTGAGCTTTGATTGATGATCGAGGTTAACAGTTGATGTCGACTCCATCAGCTAAATAGCCCACTTCATAATTCTTTCAGAAGCATCAATTTAATGAAGAACTGCCTTGATCGATTGATCAGTGAAGAGTGTTATGGTATGCCCCTAAAAGTAGGGCCAAAATTTTCTGACTGTAATCAAAAGTGTGTAAGTTAATTTTTTTTAAGTTAGTGTACTTGATCTTTGCATCCCTCAAGATGGCTTATGTAGTAGATCGATCCTTGCACTTTTATCTCTTTCTTAATCAGGACTACTGCTAGGACAGTAGGAGAGACCGCCAGGTATAGGAATAATTCTTCTCTAGGCTCGGGCTTTGCCAACAGTGGAGGTGAATCGAGGTAGCTCTTGAGTTCTTCAAATGCATGTTGGTACTCTGCCGTCCAGAAGAAGTTCTTTGATTACTTGAGAACCTAGAAGAAGGACATACACCGCTCGATCGAATTTGAGATAAAGCGGTTTAAGGATGCCACCTTTTCAATCAGGCACTGAATTTTTTTTTATCAATTTTAGGGTGGTCATCTTTTGGATGGCCCGGATCTTCTCTGGATTAGCTTCGATTTTCCACCTTGAGACCATGAACCTCAAGAATTTTTTTAAGGTCACTTCGAAGGCACATTTAATCGGATTCAGTTTCATCTTATATCTTCGATGGACACTGAAGGTTTCTTCAAGATCGGTAATGTGACTGGATGAGGTCTGACTCTTGACAAGCATATCGTTCACGTAGACTTCATGTTGCGGTTGATCTACTCCTTGAAGATCTTATTAACTAGGCATTGATAGGTTGCACCTGCATTTTTAAGCCCAAAGGATATGATCCTATAACAATAAAGACCACAATCAGTAATAAAAGTAGTTTTCTCCTCGTCCTCTAGTACCATCCAGATTTGATTATAGTCGGAGAAGGCATCCATAAAGGTGAGGAGCTCATGGCCTGAGGTTGCGTTCACCAATTGATCAATTCTGGGCAAAGGATAGCTGTCCTTTGAGCAGACCTTATTTAGTTTCTTAAAGTTGATATACATTCTCCACTTGTCATTGGCCTTCCTGATTAGGACCACATTGGAGACCCAACTTGGGTAGTGGACTTTTTGGATGAACCCAACTTTGAGGAGCTTATCCACTTTTTTCACTATTGCCTTCTGCCTTTCTAGTGCATGACCCCAAATTTTCTCTTTCATGGGCCTGTACTTAGGATCGACGGTTAATCGATGTTTCATAACTTCGGCATCAATTCCTGATATGTCTACTAGGACCCAGGCGAAGACGTTAGCATTCTTTCATAAGAAGGCAATGAGTTGCTCTCGGACTTTATTTTCTAAGTTGGAGCCGATCTACACTGTATGCTCCATGCTTCCATCATTTGGAGGAATGGTTACAAGATCTTCCATGGGCTCATCCTGCCTCTCAATAAGATCATCGCGGACATCCAGCCAATCATTGGGCAAAAAGCATGATGGCTTCCCCTTTGTAAGGTGATGGAGTAGCAATGCCTGGCCAAAACTTGATCTCCCCTAATCTCCTCTATCATCCTACTTGTTGAAAACTTTATTTTCAAGTAGTAGATTGATACCACGGTCTGGAGTGCATTCAAACTAGATCAGCCAAGAATGGTATTGTAGGCATACGGGGCTTTTACTACCAAAAAGTCAACCTATGCCCTAGCTTGTTTTGGATATTGCTCTGCAGCCATAGATGGCATTATTATTCCTTTGACTGGCATAGCATCGTCAGTGAAGCCCACCAATGGAGAGTTCATAGATCCTAGGTGGTTATTGAATATAGACAGTTTAGAGTTCATAGGTCCATTATCTATCAAAATGCGACGTACATCATAGTCAGCAATATTTAAAGAGATTATAACCACATTATTATGTGGGAACTAGACCCCTTGCACTTTCTTATTGGTGAAAGTGATGGGCTCTTCAGTCCTCCACCTCTTCATAGGCTCCACTGATCCACTAGCTTTCTCTCGCCAAAGTCCTCCAAAGATGGTATTAATGATGCCGAGGGATGGCCAATCTTCTGGTTGCTCCTCCCTCCTTGATGGCTCTAGTTGTGGCAGCGCTCTTGACCGATCTTTCCTCATCTCTGATCAATGTCTCAAAAATCGACCTAGCTGATCCCGTCTGATGAGCTCCTTGATCTCGTCCTAAAGTTGAATGCATTCTTCAGTATCGTGACTGTGGTCACAATGATAAAAGCAAAATTTATTGGAATTGCACTTACCAAGGTGAGTGCGCATTCTTTCTGGCCTCGACAACTGCTTCCTAATTTTCATCAGCATCTGAATTTTTGGAGTGTTGAAGGGAGCATAGTTGTGAAACCTTCTAAGGGGGAGCCCCACCGTGCCTTTCTATCAGAACTTCTTTGTCTCCAAGTCGGAGAAGAGTTCAGACTCGTCTGCACTTGGGGAGAGTTTTGGAGTGCGACCGAGCTTCGTTCGGCTTTTCTTCAACTGCGGACATACTTGATTCGCTCGTCCGTCGCTCTCCGATGGCTTCACTATCCTTGGCCTTAAAGGCCTCTTCTGCTTGGGCATAATCTTCAACCCGAGATAGCATATCAGTAAAATTTTTGAGGTATTTCTTCTCGAGGGAGAACAGTAAATCATTCTTTTGAAGGCCATCCTTCAGTACGGTCATAGCAACAAATTGATCCAAATTACAGACCTCCAGTGCAGCAGTGTTGAACCGAGAGACATAAGCCCGAATGGACTCCCCTTTCTTTTGCTTAATGTTAATGAGGGAGTCTGAACCTCGATGGAAATGTCGATTGCTGATGAAATGAACCACGAATTGATGGCTCATCTGATCGAAAGAGAAGATGGTACTTAGCTTAAGAGCCAAGTGCCAGTTTCTGGCTGCTTCCTTCAAAGTGAATGAAAAAGCTCGGCATAGAATGGCATCTGGTGCACCATTGAGCAGCATCATTGTTCAGAAAGGCCTCCAGATGGTCGATCGGATCGGTAGTCCCATCTAGCTCTCGAACTAGGAGAGCTTGAAGTTCGATGGGATGGGTTTCTGCATAATTTTCTGAGAGAAAGGAGGGTCAGTGCAAATATCATTGCCATAGGAGGAGGGAGCATGATGGAGTTCTTCGATCCGTCGATTCATTTCCTATAGTTTCTGATCTAGAAGATCCTCACGATCATGAATCTCCAAAGTCTTCTGGTTGAATGGGGGTAGAGTTTCCCCGGAGGTTGAGTCATGATCAGAGCAAAGGCTCTCCATCCTTTGCTTCCTCTTTTTAGAGATCATCGGATGACTTACCTAAGTCAGTTGTCCCCAGATTGGATCCTAGAGTTTCGGAGAAACCTGCTCTAGCTGAATCAATGCTGGGGGCTGCTGTTGTATGGCTTGCACGCTTCAGTGAGGCCACGAACCTGCTGGACCAGCAGGTTAAACTACTCTGCATCCATCATTGCAGTTGGTGGAGCTCGAGATGTAGGAGATGAAATAGGGCGAGCAGATCTGAATGAGATCTGACCATGAAGGTGGTTGACCATCGGATTGAAGCCTTCCTAGGAGGCATCTTTGCTGGAAAAAAAACTCTGAATTGAAAGAAGAAAAATCTCTACTGGGCATCCCTTTAAGAATAAAAAAATATCAAGAATGAGAGGAGGTCCTTCCTCTAGCGTCAATCCTATTGGTGCAAAATCTGATTGTCACCGAAATCGAGGCTAGAGTCAGAGAAGATGAGGTCGTCGTCGATGACCTGCAAAATAAGTCTTGTCTGGAGTCGAAAGTGGTGGCTCCGGCAAAACCCTTCGACGATCAAGTCAGCTCTTTCGACCAACAGAAATGGAGTGCTTAGGAAGATTTTAGCAAAATTTTTAGAAAGAAATCAAGAGCTTCCAAAAGAAAGCATATCTGGAGGATCTCTTATATAGGCGGAGCCCATAACAAATTGATGGTAACAGTCATAACCATCTGATACTGGGTCGTTCGAGCCACGTGGAGTTTGTTATGGAGAGTGTTGTTCGTTGTCGTGACTTACCAATCAAGAGTGATGTTCGTTGGGGATTAATGGTCGAAGTTCGGATAAAGCTGCACTGGTGGTGAAGAGCTCCGAGTCACAATAGTTTCAGAGAAGTTCGGGCACCTTTAGGGTCACCTACATGTAGGTCGACTTATATTGTATTGAGAGCCAGACTTGCGCAGATAATGAGGTCCTTCTGGATGACCGCAGGGGGCTCGACCGAAAGAAATTTCTCTTATCGATTGGCGGAATCCGGCTACAAAGAGTGCGGAAGGCATGTGATCGAAGGAGTTTGGGAGGAGATCCAATCTGTAGAGAAGTCCGATTGAAGGAGAAATCCGGTAGGAGTTTGTCTATTGAAGGAGTTCGGCTGAAGGAGAAGTTCGGTAGAAGTTCGATTGGTGAAGAGATCCGAAAGAAGTTCGACTAGCGAAAAAGTCTGGAAGGAGATCGACTGATGGAGAGAAGTCCGAGAGAAATTTGACTGGCTCCCAAGCTGGTCAGGCTAGACTGCCTAGGAGACTGCTCTTACTATTCAAGTTCATCCGAAGGAGATCCAATGATAGGAGAGTGGTCGAGATCGCTTTGAGACTAAATATTTAGCCAAACTTCGACAGGAATAGGTTTATCCCCAACAATTAAGTTGCTTGTTTCTTTGCTAATATTAATTAGTAAAACTACGATATTAAATATATACAATTTTAGCATTATGTAAATCCATATTTTTATTTATTATATTTTGAGGTCAATAAGATAAATAAGAGTAAACTATATCCATATATGTAGAAATTGAGCTAGTTAAATTTAAACTAAATTTTGGACTGAATGGAGCCACTCATGAACAACTCATTCAACAAATAGCCCTAATATGAATTTTATGAGGATGGAGTCACAAGACATTCATATATCTTTTATATTTGCCAGAATTCCCTAGTCTCTACGGTTATACAATCCAACAGAGAAAAAACAATACGTATATCTAATAGGCCTTAGCATATCTGAGTAATTCAAATTTCCAAATAATCCCTTATGAAACATACTTTATTATTAACAAGTGCATTCTCTTGCGCCAATTTTCATCGTTGGAAGAAAGAACAATTAAAGTGCACTAATTTATAGGGAGCGTATCACAATCTATTTACATAAATAATAAAAAAAATTCAAATAATCAGAATAAGAATGATCCATCTCTCTTCTGATATGCATTGCACGTGTCTTAGGTTTTCTATAACATGATAGTATTCAATTTACCTCATTTTTTTTCAAAATCTTAACTAAATTTTCACGGGCACAAATGCCGAAGAACCTTAATCCCCTCTCAATCAGGACAGAGGGTAGAGTCACTGAAGAGAGAATCAGAGCCGTCCGTCTGGGAGGGCTGATTGGGTTTCCGTTACTTCCTTACACATCCCGTGGGCCCCAAGGCCGTCATCCATTCTCATGGGCGAGGACGGGAACGCTGCGGGGGCGCCCCGTACGAGGGCACGCCCACCCCGATCCGACGGCCTAGAACAGCCGAGGTTAACGTACGATTAGATCACAACCGACCAACCAACTACTTTAATGAAGAGCAAGAAAAAGACGCCGATGGACGCGTGCCAGATAGTTATCGACTGAACCCATCTGCTAGCTTGCAAACAGCAACCACCCACCCCACGCTCTCAAGATGACGTGGCACGTGGAAAGTGGACACGTGTAAAAAGTATGCCAGTTGGCATGGGCAACACTGGGGAGAATGCTGTGTATGCTGCTTGGGAGTGGATAGTGGATTCGGAGTGCAGTGGGCGCGTCCGACGTGGCCGACAGGTGGGATACCGCTGTCGGCGGTCGGATTGGGGTCTGGATGGGGGATTGTCAGCCGTCGATCTGCCGTGACGTAAGACACTGCTTTCGTCGTGCTCCTATAAGAGCATGGAGAGAAGAGAGAGAAACAGAGCTCACAGGGAGAGAGAGAGAGAGGCAAGAGGGAGAAGAGAGGCGTTTCGGGTTCGAGGGGTGGGGGAGGGGGAGCTTCGCGCTTTCCGTCCTTCGGATCGCTCTCATCGAGAGGGACAGGAGAGGACTCGGAGATCAACCGGGCGGCTCCTGAGCCGGCGCCGATTTCGAGGGGTATTTTTCTGATTTTCTCTCTGTTTTATGTTTTTCTCTCGTTATCTTCGTCTTTTTATCGAGTTTTCTTGGGAGATGGAGGTGTTTCACCGTTTCTTGGTCTAGTGAGTTTCGAGACTTCCTAAGGATCGGAAAGAACGAAAAAAGTTGTTCTTTTTTTTTTTTTATCGTTTTTTCTTCTTCTATGAGTTTTCGTGGGGATGCAGGTGTTTCACCGTTTCTTTGTCGCATGGATTTCGAGACTTCCTGAGGATCTGAAGGGATTTTTTTTTTTTGATTTTTTATCTATTTCTTCTTCTTTTTCTCTATTGAAATTTCTTCGGGGATGGAGGTGTTTCGTTTTCTGTTTCTTTGTTAAAAGCGTCTCAAGTTTTGCTATAGATCGAGAGAAAAGGAAAGGTTGGGTTTTCATGGTATTAAAAACAAAAAAAAGTTCGGTAGGTGAGAATTTTGGGAGGAGTGGGTGTGGAGATTGAAGTAAAAATCGATCTTTGTTTCGCTTTTATTGGTTTGGAGATTGGAAATGGTATCGTTTTCTTCCTTCCTTTTTCTGGACTTGGTGTACGGATGGGCAAGAGCCTTGCTTTTGGTGTAGATTAGAATAATGTTTATTTTTTTTTTAACAGTGTCCAAAAAATAAAGATCGAAGTTTGATTGGAGATTCGTCGGTTATTGGTCTGTTTTCCTTTTTTTTTTTCTTTACATTCCGAAAGATCCCGTGAATGTTTGGGTAAAAATTCTTTTCCTCTCTCTTTCTCTGTGCTTTAATGGATGGCAACGAGAACCAGATTCTTCTCTGGCTCACTGGACGAGGTCACCTTTCCCTTTTCCTCGTTTGTTTTTTGTCTTTCCTTTTTTTCTTACTCTTTACAGATATTTTTCTTCTTTCTGGTCTCAGTTTCCTCTCTGAAATCGATCTCAGATGATCGCGCTGGCTACCAGCGTCTCAGCAGCTGAGCCAAAAGAGAAATCCCGGCTTCCATCCTAAGGGATAGAAAAACATCTCCTTTGGACTAAAAATAGGTAAAAAACAAAGGTGCTCTCTTATTACTCCCCACCGGGCATCTCGCCTTTTACTTCGCTTTCTCCTTCACCCCCATTCGCGTGTTCTTTAAAACACAATGAATGCAGATATATTGATTAAAACCGATCCTAGAGTGCCATAAATTCTCTCCTTTTTTTTTGCCTCCTCTATCGTCAGATTCATTTGTGCGTGGTCTCGACTGACTTAGAGCTTGAAGGAGAAGAGAGAGAAGAAAGAGAAGGAGAAGATCTGATCGTTTGATTGATGTGGGTGGGGGTGGATCAGATATGGACAAGGAAAGATCTCGGGATTTGATGCTGCGAGGCAGAAGCTCGGCGAGCCGTCGGTTCTCGCCCGCAAGGCGACACCCAGTGCGCTCCTCCTCTCCCATCGGTACTTTGTTGCTTACCATCTTTAACTCTGTTCCCTTAAACCCCCAAAATACCCTTCTTCTCTTCCTTAATTTATACTTCCACAGAGGAAAGTTTGTTTCTTTTGTTCTTTTTCCCCGTCCTTTCTCCATTCAAATAAAGCCAAGAAAGCTTTTTGGTTTTATATAGTGAATTCCTTGTCCTTTTGTGTACTCTGTTTTTTTTCTGAAGAAAAATGGATCTTTTTTGGTAGAATTTTGAATTTGATTTGTTAGAGTTGAGCTTGCTCTGTTTTGGTTTGCAGTTTATAACAGCAATGATGGTGTAGATAGGGAGGGATATGGGAATGTGTTATCAAGTTGGAAAAAAGAGAAGGTCAGGGGCTCGAGGTCGCGTAACAATGAGGCAGAAGGCAAGGTGGGTGGTGGTGGGTCGGAGGGGGAGGAGGGGGATCCTTTTCGTCCACTACTTACCACCACCACCACCAACAGTGTCACTGCTCGGAAGAGAGTTAGACTCCATGGAAAGGTTGGATTTTTTTTCCCCTTCTGATGACATGATGACCAATTTTATATGCATCTTCTTTTTGTTATTGATGCAAAAGATGAGGTGCCCATCCATACATTTAGTTGCTAATGATTACAAGTTTTTTATGCTACAGACATCGGAAGATTGCGATGCTGTGGATCCTGCATCAGTGCCTAGAAAGTTACGATCAGGTATAAGAAAATGGAAAGAAATGCTCCCCAACATTCAATTACTTTTGACATTTTAAGAGAAATTTGACTCTAAGGATAACGCAGTCCCCTCCATAATATATCGAATTTAATGGTGTTATGAACTGCATTTTTCTTTTAGTTCTTCGGTAGGCTTAGTTATAAGGTGGTTAGGGAGCCATAATTGCAATAGTTTCAATCCAAAGGAATCTTTACTTCTTTGGTGAGGATTGTATATAAAAAGAGCTGGTAATGAGATATTAAATCTGTTACTAACAACTGTGGCGTTATTTATGCTGATATTTAGGGGTTGTGCTTGCTGCCTTTCTTAGTTTTTGCGGAGTTATGTATTTTTTTCACGTTTTTCAAATTATTTTGTGGCACGTGCAGACACTGTGCGGTTGAAGACTGTTATTTAAGTTTGTCTTGCAAAATCTTGGATCACAATCGTCTCTCTTATATATTGACATCAGTATGTTTATACTTCATTGTTCTTTTCTGCTTCAGCTATAAACAAACGCAGCAACCAATCGGCTTCTCCACCATTGCCAGATACAAGGAAGAAACGCCATCGTATCTCTAACGATACCCAGCTGCCCATTGATGAGAATAAGTCCGAACAAACTATGGTTGGTCATGCACTTTTTTTCCCATTTTATTACATTTCCATGTCTACGTATTTCAATTTATTTACTCTTGGATTTTTTTCTTAAAATAGTCAACTAACTCAATGACCAAAGATGAGGAGGAGGTTGCTGAGACTTTGTTTGCATTGGCCAATATGATGCCTATTTGCGAGCCAGTTGAGGACAAGGAAGACCAAAAGACATCAGAAGATATGTCGAACATAAATGCCACCGATTCTTCTCGTTTGGAAGGTTCAGTTCACCCTCTCTCCCCCTCCCCTGATGAAGATTTCTTTAGATTGCTAAAAATGTTTAGGATTTTTTTCTTTTTTCTTTTTTAACTATATTCAAGGAACTTAGTTTTTTATTTAGCAGCTTCAAAAGAAGAGGATGCAAATAATTCACAGCCATGTGTTGCTAATGAAGTGATAAATCTTGCTTCATGTTTGGGGGAACCTATTAGTGAAACTGCAAAGGCTGAACCTGCTTTGGAGCATCCTGTCACCATCACAGGAAGCCCAGCTATTGAGCAAGAACCGAACAAAGCTGCTAAATCTGATGTTCATTCAACTCTTCTTTTGTCTAAAATTGATCATGCAGAGAGCACATCTTCGATGAACGCCGCTAATTCATTAAAATCTTCTGGAGCTTCATCTCAGTGTTACTCTGGAACTCGGTAGGTAAATTTTATAACATACCATGCTTTACTAGGCTAGCTATTGGACCAGGAGTCCTTCATTCCAGATACTACTTTCCTGATTTTCCTTACTGGTGGAATTACTTGCAGATCGCTTCAACCGACACAAAATGATGCCCTTCCAGCTCTTCCTACGCAAAAACCAGATACTGTGCTTTGGCCGGTAATGCTTCTTTACCTGGAACTGATTGCAATTTGTATTAAATTTCTCTATGACTTGTGAAATGATTCCTTCTTTTTTTTTTTTTTCAGTTTGGATCCACTGGATCTGCTGCAGTGAAACATGAACTGCAGCCAGATAAGCAGAGAACTGACACTGGTTTAAATGTTGGGCATCGGGAAGGTATCAATTTTGTACCGGGAAAAAGATAATTCTTACATACAAAACACAATGAACTGCCTGTGTGTTGCTTCATATATCCTCTGACCATAGTTTAATTTATTTGCTTTATCAGAAATTGAACGTTCGGTGCGTCCTGGTTTGCCTAGTAGTACACAAGTGCCTCTGACAATGTAATTCCGCAAACCTTAGTTTTTGCTTCCACGTGGAACTCCTTGTGCACACTTTTCTCAGAATGGTAGGTTCTGTCATTGTCCATTGTCTAATAATTCAAATATTATTTGCCAGGTTGTCTACAAGTAAAACTGCAGCTTGGCCAGGATCTGCTAGTAGTACTGTTGGACTCAATTCAACTGGAAATGGTCTCCCTAGTGAAAAGGTGATATATGCCTCTTTTGCGCCATGTTTTTTCTTATCTCTAAAACTTTTGAAGGGAAGAAATGTGCATGAGAGGAATAGAGAGAAGCTCCTCTTGTGAACCCCAGCCTTTTTATTTTCATAGAAATAGGGTCATGTTTCAGATTCTTGTTCTTTGTAGTTAGAGGTCTCTTTTAACCCTTGTTTTTTAGGTCTTTCTTTGCATGCAAAAATCAGGTCATATCGCAGGGTGCCGTTAGCTTTATGGTCTTCTTAAGTCACAAATGCTACATTCACATGGAAGTTGAGGATGTGCACCTTCTCATAACAGATGGCATACCTTATACCAAGGCATGTGTCCATCGCATGACACATGGACCCCGCATGGATTTACAAATCGATCTCACTATCTGTTAGCATAAGTATAATGTTACTGCATCATTGCCTTTTAGCTATAACAGCATCTAGTTAGATACCTCGGTTTGATCTCCAGATGGTTTTAGAACTGGCGATCATATTTTGAACTTAAAGACATCAATCATCTTGTGATAGAGACATAACATGTCTATCAGTTTTTCTCTTTGAGTTGCTGTCGATTGTTTCTTATGGATAGAAAATCTGTTAATCCAAAATGGTCCATGTCACCGTTCCTTCTGATGCTTGGTCACATTTAATAGATCTCTCTTTTAACTTTATCAGAAAATTCACCTTTCTTTATATATTTGTTCGCCATGCAGCGTCCGGCGATGCCTCTTAATGTAATGTGGTTACGGAAAAGGTGCGCTACTCATGTATACTTAACCCATCTCATCCGGCACCATCAGAACATGGAGAGGAAGAGTTCACAGTCTGCCCCACCTAACCAGTCAAAATCTAAGGAGGGATCAAATATGAGGGCACCAGACTGCATGGCTTCTGCTGGAACGACTGGTTCCTTGATGGAGAGGAATATACATGAAGCCAGAATGCAAATGTTACATAGTGAAAGACTTCTCCGAGCTCAGCAGGCTTCCACATTATCCGAAACCTATGCTCCACAGAAGCAGGTAATAAGTAGTGTGATTGTCTTTCTATCCTCGTTTACTTGTGGCTGATTTTCTTATTGCTGATTTGGTATCATCCCGGCATTTTTCATCAGACTTGTGATTTTCTATCCTTGTCGGCTGGTGGTGAAAGCAGTAATCCCGGAAGCCGGGTCAAGTTATCCGGGCAGCCTCATTTTCCTTTCATGCATCCACAGGCCTCACACCATTCTGTTATGCCCTTTGGTTTCCCTCATGTTCCTCACATGACCCCTTATCCAGAAAAGCTCTCAGCTGCAGCTGCTCAACAGGTGCATTCCAGTCACTTTTTCTCTTGAATTCATCACAGTTTGGTGACTATTTATTTGCTTTTGGTTGTCTCTGTTCTCAGTTTTAACATCATCTCCATCACATAAGGTGCAAATGGCCAATTGGATTTCTGTAGGCATGAGGCCCTCCATAAATATGCTCTCCCTGTCTGAGCTCACCTTTCTAGATAAGGATAGAGTAAGATGGACACATAATAATGAAAGATGAGTGCATGTATCAGCTTACATGGATTTTTTTCAAAAATAAAAAACGAAATACCTTATGATACAACTTCTTGAAGGAATCACCACCATCAATCATGGCACCTAAAGCATGAACGTGTCACGTGCATGGCATGTGCCGAGTATGAGTAGATAGAAGCCATAATTTAGGGTTTCCTCTAGGGATACCTTGGTGGTGAAGCATATACGTTTGCAATTGATCTATTATAATATTGTCTAATGATGATAGAAATTCTTAGAAGGGATTTGATTTGATGACACACTTTATGCATGGGAAGCATAGTGTACCGTCCAAATCATCTGATTCCACTGCAAATATGATGGGGCTCATTGCTTGTCCTGTTATGCTTCCTATTAAATAATTTAGCATGGCATGTTGAAACTGCTTTTGTTTTTATATGGTTATTGTTGCAGCTACCACGGTACATGGGCAGCACATTCTATGGGCCACAGATGGTCCATGCAGGAGGCACAAGGCCAGCACAACATCAACATCAGCAGTCCATATGGCCCACCTATTTGGCCCACTATAGGCCCACAATGGGTGTCCCAGTGTGGCAGAATGGGAGGTTCCATGACATGTCCCGCCAGCTGCGCCTCTGTCCTCCGGCTTCGGCAGCAACCTCTCCTTCCCCTGCTATAGAGGCGCATGCTGGAGCCTATCACCCAATGAACCCCACACAACACCACCACCTTCATGTTAATCCCTCCTTGCCATCATCATCTATGACAAGGCATCAACTCGATGGTCTCCTCAATAATGGTGGATTCCGGCCCGAAGTTACATCATCACCGTTGCAGCAGCTGCTTTGCAATGCGCAACGGTCCTAGAGACCTCGAGGATAAGATGGATGAGGCTGGTCTGTTACATTTGTTCATCTCTGGTTCATACTTGTTGCTATATTTCACCACCATTTCCTCAGCCTTGAGATGGTCATTCTATGAGATAATTGTGGAGGGCTCCCAGTTTAAGCACCTTGAGAGCATCAAGGAGCGAGTCTGGTGCATGGAGAGCATGCCGGATGCATCAAACTGGCTGCTAGCTCAGCCACAGCCGCACTTTTGCATGGTATAGTGGAATTTTCAGTATCATTTTATAGCATAGATTAGATAGGAGAAAAGAATCAGTGTGATCGTTGCTGTGTAATTTAGCTTAAAATTTAGAATGTCTGTACTTTGTGATAGGTTCTATTGGAACCTCTTTTAGCGTTTGGAGATGTAGTGTGATGATGCCATGGCAACAAAGCTCAAAGCTATTGATGTTAGATGCCGTAGTCAATGGCAATGGTTGCTGGAGTTCATTGCGCTTCCTGAACTCCCATCGTCCCGAAGCAAGAGGTTGAATAGAGGAAGGCACGCCCCGTCTTCGTCTATAGTGTCCGCATGCTGATATGTTGCATTTATTTCTACTTTAGGGGCCGTGCTCTTTAGTCCTGGTGCTGATCCCTCTCAGGGAAAACTTGTTAAACCGTGCAAATGATTCCAATCTCTTCAAACTGAAGTGCATAGAAAGCCAAAAACTATAATGTGCATTGAGAATAGAATTAAACCAAACCAAGGCCTCTTCCTACTTGGAAGTTTCCATTCTCTGGAACGTAAAAAAGCCGAACTTTAGTACATCAAAGGTACAACTCGATGGTTACGATTAAAATATCCGTCAAAAGTCGAAGCTCTTCCAGGAAAATCACCTAGGTAAGCAAACAGAATATATATATATATATATTAATCAAAGTTGACGTTGAAGACTTACATTAATTCCAAATGATAGCGAGACTTTTTTAGGTGAGGAATTTGAACGTTTGTTTTCAAAGAATTAGAACGGTGAGTTCTTCTGACAGGCCCCTTTTTGATGCGTGCCGACTTGAAGACCGGTAGACGAGCACCCATCGTGGCTGTTGAGTTCTTCTTTCCCCTTATCACCTTTGCTGTGGCCGCCAAAATTACGTGCCACCTGGGGAGGCACAAAGATTACTGTGTAGGAAATTGTTTTGGTATTTGGAAATGCAGTGCTTCTTCATGGTGATAAGAGGAAAGAAAGACTAAATACAAAGCAAGTCCTTAATATAATATAGATATGCATGTTTTCTTACCGCGTAGGAAAGCAAAGAAACACTGCAGAGATCAAACATGGTCCATCATAATGGTGTTCACTTCAGTTTGATTTGTTTGGGATTATTCAATTACCCAGTTTAAGTGTAGTAGGAATTAATTCAGTGGTTCTTCCAGGCATCAACACCCTTTTGTTTTTTTTGTTTTTTTTTGCGTGCGTGTCTGTATGAATAAGAGAGAGAGAGAGAGAGAGAGAGAGAGAGAGAGAGAGAGAGAGCACTTCACAAAGGTTTGACAACTGAATACAGATAAATATCAACCACAAAGTACCAAGTCAAGAATTAGATGGCAATGTTCATGCATTTTATGGCTCCATACCAGTAACAAAACTGCTAGCACATGTAAAGAAGAAATTAAGGCAACCTTGACCAGTACAGCTTTCATGATAACATTCAGATGAGGTCAAAACAAGGTAAGAACATGAATTTATTACAGATTACCAAAATGGAATCATGACAAAGATCAGAGTTATAATCCTTTTGAATGGAGGAGCTGCCTCCAGGATCATCTTCGACTTCAAATGGATGGTCAAACAGCAACTTTCTTTGAAGTCACTGAGTTGACAATTGTGGCGAATTCTGGTCCCTGCAGAACCAACAAAAACAGCAATACTTATGTTCAGCTTGTTGTTAAACCAACTAAAAAATGTGCCGTGCACGTGTTTGCTCCAAGTTAAACTCACTCATTATAAATTATAAATGCATAAAATCATTATAAAAAATCATGAAATCACTCATTATACATTATAAAAATCAGCAACAATTATGATATTACAAAACCAGTAGAAAGTTTTAACCCAGTGCAGGCATAAGCTTACAACTTTGCGCCGGACCCAAAAACAAATCCTTGCATCAACTGGCACCTCAATGCTCACCCTTACAATTTAAAGTGATGAGGATGGAGAGCAAACCTACTGCTTACAATGTTTATCTGGAAGATTGAAATAAGGGAGATATCTCCTGTTGGTGCAGAAACTGATCGTCGTCAGATCCGGCTGGAGCAGAGGTGGACGAGATTGTCATCGGAGGCCTGTAAAACAAAGTCCCATCCGGAGCCGGTGGGGGGTGGCTCCGGTAGGACCCTTCGACGATCAAATCAGCTCTGATCAACAGGAATGAAGTGCTCGGAAATGAGTTCCGCAGATCTTAGAGAAGGAGAGGAGAGTTTAGAGCTTAGAGTTAGCGTATCTGGAGGGTCCTTTTTATAGACGGAGCTTAATTGATGGTGACTAATGGTGACGGCCATATCGCCTGATGGCGGGCCGCTCGAGGCTGCACGAAATTTGGTGCGGAGAGGATGGTATCGTCAGACCGATAGTGATAGTCATACCATCCGATAGTGGTGGGCTGCTCGAGGTCTGGCGAAGTCAGTCACGGAGGAGTACGCCTGTAGCATCGCCTATGGCAGACTGATGGCGACCGTTCGTCCAGATTTAATAGTTGTGGCTCTGAGAAAGCAGGCATTGATCGATGGACTTCGATACGTATCAATTCCAGAGGAGTTCGGATTCCTAGAGGAGTTCGACCGAGGGAAAGCTTGAAAGGAATTTGGCTCCCGTAGGCGTCTGGCTGGAGGAGTGCGGCTAAGACCCACCCGCTGAAGCTCTTCCGTGGCTACCGATTGTGTTAAGCCGAGCATCGAACCGAACTTCGGCAAGAGCAGGGTTCATCCCCAACAATAGTCGCCCCCACTTCCAAGTTCGAAACTCGAAGGAAGGGAGTGCAGAAAAGGTGACTGCCGAAGTCCTCTTCTGGGCTCCGTGCTGGTTCAGATTGAAGCTCGGAGGAGATCTCATCTCCAGCCAAAGTTAATGTTGAAGTTGAAGCCCGGGGGAGATCTCATCTCCCGTCGAGGTTGAAGTAGATCTTGCCTCCTGCGGTCGAGGTCAGAGGTTGAGCTCCTCAGGGGCGATATTGTCACTAACAGCCGAGACTGACTCGAGGGAGATCTCTCCTGCAGCCGAAATCGGCTCGGGGGAGATCTCATTTCCTGCAGCTGAGGTTAATACGGATGCTCGGAAGAAATCTGATCTCAGGGCGACGTTGTCTCCGATCTTATCTCTGGCCGAGGTTGTCTCGGACGCTCTGGCCGAGGTTGTCTCGGACACTCTGGCCGAGATCTTATCTCTGACCGAGGTTGTCTCGGACGCTTTGACCAAGGTTATCTCTGATTTTATCTCTAGTCGAGGTTGTCTCGATTGCTCGAAAGAGATCTTATCTCTAGTCGAGATTGTCTCGGATGCTCTGACCAAGATTGTTTCGGTCGCTCGAAAGAGATCTCATCTCTAGCCGAGGTTGACTCGGTCACTCGGGAGAGATCTTATCTCTGGCTGAGGTTGTCGCGGTCGCTCGGGAGAGATCTTATCTCTGGCTGAGGGTGAAGGTCTTTGACCTGCTCGTGTTAGGACGAGATTCTCCTTCTGTTCCTAATACGGCAACTATTGACTGCTTCTTTCCTGTCATCATATAGTTTTTGCACCCAGAAACAATATTATTGAAAGAAAAGAATTTTATTGAAAGGAAGTTACTGACAGCGCATCCCCGAATTCTTTATGTTTCAGGGTCGTGGGGGCGTTGTTCCTCCGTGTTTCTTCAGGCAATAAGCTCCAACCGGACGACCTCCTCTGGCCTTCTCAATTTGGAGCAAGCTTCTCTTGGCTTTGACGCTGGAAGATGACGAATCGTCGAAGTACCAAGCTCCTTCCAGGGTTAACGTTGATGACGCCGTGAGGCGGCCAACCTCCTTGTCGTTTCTGGCTATGGCAGCGCCCTTGGCCAATCTTCTCTTGCTTCAGACTGGCGTCGAAGGAATTTACCCAGCCGCCTCTTTCTGACGAGCTCCTCAATTTCATCTTGCAGCTGAATGCATTCCTCAGTGTCGTGGCCGTGGTCGCGATGGTAGAGGCAGTACTTGCTTTGATCGCGCTTGTTTGGGGGAGATCGTAATCCTTCTGGTCTTGGTAGCTGGTTCTTAACTTCCGTGAGAATTTGAGTTCGAGGAGCGTTGCAGGGAGCGTAGTCGCGGAACCTTTTGGGAGGAGGACTTCTTCGCGCCCTTCTGTCAGGACTTCCTTGGTGGCGAGCTCGAGGTGTTCGGGCCTTGCTTGCGCTGGGGAGGTCATAAGCGCGGCCGAACTTCATTCCGTTCTTTTGTGAAACCTTCTGTGGGAGAACTTCATGCCTCTTTGTCGGAGCTTCCTTGATGACGAGCTCAAGGGGGAGTTCGGCGGCCTCACTCACGCCGAACTTTCATTCCACCCTTTAGTAAAACCTTCTAGGGGAGAACTTCCATTCTGTTTCTCCTCCCTAAGGGCGATTGGCATGCTAGGCCAAATGCTCTTCCTTAAAGCCGGTTCCTGACATCCTCATGGCAGGTTTGCTGGCAAAGTCTCCGCCGGAAGCTGTCGCACGGCCTGCATCGTCTCGACGGGGCCACGAACCTACTGGACCAGCAAGTTGAACTACTCCACATCTACGGTGGCTTCAGGTGGAACCTAAACTGCCAGGGCTGAAACGGTAGCAGATGAACCTGGCAGGAAGGCTGCCGATCGTCGAGTCGAAGCTCTCCTGGAGGTATTTTCTCTTCGGAATAGCACTCTGGAGAGGAAGAAAAGAGATCTCTAGAGAGGGAAGAGAGAAATCGTCGTCAAGCTCTCTTTTAATAATAAGGAAACCTCGGAGGTTCGCGCCCCTCTTTCTAGCGCCAATCTATTGGTGCAGAAACTGATCGTCGTCGGATCCAGCTGGAGCGGAGGTGGACGAGGTCGCCGCCGGAGATCTGCAAAACAAAGTTCCATCTGGAGCCGGTGGGGGGTGGCTCCGGCAGGACCCTCCGACGATCAAGTCAGCTTTGGCCAACAGGAATGGAGTGCTCGAGAATGAGTTCCGCAGAGCTTAGAGAAGGAGAGGAGAGTTTAGAGCTTAGAGTTAGCATATCTGGAGGGTCCTTTTTATAGGCGGAGCTTGATTGATGGTGACTGATGGTGACGGCCATACCGTCTGGTGGCGGGCCGCTCGAGGCTACACGGAGTTTGGTGCGGAGAGGATGGTATCGTCAGACCGATAGTGACAGCCATACCGTCCGATAGTGGTGGGCTGCTCGAGGTCTGGCGAAGTCAGTCATGAAGGAGTGCGCCTATAGCGTCGCCTATGGCAGACTGATGGCGACCATTCGTCCAGATTTAATAGCCATGGCTCTGAGAAAGTAGGCATTGATCGGTGGACTTCGGTACGTATCAATTCCAAAGGAGTTCAGACTCCTAGAGGAGTTCGACCGAGGGGAAGCTCGGAAAAAGTTCGGCTCTCGTAGGCATCTGGCTGGAGGAGTGCGGCTAAAACCCACCTGCTAAAGCTCTTCCATGGCTACCGGTTGCGTTAAGCTGAGCATCGAACCGAACTTCAGCAGGAGCGGGGTTCATCCCCAACATCTCCCATTGTGTTTACCTACCGCTTACAATGTTGCTTGCTTGGTTACAGATGAGGAAGAATGTGCCCTTTTAGATTGCCCCTCTGATATGCAGTTGTTTCTTTTCACAATGGTAATCAAACTTAGAATTTTTGTTTCTTAAGAAAAAGGCAATCAAACAACCCTACAGCTTTTAGTGCATAACTTATATATGATAGGTACTTCGAACTTTTTAAAATAATGTCCATATTTGTTTTTATCGGTATATACAAAGTTAAGGAACAAGGTTGCTAAACTAATCCTAAGAAAGGGATCTCATCAACTCAACATTTCTCAGTATACAGAAAAGAGTAGCAATTAGCTTGTTGTTTTATATAGCTTATTATTTTGTCTAATAGATCATGTTCATATGAATTATACAAGACTACAAAAGAATTATCCTACATCATGTTCAATTGCAAGAAATGAAAAAACAAATCCATCTCTTAAGAGGCATACGAATTATATAAGACTAGATGAACATATGGGTTTGGTACAAGTAGGATCTATAGAGGAATTTGCTTTTCATTATTTAGTAATACAACGAAAATTCAAGGAGCAAGAACCAAGGAGAAAACAGGTGATTAAAATCTTCTTGTGAATAGCAGCAGTGCCCCATGAGCATACCTTTAAAGATGCACCTCCAACAAGAAATCCATCAATATCTCCTTGCTTTGCAAGTTCTGAACAATTGCTCCCATTCACAGAACCTGTAAAACAGAGCATCAATTCAACTCTATATCTTTATGAGCAAATAAAATTAGAAAGCACCCAAATATTGAATATAAAACCATCATTACATACAGTAAGATCACTAAATCCTAGGAGATGAAGCTCCAGGTTAGCATACATGCAAATTCCTCTTGGTATCATACCATAAGGATATGTATAGCCACCAGTTAATTAAATAGGTTGACATGCAATATACAGTTATCGAATATGAGGAGAATAAGTTCATATATTAGTTTCTGCGGGACACAAAAACACAGGTGCACAATGAGTCACCAACATTACAGAATTGTTCATAAGCAAAGTTTGGCACTCAATTCTCTAGGGAATATCAAGTTAAACTCTGCCAGAACTTATTCTGCATATGCTTACATAACAGCATATAATGTTAATACATTTCTTGGAACCAAGTGCCACATTTTTTTCTCTTGAACATCTCTCATCAACCTCCCCTTTTCCTCACCGAGTAGAAAGAAAGAAAAATAAAAATAGTTAGAAAGAGAAGAAAATTATGAGGTGGATACACTAAGAAGGGTTTTTTCCCTGCACGCAAAGAGGGGGGCGGGGGTTGGAGGAAGAAGGGAAGAAAAGAAAGGAGCTGAATAAACTCATCCCATTGGAGTGCTAACAAGGTGTTACATAAACTTTGCTATCTGTATGTCAAGAATTCATATAGATGAAGAAACTTCATTTGGTTTTCTTCATTTACTTTTCTTTCTGCACAAGCACCTGGGGGACGATCACAATTTTTCCCTAGAAAGTGCAGAGTTTGTAGTTCTACTCGAGAAAATCACAAACTTACCAACAAATAAAATTTATCAATTGCTAACCAAGGATTTGAGTGCTGAGTACTGTTGCATGCCATGCCAACAGGGTGTTTGCAGTGGGCAAACATGTGCCAGGCTTAGGAACTGACCGAACCCAAGGTGTTTGTATCACAAAGTACTGATGCAGGAAGATCTGGCTCGGGTCAATATGGCTCAGAACTGGGCCATTTTTCTATCGACAAAAAAAGAAAAAAGAGAAGAAAAGAAAAAAAAAGGAAAAACCTTTTTAGGGGCACCTATGTCACACCCATCAGCACTGGAACTTGAATCCTTACAACCACCACCTCCCTGATCAAACCACTAAAACTGCATAATGAAAAAGTTCCTTGACTAAGGTTACCAAACTAAGACAAAATGTGACATATTTTAGAATTGTATCATGTCATAGTAATAGGTTTGCAAATAAGGTATATAAGGAAATCTTTATGGCAATGGACAAATTTATAGTAGCAAACAATTACCTCCATAGATAATACGAGTACTAGATGCAACCTCAGCTGAAATGTTCTTCTTGAACCAATCACGAACAGCAACATGCACTTCCTGAGCCTGTTCAGGAGTAGCCACTTTTCCAGTGCCAATAGCCCATACAGGCTCATATGCAATCACAACATTTTCCCAGCTTGTAATACTATCTGAAAGAAATAATGAACGAGAAGACATATCAGAAATTATAACTCCTATCCTTCTGCAGCAACATGTACAAAGTTGCAACATGAAAAACCTAACAACATAGTTAGCCCTAAATATGAATGCTTCGAATGGGGATTCACAAAGATGGCATCATATAGTTGAGATATGGCATGATGGTTATAGTTATGGAAATACAAAGCAAACAACTTACCTGCAAAAGCCTGCATCTGCTGAAAACAGACATCAAAAGTTTTTCCTGCTTCTCTTTCTTCTAACTTCTCTCCTATACACGCAATAACCTTAAGATTCTGGCTCAGGGCATATGAAGTCTTTTTCCCAATAAACTGAAAGTAAAAAAAGTGCTTTTATTCGTTACAAACTTGAGTTAAGTCAGACAAGTGAATATTAAATCCCTGACCTTGTTTCACTAAATACATGACAAGGGTTATTGACTATTTAATATGTCAAAAGCATTTAGGTATTAATTCTCTAACTGGAACCTGGTCATCTTCACCAAGGGTTATTGACTATTTAATATGTCAAAAGCATTTAGGTATCAATTCTCTAACTGGAACCTGGTCATCTTCACCAATAATATGTCTGCGCTCAGAATGTCCAAGAATAACCCACTTGCACCCCATATCCATCAGTTGCTCTGCACTGTACATAGTGAATTGAAATTTAGCAACTGCATGATGGCATAGCTAAATGACCCAAGAAATTAGTTTGTTAGAAGAATCAGAAGACAATGAGAAAATGGCTACAAGCAAATTAGAGAAAGAAAATATTAGTTATCTGTCAATGGATAAAGATATCTTAAACTAGTACATAACGCAGAGAAATACTTCAACTTGCATTCTAATCTCCATTATCATAATGCATGGCCAGATGAGGTAAAGGTAATATCAAAAGATGTGTGTTTATGTCTGCTGATATTTTAAATGCTAATGAGCAGCGAGGCACAAATTTATGCCTTCGAAAACTCTCGAGAAATTTAAATTGCCAGGTGGATGTGATAAAAAATCCAGTTAAGTCATCCACACTCCATTTTAACCAAACTTTCCTGATAACAGAGCCTTGATCCTTATATCACCACTCAAGACAGGGACAGACTGTCCCATACGCAAAATTGCTTCCATGCTCAGTTGTTGCAAACCTGATATATGTGAAATGGACAAAGCAGTGAAGAAATTTATTAAGACCATCTGAGAGAACTTGGTGCAGATCTATATTTATTCTTTGAAAAATAGAAGCGAAGCACCAGTTATATTTAGGAATAACCATCAGTCATCCATTAAAACTAGTAAGGCTGCAAGTGCATTGCACAATCCCCGTGTGCATGAAAGAACATAAAGAATATAAAGAAAAATAATTTTAGCATTAAGATGTATCAAAAATATTGTTATGTTGCATTACAGTTACCTTTCTTATAATTATAATCATATTTTTAAGGGATGCACATCAATGGAATAACAAACATGTTTTAAAAAAAAAAAAAAATACGGGAACAAAAAAAAATGCCAAACAAGCTCTATGATTCAAAAAATTATAACATAGGAAGTCAGCAATGCTGAACGAGCCATAGAAACAAGTTTATGCTGTTTCCACAGAAAAAAGAAACAGATATGGAGAAAGTACAAGTTTCCAGTTACCGAGACCTTATTTCTCCAGTGAATGCTCCACCTTTTCCAACCCAACAATTCTGAGCAGAAATATCAATACGATCTGTCAATAAATTGTTCACCTGGTCAATGTAGATAAATGGTGGTGCTACGACCACATCTGCATTTACCAACATGAAAAAAGAAGTCAGGAGACCTTACAGAATTAAATTGATAGATGCTCACAAAAAAAGTCATGTTACAGTAAACATTCATAAAATTATGCAAATTAAGAATTTATTAGTCTTAGGAGAGTTCACATGCAATATATTAGATTTAGAAGTATTAATCACAGAGCTAGCATAATGTGCATAATCAAACTAGCGTTTCAAGTAATGCTGAGTGAGCTCACTGTAAGCATGGCTTTCCACATCTGAGATCTCAACCAAGATATCAATATTCATTGGTATCAAGCAATTCACCGATACAATAATTGGCTTATTATATGATCACATTCTTGTTCTATTAACATTTTTATATTTCAGTTATTATACAATGGCCAAGATATTGAGATCTATCTCAGTGATTTTAGAATTCTTCAGCCTTCCTTTTTAACTGAGCTAAACTGACATGAACATCTTTTATTGGACATGTGCCAAGATAACCGAGATTTCGGAGATTAAAAACTTCTATTGTAAATAAAAGGCCTACTCCATTGTTGTTGAATGTTGAAGCAACATAAAGACAGTAAAGAGAAACAAATCAGCTTACCAACATCATTTTCCAGTTTGGCATTGTTTAAGTCAGCAACAAGTTTGCTAATAGAGTCCTTCGTTCCATTCTAATGAGAAAAAAGGAAAAAAAAAAAAACAAATTAGGTGAAATAGTAGATTTACAAACAACATCTTACCAACAAACAAAAACTACAGTAAAAAAGAAGTTAATCTTGGAAAAAACTGAGGGGAAATGATAGTCAAATTTCAAAATTTATCGAAGTCAAGGTAACATGAATTATAAAGATTAATTTATATAACTTCAAACATCATGAAATGAGTGGGGAACTTGAAAGTCACATATATGTAAGCGCATGATTCAAGATTAGCTAGAATGGTAGCAAAATACCATGACACCTTTCTACAAACAAATGAATAAGAAACAGAACATGATATTTGATAAACCATGCAAGTTCAACTGTTTATGCTTTATGCATTTTACTCTAGGAAGCAATGTACTAGGTCATGCTACTACATCACTCAATTTGTATATGGTTCAGAAAAATTTACACAAATTACTTTTATGGCTATGGTTACTGCTCTAAAGTATAATAAAAATTTAAAGAAGCTTGTCTCGAGAATATATGCAGTCCTTGATAGAAATGTACATGAAAAGAACCATAAGCTATGCAGGACACACAAATAGTCACAATAGAATTAATTAGACAATTATTAGTCAATACACTTGGTCCGTTCTCCATGAGGATCGTGCTGTCAAATTTTTATGTCCTCCAGGTGGTAGAACCTTTTAGTATGTTATTGCTTTGATGAGAAACAACTTTCATTTAAAAATATATGTTAATGATTCTGTTATTCTGCCTGGATTACATGGCATATATAAACATTATTAATTATCACAGCTTTAAATAAGTTGTAAATTTATCATGAACAACTAATTTCTAGTTAAGTCATGTTTCCTTGTTCTAAATCCAAAATCAACAACCACATATCTAGTTGTATGCATCACTCTCTATTACCATCTTAGTTCTTCTCGCTCAGATTTACCATGACTAGTAGGCCCCCTAGAATGCCTAGTCTCCAAAACATTTCATTCCAAAGAGATTTTTGTGTGCATATGAAGAGTTGCATCGTTGCATGATCCTCTTATTCAGCTTTCCCATCCTCACATATCGCAGAGTTAGAACTGAGAAAAAATGTGATTTCATATACCTTGATGGTGAACTCTCGATATAACTAATTTCTGTATCTAAGAATAAATTGAAGTTGAGCAGAGCATAAACTAATGTCTCTTTAACAGCAAAAATTATTATATGATTTTTTGAATATGAGTTAACTTCCCGCATAAATTTCCCAAGTCCATCACTACTGCCGCTGTCATGCATGCGTGCAATCCCAGTATTGCAAAGCTGATCTCATCATATCAGGTATTGATAACACATGTCCAAGCTCATTTTCTATGCTACGAGCTCTGTTAAATAAACAACAACTTTCCTCTCTTCTACTTACAAGAGATCTTCTAGTGATCAATTAGCTCCTGGCAGAATTGGCTCTCAGTAAAAGGAAAAAGAAAGAAAAGAATGAAATAGAATATAACAAGAATTTATACTTACGCATTTCCAGTTTCCTCCAACAAAAAACTGCAAGCACAAGAAAAAGAAAGTATTAGAACAAAAAAGATTATCAGGATTTAAATTTCTTGTGAAACAGTTGTCTTCATATATGATGTAAAACAATGAAAATTTAAATAATACCTCTTAAAATATAAGAAAACATGAAAAGAAATAAACTTCATCGATCATATATCCAGTCATGTCACCACAAGCAGGAACTTTAACATACTACTAATGTTAGAATTATTTGATTGAATAAGTAATTTTAATTACATTAATTGCAGTATAATTCTGGAATTCATCTAAGAAAGTTATTTCCGATATTCCAAGAATTTTGGAATTGCGGGATCCCGGTCTCTCCAACTCCTCCATCCTCTGGCCTCCTCATTTAGTGGCCAACCATCTAATCAAGTCATAAAGTAGCTTGCTTTATCACAATATGAATTTTTTCATATCAAATGTTACAATTGCAGGATACCAATCTCTCCAACTCCATCATCTGGCCTCCTCATTTAGAGGCCAACCATCTAATCAAGTTACCAGGTGTCTTGCTTTATCATGATATAAAGTTTTCATATGAACTATTACTACCTGACAATACTTGCCACTTAAAGCCATTGACATGGTATAAATCCTCTGTACCTTGGTGGAGGGTACCCATCAGCAAGTATCACAAAACATCAATGCACAGCCTAATGGTATTTGATTAATAAACCACCACGCCTGGTGATATTCTCTCAGCATGATCAAGTCCTCATTAATAGATTCCAGTGTCAATATAATACTGACTACGTATTCCTCAGATGTTTGTTGTTTAAAATCCACATTATTTTTTTCATAAATTTGAAACAGCCAAAGTCGTTCCTGTATTCACATAGAGACATATTCATTAAATACATAAATCCAGAACCAAACTCCATGAAGATATTACATAATTTCGAAATAAAAAAGAAAGGCTTTTATATTACAGTCCAATATACTCTACCCTCCAAAACATTCTAAGAATCTATCAGATCCATTAACTTATTACAGTCTTTGCTTGAAACAACCACCACTGTAATCGTTCTCCCAAACTAATAAACAAACTCAAACGATAAAGACTGCTAAGACTACTGCCAATCTAAATCAACCATGAAAGCTAAAAATTAGGGATTTGCTAACAGTATATACGAAACGTTTCACTTAAATCATTAACAAAAAATTCAGATGTAAATCTAATCTGACTTAATCCGGTTCAAAGATTATTTGCCCAAAACGAATGCCAACAGAAGACCAAAAGGGTAAAAAATCAAAATAAGAAGGGATCAGGAATCACCTTTCCGGTTCCGGCCATGGCGACGACTCCTCTGGGAGCTCTTCGAGCAGAGAAGAGGCGGCGTCGAGAGCTAACGCCATGGAAGAAGAGGGTGGAGGACAAGCAGGAGGCACGCTCGCACTCAACGGCGAGGCCCGAGAACTGGGGTACCAGAGATGACGCCGCCGCCATTGCCTTCGTCCCTTGCTCTACCTCCTCTCCCTCCCTCTCTCTCTCTCTCTCTGCGTGTCTTTCGACCACACCAACCACCGTGAAGCGAAAAAAAAAGATATTATCCTATTTATCTTTTTCTACTTCGCCTACGGAGAGATTTTTCCGAGAGATTTTTCCGAATTTGGAGCGACAAGGGAAAGTACTAAATTTATTGGATCACGCCGGAGGCTGCCTTCATTGGACACGTATTTCGGAGAATCCGGCAAGTTGGGATACGAGGAATGTTATGAGTCGCCGATTCTATTGATCCGAAAGTTTCTTTGACACGTGGCATAGATTCATTGCCCCAAGTTCTCGCCCTGTCAGCAGTTTGGGCCCCATGCGTTTGCCGTGTGTGTGAAACGGAGTGCGCCAGGACATTTTCGCTGCTTGATGGGGATGGCACAGTGCACAGCGGCAGCACTTAATGGGACTGGACTTAGCATGCCACGTGGAAGAATGTGATTGGCGGAATTCACGTGGCTGACCCAATAATCTTGTGCGAGCGGCTGGAAAGCGCTGTGATGCGAAGTTTGGGCAATCGGGCCGCACAGCGTTTCCCTCGGTCAGCAGAAAAGTTGTTCGCCGTTTCGGGTATTGCAGCTGTGGAAGCCTGGTGGGAAGGAGAATGTCGCCGCAGCCGGATTGAATTTTTGCTGTGGGAAAAGATTGAGAGACGTAAAGCGGAACCCTGAAAAGGCGCCCATTCGTCATCATGCAGGCTAGTGGCTTGTCTGAAATCATAGTAACCATGTACGAGATTAAAGTTACGGGTTACACGTTGGGTTTCTTTTCGCGTGTCTACGTAAAAAGGGGTTACGTCGTGCATTGACCGGTTGATGAGAACACAAAAGCGACCGTTAGGGGGACACGACGATAACGGAGATGATGAGAAAGACGAAACGAGGGTTTCAAGCTGCGGTTCCCTCGATCCTACGTGACTTCATCGGACGAGGGTTCATGTTGCTACCCTAGCAAAAAATTCCAAACATGCTTCACCTTTCGGTGCCACTTGGAAAGTAAAGAGATGCGACGTTGGAAGATAGGAAAAAAACCATATAAGATGATGGTGGAGGGCTAATTGTCGTGATCCGGCCTTCGAGCCTCCTTTCCAAAATAAAACTTGCTCGGTACTGAAATTCAAGCTTTCAGATCAAACTAAAATCATTTTTTCTTTGATTGCAATGTTGAAGAAGAAGATAGAGAGCAAGAAGGAGGAGATGATGAAGTGAGGAGAATGCGAATAGATAGCGAGGAGGCAGAAAGGAGCGGTCTTAGCGATGCCGCCGCCTCCTTCTCCAAGGCCCTTCTAATTGTAATGAAAGGAGGTTACAAATACGATGGATCAGAAATGAATGCGATAGGGATAGAAAACAACAATTGAAACTATTGAGGATATTGAAAATAGTAAAATTATATAATATATAATATATTTATTAATATAAAATTTATATAGTCAGGTTCAGGTTGGATTGATAAAAATTTGAGTCTGATCTATTTAAAAGATAAGCTTGATTTTTAGATTTGATCTGATTCACCGAGTTGAAAAAATAAGCTTAAGCTAATTTTAAAGGTTGGTGGGCCGCCTAAGATATAAGCAAATTTATTCGGAAGAAAAATATTTTGTGCACTATGTGGTGATTGGCATGCATGCGAGACCGAAAGAAAAAAAAATTTTTTTAGAGCACCGCACTCCGATCCAACATGCACATCAATCACCGTATGTGGTGCAGCTCCACATACGAAATACAATATAATCATATAATATAATTTTTTAAATATTTTATTTTAATATATAAGTATTATATAATATTAAATTACTAGCAATATACAACATGATACACCATTGCTGATACATTAGTAATATTTTTATACTAATCATATGATACTTTTTTAAAAATATTATATAATTATGATAATGTATTATCATATTTACACATCATAGTGTGGTATAATACTACAATGTAGCTTTAGTTTAAAACTATAATGATAAACTATCAAATAATCATAACATGTTAATGTTCTATATCAACATTATGTTCAGATTAATATATTAAGCATCTATTTAATCGATATCATATCACAGTGTAAAAACTTAATAATGTAAAGTTCAAATAAAATATAGAATAGGAATTCTTATATACAATAAATTATATATGCCACATTATATTGCAATGCTATGACAATCATATGCTGTATGTTTTTATAAATGTGCCATCTAAATATATATTATTACACATGATAATATCAGTATATCGTGTTACAATAAAATTAACGTATTATGTTATTAATATATTAAATAAATAATATATTATATATTATAGTATATCTTATGCATTAAAATATCAAATCTCTATTCATTCATTATATCTATTATCATGAAAAATCAAATATTTATTGAAATCGATATTTTGCATATTTATATTACACTCCCCTCTAGCAAATTAAAATTGACCACAAGCTCAGAGCAGTTTTTAGTTTATTTAGTTATTGAATCCACCGGAAACTGTGCGCTTGCTCATCATTTAACCTTATCAATCAATAAAACAAACAGCACCGTCTGATTCGTGCGGAAAGTCAACATCATGGCGCCAGCAAGCGTTCATACCGTTGGATCCATAAGCCGCTGTGTTATATATATGATTCGAAGCATTTCCGGGTTCGAGTCCCCACTGCGCCATTCGTTGTTTCCCGGGCCGGACCACCGGTGTGGAGTTTTGGGTTTCCTGTTGCGGGTCGAGACCAAAACAGCTTACAAAATTTTCTCCAGCCCTTTGTCCACCCCTGCCATCGACTCCCAGCTCCGAGCCATGGAGATTAGGGTTTTTTCCTTCCTGGTCGCGCTTCTCCTCCTTGCTTCTCCAATCATCCAAGGTATTCCCCCTCTCTCTGCATCCCCCGATCTCTCACTCCGAATCAATCCGGCTTCCTGCTTCTGATCTCGATCCATCTCGATCTTTCGGGCTATTTGGTTATATTGTAACATGTTTTTTTTGTCCATTCAGTAAATTATATGATCGTTCTGCTAAAAGCTTATATACATATATTTTTTCCAAAAGAATCCTTTGGCTGATTGGTTCTATCAATTGAAGTGTTAGATCTGATATATTTAGAATATTATTACATTCGTATAACGTTATTTTACTCCGCTTGATATCTGTTGATTATCATGATGGCATGACATCTGTGTCCGAAGTAGAATAAGGTCGTTTTAGGAAGACAAGTATAAAGAGAGGATTGCAAAGAGGAGAAAAAGGTGACCTTTAAATTCGGGGAATTTGATAATTTGTTGCATAAAAAGACTAGTATGCAAGAGAGCTTCTGGTTACAATTTGATTTCTAATAAGTTATTGATTGCTACAGTGCGTTGATCTAAAGCTACTCTTTCAGTGTGTTGTTGTTAATTCAGTTCGAGGTGTTCATTGATCATGAAGACAGAATACAGGAACCTGAAAATTCGATATCTTAGATGTTTTCTACTAATATTCTGTTTTTGTCATATATGGTTCTTTTCGTGTTTCAGGGTGACAATTTATTAGGACAAAATTCGAGAAGATGCTTACATATTTGAGGGTAGATCCCTTTTTAGCTTGTGAACTATGAGAAATGCTGATTTTAGCATGTGTTGTTGGAGAATTTGGATGAAACCAAAATGAAAAAGGAATGTTAAAATTCAGCCCATATTTAATAATGCCCCCTGGATTTTGTCTGGATGTAAATCTATAACTGGTAGTAGTTATATTTTGATTTTTACTTCGTTCACAGTGGTGGTAGTATTGTTGTTTGAGACATGGATGCGTTGGTACTCTATCTTTCTGTTCTTTTAACGTCCTCGTTCTAATTGCAAGAGTGTTATTCTTCCTTTTCATTTTTTTAACTTACATTTTCATTGCTCCTTTTGGTATCTTCTTTTCATTTCTCCCCCACTTTTAAGTGGAAGCTTTTTTTTTTCTGATGTTTCTTTAAGTAGTATCTTTTATTTTGTCAGAATGGTTAGGTAGTCCCTTCCCCTTTTTTCACTGTTTCGTATAGTCTGTTCGATTTCCTACATATTGCAGTGGGACAGCCCTTCTCGGTTTAAAATTATTTCGTGGGTTTACTTAAGGAATTTATGGTGGTTAACGAACCAAAAAAACTTTGTGACTAAGGAGGTTAGTGGTTTGCTAGAACTATAGATAGGGCCGAAATTGGATTGGATATGCATCGAATATCAGCATATCCATATCCATTTTTTTTTTTTGTTTGATGAATACAAATACGGAGACAGATGTTAGTCGGGGGAAAAAATCATATCCATATTTATTTTAAATGGATATTGATACAAATTAGGTATTGAATATGGAAATCAATGTGGATATAACTTAGATAATTAAACTTTATGATTATAGAATCAAAACATTACAAGTGGAAGTAAATCAAGTTAATAGCATATCAGCGTGGTAATTTATTTTCTTTAAAAGTTTATACATGTTATGTAAAATTAAATAAAATCACAAATAGAATCAGATATTCAGATATGGATTAGATAGTTGTCTATCCATATTTATATCCACTGTTTTATGGATATGGATACAATATGGATATTAGTTGGATGCTCAAATTTCTATTTATTCGGATAGATTTGAATGTGAAAATGGATTTGGATGATGTTATTTGGTCGTCTATCACCCCTAGCTGTAGACATATGGCCCCGTCAGATCTCTTAGAAAAGTAATAATGCCATAGATTTGGTCTTCGTTTAAATGACATCACTGAGAGTGAGGCTTACACATGCCCTGTGCTTATGTGGATGGTCTTACAGATTTTAAGAGGAAAAGAATTCTTTCTTCATGATTTATGGATCCCACTTGTTGCTGTGGGTCTCTTTGTGTCTATCCTTTTGGGGCAGTGGTTGTTTTGTACATATTATCTTCTAGCGATCAACCACATACATCTACTCTTCCCTTTTATTTTAGTGATGTTCACCATATTAAGTCTGTGATCTCACTATTTTTGCTTCAGAAAATATTCTAGAATGTTTTTTTATAAAACAAAATTTAAGTTAGAGTCCCAAGTAAAATGCTTGGTCAAACTCCCAAGTGATTGAAGTTGCAAAAGAGGGTGTGGCTTACTTCTTTGTACTTGCAAGCTTTGTACTTTTAAAGGACCGAGAACTCAAATAATATATTTCATTTCCTCCTTCTTCTCCTTTTTTCATCTGTGAGCTCTGAGAGCTAGAGCTGATACTCAGCCATCTTGATCATGGATTAACATTAGAGCTTGAGGAGTTCCCTTCTTTATGCTGAAATTTTAAATATGAAATTTATCTCAGATTAATTCTGATTGGTGTTTTTCAAACGAAACTCTCTGCTACACTTCCACTTAGAATTTTTCTGTGCTTGACTGTATAGGTTCACTGCTTCTTGTACTTCTTTTCACTGCCCGCCTTCTACTCTTTCAACAGCATGGATTTGTCAAGTATGAGTCTCATAGAAATTACAGCAGCAGCATATCTTTTTTAGGTCTTTGTGGTTCATCATAACCTTTTGATTTTCAATTTGGCAGTTGTGAGATGTCAATCAGAAGCAGATGTTGATGCAACAGAAGTTGCCGAAGCAGATGATCTTGGCATTGTTGGTGATGAGACCCAAGTTCTTGGTGATGGAGCCTTTAGTCCAGCTCCTGGAGTAGATACAATATGTGTTTTTCCAAAAAATGCTGCTAAATGTGAGTGTTATTTTCATAAAACATTAAAAATGGTTATCATTGAATATATTGTCATTACTGTTGTTGTTACTATACCATTACTACTACTATTACTACTGTTGTTGTTGTTGTCGTTGTTTATGATGCCTCTCTGTTTTTGGTAACAAGCTCTTTTCTTTTCTTTTCTTTTTCTGACTGCAGTGGTTCCAGCTGGGGAAGTGACTGAAATTCTGGTTGGTGTGCATAATGAGGGTAACTTTATACTGCCTCTTGAGTTTGCTATCGAATTATTGCAATTCATACTATCCTGCTATCTTCTTAATTCATCTAATTTATCTCATTCCTTTATCAGTGTTAAACACATGATCTGTTTTATATTGGTAATTATATAGTCATATTATCTTTAGTTACTGTCAAACAGGAAAGTTCTTATTTCTTGCTCTTTTTATGAGTAAGCTTACTACTTTTGACTACTTCTATCTCTTTTTCTAGATTCTACTATGTGATCTGTCTTTTGTATATCCTTTTCTTAATTTTATCGTAAAGTCTGACATTCATGATGTTTTTGTTTATCAAAAACTGTACTTGTCGTTGTGAAAGTAATTCAAAATTTGAGGATTGGTGTATTAACATGTTAAAGTTATTTTTGAAAAGAATCAGTGTCTAAAAATAAAAGTGTGAATGAGAAAGCACAAATGGAATTTCGTGTGGATTTGTAATTAGGTTGTTTTTCATAGTAGTTTCCTTATCAAATGTACATAGGCAATGGCTGATGGAATGATGATAATGGCTTAGCAAACATGTTCCATATTTGGGATGGTTTATATGGGGAAAATAATGGTGCATCTTGGGATTTAGTTAACGTAATCACCATTTCTTTTGTATGTTTTGACTTTTGTTTACTTAGCTTAGTTCTGGTATTTATGGCTAACAATGTGCTTGGGCTAATGATCCGGATGTTCATGTCTGTTTCCATCGGGATGTAAGCAAGTTTTGTAGAAGTTGACACCTTTACCCATGCCATAAGATGCCTATGCCCTCTTTATCGATTTATGATACTTATTCTCCACTTCGGCCTTGACCCTCTGTTTGGTTCGAAAGATGGATGAAGGAGGAAGGATGGATGAAGGAGAGGATGGATGGAAGATCCATCCATCATTTCATATGTTTGGTGAAACATGGAAAGATGGATAAAAGTGATTCCCTCCTTTGTTTGGTATAAGAGAAATGAAAGGAAGGATAGATGATATTTATATAACATTTTTACTAAACCATCCTTCAAAAAAAATATTACTATTATCAATTTATAACGCTAATTTATACTAAATAAGTAAACAATATATAAACTTATAATCATTATAATCTATAATTATATAAAAAATTATATAAATATTTAATTTAATAATATAAATAACTAGTTAATTTATAATTTAATTTAATAATTAATTAATTTTATACAAATAACTACTTAAAAATAGTAAATAAATATAGAGAAATTGAAGATATTTCTAGTTATTTAATTATAATTATTGAAATTATGTACTAAAATTAAAATAATTAGTAATAAAATTTAATAGTATATGATTAATAGTATATATAAAAATATATAAAAATAATATGAATGAAAAAGTGAAGAAATATTATAGTTTTGTCAAAAAATTAATAAAGGATAATTTTGTCAATGCAAAAATTCACTCATCAATGTTTCATCTATCCTTCGTTGCATCCTCCTAATTTGGGAGGATGCAAATTCATGGGTCAAGGTGGATGGAGAACCCTACTTTTTCATCCATCCTTCCTATAACTTTTTGAACCAAACGGTGGATAGAGGCCATCTATCCTTCCAACCTCATCCATCCTCCCTCTCATGACCCCAGCCAAACACAGTGTAATAGGTCGGTTGCTTGCACTTTGCTTTCTAAAGATATTTCTAAAAATGCACAAGAGGGCCTTTTTGAAAGCTGGCACTTCCACCTGTATTGGCATGTGGTACTTTTTTTTTTGTGAACTATATATGATAGTCATACTCCATTCAGTGTTCATGCCTCTTAAGCTCCTATCGTGCTAAATGGTGCTTGCAAGAATGCATGAAATTGTACTTTCTAGTGAACCTTATTTATACTCTCTACTTTCACTGTTTCTGCTTGTCAAGCTCCTATTATATTAAACAATTCCTGTAAGTTTGTACGACATTATATGCTTCTTAAATTGCACTACAGATCCTTTCTGGATAGGAAGATCAACCTATTGACAAAATGAATGAGAGAATTGGGGAGAAAGAGTTCAATATATCTATATGTACTTAACCAACCAAAATTATTTTAGCTAGAGCACATCATTTCAAATTTTTTATCTGAATGGCTATTGTTGCCTTTTGGCCGTTCTAATATGGCCTGTTTATGAATTTTTAAGGCCTTTTATTTAGGGCTTGTCTGGGTAACCCAACAAAATGGGGCTGAATTTCCTGCTGGATTCATGGATTGGGTTGCCTATTTAAGCATAGCTCTATCAACCAAACACCTCCAAGCTCAAATCCTATGGGAAGAAGAATAGACCTCCAAGGGTCTTTTTTCTTCTTGCAGCCCAAAGCCTTGGTATTTAGGCTGGGATTTGGGTAGGCTTTTGGAAGGTAGAGCTAGATGGGTAAATAGGCCCGATTCCTATAAGATTTTCAGCCCAATCCTATAGGAATATCCAAACAAGCTTTTAGGAGTTTAGTCTACCATGCATGTTTAAACACTAGTTGCTCATTGAAGATTTGCTAATATTTATCATATTTCATGGTTATTGTTTTATCATCCTTCGTTGAACCATTATCTTGTAGTTGTCTTTATTTGATCCTATGTTCTTCTTTATTGAACCTTTGCTTCCATTATTCTAATGAGCCATTATTATCTTGATAAATACAGGCGAATCAACTTTAAATGTCATAGCCGTGCATGGCAGCCTTCATCTTCCTTTTGATCATCAGATGTTTGTCCAAAATCTTACCACACAGGTGAGGTGCATCAAGTTCTATATACTTGTTTTCTTGCTATTTCTGTGGAATCAGCATGTTTTTCTCAAATTTAGTTCAGTTTTGATCATCAAATGTGTACATTTTTTTCTGTATGTCTGGCTTATATCTTCCACAATTTTTGCATTATTATTTGCAACTAAGGCTCATGCAAAATAATACTTTGCCACTTGGACTCTCATTGCCCCTTTCCATCATGCTATCATGATTTTGGAAAAGCAAATAACTTAAGGAATTAAAAGAAATGGTTCGGAAAGGATTGAGTTCTCCTATCAATTAAGATACAGCTACAGTTAAGTAGTTTAGTCTTGAATTAGGTGTATAATTATTATTATTATTATTTATTTTTGTTGGATTCATTCTCTGTTAATTTCTTGGATTCATTCGCTGTTGAGTTTTTGGATTTCATTCTCTGTTAATTTGCTTTCTTATTTAGTCTCAGGAATCTTATATTTAAATATAATGGAAGAAGATTGGTTTGCCGTGCTTTTCATACTTAATTATGGGGCTGGTGTTTGTAGTTAGATTTTTGTCTAGGTCGTTGGATCAAGAAAGTTGACACTCATTGAAATAGTGATTTGAATAGATTTTGCTGGTCTTTTATGTGGGGTTTTACTGTTTTGCTGGTTTGGAAAAGTCATTTTTGCTCTTTGTTGCTGAGTAAGCATAAGAAAAAAGTCCACAAGTTTGCTAGTTAATTAAAGAGTCATAATTAGTAAATCTTTGTGGTGTCTTTAGCTTTAAAGGAGGGGATTAAAGGAGGTGTAAAACGAAATTTTGTGATGAATATTCATAAATTGAAGTTCTTTTCCTCTCTATCAAGCACTGTAGCTCTTCTGTCTTGTCTTCTCTATCTCTCTCTATTCTCTGTTCGTCTCTCTTTAATAAAATCTATTATCCACTCTTCACTCTCCAGCTTTCTTTCAGTGTTTTTGCTGTTTTAAAGAATAAAAGCTATCAGATTAGATCAGCTGTAAAAATCTTTGATACAATTTAAGATATTCCTGTGGCATCAGACAGCTATCTAAATCATATGTCAGATTGTATGATTTTCATTAAATGTTATAAACTACATATTGTGTTCTAGAACTGTTGTTTGGATAATTTGGTTGAGTACCACAAGCATGTACAGGTTGCAAGATGTGGATGCAATAGTCTTTTCTAGCATTTATTTAAATCATTGCTTTTCTCATGGCACCATCATGTGGTTGTAACCTTTGGGACTCATTTGGTTAGTGGGAAGAACTTTTCTTTTTAGGAAGTTATTTTCTTGGAAGTTGCCTCCTGGGAATATAGTTTTGGTTAAGGTTCTCAGTTTCAGTACCGGTGGCCATTCCGATCGGTTGGCAACATGGTCTGGTACGACTCTATACTAGAACGAATTAGTGCGAACCGATAGAGAAAGGAGAAAAATAGAGAAAGAGAGGAAGAGAAAGAGAGGGGGGGCCCGTCAGAGGCTGTTAGAGGGCCTCCAGTTGGCCGCCATGGTTGGTGGGTGGCGTAAACGCCGCCTGCGGTGCTGCGACGTGAAACAGGGGCGATCACCCCTATTTTACGGGCTTTTTTAAAATGGCCTGATAACGATGAAGCCGGCAATTGGTTTGCCGACTTTACTGGTTCTGAGCTTTTCTTTAAAAAAGTTTGAAATTGTGAAGCCGGCAAATCGAGTGTCGACTTCACTATTTTTAAATTTTTTTTTAATTTTTTTTTAAAAAAAATCTAAAATAGTGAAGCGGGCAATTGGCCAGCTTCATAGTTCATCTTCCCCTTTAAAAAATTGTCAATGCACAATTGTTGGCTTTACTGTTCATGCTTTAGAAAACACCCGACGCCCACCACTTTCGCGACTCCGTCTGCATTGCTTCCACCACCTGGTGGCCATGGCGGCCACCCAGGGACCTCCAACAGCCTCTCTGCCGTCCTGTTCTCCCATCTCCGGTGGTCTCCCCACCTCTCTCTCTTTCTTGCTCGTTACGGTAGTTCCATCGGGCAAATCGAGCCGCGGCGGCTTCCGCCATCCTCCGATGGCTGCAGAGGGCCACCACTAGCTTCCAGCAGCCTCTCCCTCTCTTTCTCTGTTTTTCTCTCTTTTCCGGCATCGGCATGTGCCATTTTCTTCGTCAGAACCATCCCGGTTCCCTACTAGTCCAGTTTGGCACACCCTGAACCGCCCAGTTCAGGACAGTTTTAAGAACCATTTTTGGTAAGTTTGGTTGATTATGAAAAAGTGGCTTATTTCAGAATGGTTTATGTTTGATTGAGTAGCTACTTTCCTAAAAGCTATATAAAATTCTATTATACTCTTAGTAGATATAAGACCATATCTTTTTGCTCCCAAACTCTATATGAATATTAAGATAATATAATATAATATTAAGATAATATAATATAACACTAGATCATAATATTTTTTTATATTAATACAACATTAATATATATTGATATAATATCAATATTTTAATATAATAAATTTATTAATGTAGATATTAACATAATATAAATATAAATATTATATTGATATTAATAAAATATCACATTAGTATAAATATTAAAATAATATTAGTGTATTATAAATATTATAATATTTATATTAATATAAATATTAGCATAGTATTAATATAATATTATATTAATACTCATAAGGATAATATTAGAGGGTACTTTTGGAAAGAAAAAAGACCACCAATTCCCATCTTATGGGAAGTTCCAAAACCCATCTTTTCTCCATGGGTTTACACTTCTCATGAAATGTGGGAAGTTCTTCCCGCGGGAAGAGCTTTTTACATTTTTTTCTCCTCTTAAAACTCCAACCAAACCAGGGGATTCTCCTCGACTTCGCAGGAATTGCCATTTTCCTCCATTGCCCGTGAACCAAATGAGTCCTTGATGTCTTTCATGGTAAGGACACATGTGAAGGACAACTCACCTCGCTTTGGTCAGCTTGTCAACTGACCTGCCAAATGCATCTTTATAATGCTTGTCTCTATTAATGTAGTTATTTAACTTAAGTGGCATCAAATATTTATTTTTTGCTCTGTTGGTATTTTGCTACTACTTTTGTGTTGTTGAAAGCCCTTCATTATAAGGTCTCGACATGTTCATATAATTAACAAATGTACTTTCTTTATTGATCAAATCATAAGTCAACTAACAAACTTTATATGGATTTAGAGTAATTTTGTTTGCAATCTTGCAATCTTTGACTTTTCCTCAGTGATCCAATCACTGTATTTGTGCTATCTTTGACCATTCTAAGAGGCTGAACCAGCTTTGAAATCTCCTAGGAAACCTACCTCTCTCTCTCTCTCTCTCTCTCTCTCTCTGTGTGTGTGTGTGTGTGTGCCTGCTTCCCCCACCTGCACCCAATCTTGTCCTGCACCTGCTCCCACTTTAGATAACTAATAAGCGTCAAATGCCATTTTAATTGCCCATGAGGATGGAAGTTCTTATTGCTCACTGCTACCTATGACTTTATATCATTCTTACAGAGTGCCTGTCACATTGCTTCATTTACTGATCCTAAAGTTTTAGTGGAGCTACGATTGGAGTCCAATCTTAGAATAATATTCATTGTTGGAAAAACAATTTACCATTGTAAGTTATTTGTCCATACATGGACCTATCCTTTTCAACCTTGAAGTCCTTGCAGATAAATCCAACCATGGCATTGCCTTTTTTGTTGGATAAATGGAACAAGATTATGATGTTGCCCCATACTTACATAGTTGACCAGGATTTCCTAACTTTATAGGGCCTGTTTGGATAATCCTATTGGATCCTCAGGATTGGAAATAGAATTTCTAGGATTACCGATCATAAGGCCCAGCCCGGCCTATGTTGACTAAACCTTTCCCAGCCCATTCCTGCAGGGATAAGAAAAAAGATCTGCTGAGGTCTTCTCTTTTTTCTTTCTATGAGATCTGGGCCAATCCACTCCGAAGCTATTCCTTGAAATTTTATGAATATAGGCCTAGTCCAGCATGTAGTCCTATGATCTTGCTTGTTATACCGTCCCAATCCACAAATCCTACAGGATTTTCAGCCCAATCCTATAGGAAAATCCAAACAGGCCTATAGCTGGTGATTTAAACGAGCTGGTGAGTGTATTATTATTGTCTTCATGCCTATCCAGTCTAGTACAACCATATGGAGATATCAGGTTATCTCATTGTCACATGTAATAAGTAGTATGCTATAGTTAACAAAAGGCATTCCTTTACCAGAATTGCATGGGATTAAGCCTCCTGAAATACTAAAATCTTATATATATATATATAGTTGCTTATTGCATTCTAGTAATAAATTCATCTATGATATTTGTGTCTGTTTTGTGCAAAGTGTATCGACAACTCATTTGTTCTGAGTTTTGATTTTCCTTAGATGCTATGACTTAATTGTTAAGTACATTATTAATATCAAGGATTCTATCCATTGCCTATCACAGGAGTTCTTCAATGCATCAGTGCCAGTTTCTGCTCAAGCAACGTTCCCTTATAAATTTGCTGTCAGCAAATTCTTGCAGGTAGTTGCCAGTATATAGCAGTTCTTTTTTGGTCATGATCTCGTGTCCATTGAGAACATCTTCTTTTGGATAACAACTAGTCTTTTTTTGATGAGCATGTCTATATCAGATTCACATGCATATATGTTCATATATTAAGAGCTTGTGATGTAGTCTTGAGTGTTCTAATATATTCGTACTGCAGCCTGGCTCATTTGATTTAGTGGGCACCATAGTTTATGAGATTGATCAGCAACCATATCAGAGTGTCTTTTACAATGGTACCATCGAAGTTGTGGAGGCTGGAGGTTTCCTCAGCATAGAATCTGTTTTCCTTGTTACTCTTGGAGTTGCCCTCATTGGCCTTTTTGGATTGTGGGCATATGGTCAAATACAACAATTCTCGAAGGTAAGTTTCTTCTAGCGAGTTCCTTCATATACGAAGAAATCAGGTACTCTATGCTGCTCTAAAGTTGATTGACAATGATTTTGGATCAACAAATTCATACTGCTGTTTGATATACTTGATATGTAGTAGTGCTATAAGTCAACAAAATCTCTGTCAAATGGTTTGCTCACTGCTTAAGCTCTATGCCTCATAAATTCTTTTCCGGCCTTGTGCGCTATTTGTTATTTTGGTGGTTGGAATAAATTGTTAATATGTACATGTTTGCATGTGTGCATGCATGCTTAAACACATAGATAGCTTACAATTAGTGGTTCATGCTGACATAGATAGCTTACTATTAGTGGATTAGTATATTTTAGAAGATGGTGCCTTTGGTCACTTGGTTGTTGAAGCGAATTTTGTGCTGAAAAAGAGTTGGGCCATTGTTTTAGTCTGATGTATGTGCTGAGACATTATTGCACTGTGACATTTGGTGGGTCTGCTATATGTTTGTCAGCATTAGTACCTTTTTATTGTTTCTTGTGTTTTTCTTATTACTATTGTTGCTATTTGGTGTTAACCTCATCTGAGTTGATGGGTGCTGCCATAAATGTAGTAAAAGTAATAAAAATTCCTGTAGTAGGCCTGTGATTCCATAATTTTGGTACAACTTAGACATGTGCTACTTGTGTTTGAGGACAAATCTAAATATGCTTGTAGGAAGCAATTCTTGATGACAGTCTTGTTCATTACCTAATAACTATAAATACACGTGGATCAAAACAACCTTTTATTAACCATCAATTTATTAGATCTCAATAATGCCAGGTAGATGTAATATGACATTATATTCCTTTCAAGATTTCAAGCAGCCTATACCATATTCTAAAATATTCGAACAAGCGATCAATATTTGGTACATGCATATAATATGGAAAACATAATTTATCATACCGGCAGTTAGCCATAGTCAGCCACGTAAAACCAAAACCATGCAATGCATAAATGAACATACATACACACATACATATAGGTGATTATATTTAAAGATTCTTACCTTTATGGACGACAAACTTGGTCGCAACATCTACTAGTCCATGTCTGGCATGTCCCAGTAGTCCCCATATAAATACAACTTGTCCTTCTTCAACCATTAGCATAAGAAATAAATAAATTATTACTAGTTTTTTAATTTCAAAGCTCTAATATCCGAATTACTCTTAAATCTCATTTTCGAGGATTGAAGAAATTTTATTATTGCTTTGAACTTATTATGATCTGATTAGTAGCCTTGTATGTTTGTATAGTCCGCCGTGCAAGCATGCGGCATCTATTACGCTTTGGGTTCGGGGCATGACAACACATGCCTTTTTTCTTTATAAATGTAATAATGAAGTTTATGTATCTACTTGAGAATATGGAGGTCTTGCGCACTTAATGTAGTTGCATGTGATTAATTTGTTCTTATGTGTGGTTGTTCTTCTTAGAAAACCAAGAGAGCAACTAAGGTGGAAGTAGGTACTCGAGCAACTGATGCAAACATGGATGAGTGGTTGCAGGTGAGTTATTTTTTTGCCACTATTTTAAATGTATATATTTCCTTTTCACTGCTATCTTCTGTGTAAGTTTTAGTCATTGTTCTGTTCTTGCAAATCTCAAGACATGCTACTTTGCTGACAAAAGTACTGGTATTAGTGACTCATGTTTGCTGACTTTTGGTCCTGACTCTTTGGCTTGAAGTCTGATCGGTTGATCTAGTACATACATAGAGAAATGAAACATTTGCTTTTTGTCTATGTTCAGGGAACCGCATACGCTCAATCACTCTCAAACAAGTCGAAGAAGAAGAAGTAGATTTGCATGTGCTTCAGGGTGGTGTGTTTTTTTATAATCCGTCTTTCTAGAGCAGGAAGATGGGGGAAATTCTGACACCACGGTAGTTTTTCAGGCTGTAGGTGAGAAACTTGGATGTAAGCATCGTATTCGTGAAGCTTTAATGTTGGCATCCATTGTCTTTATTCAACTGAAAGTTGTGTACTACAAGAAAAAATATTTTGGGGAAATTCAATTTTGGTTAAAACTATTATTTATAAATATTCATTATTAATGGTAAAAATGAACTAATTATACTTTTTTTGACACTGCATATGATGTTGATTTGATCTGTTTGAGACATGTTATACATGTCCTCTCAGATTCTTGGTTGGCCTGTGATCTATGTGAAAATTCTGTCCAGATAAAGAATATCTTGTATGCTCCTAATTGCCAAGTTTGCCGGTTACAGAAATTATCATGTAATTTCTTGTTATTTAGGTTAGCAGCAAAAATTAAAGAGGAAAGTTAGTGAAATGTTATCTTCCATTCATGGAGAAAGTAGTAGAAGCGATGAAAGAAAGCATGCTTTAACCAGGAAGATGGATAAGAGCCTGCAGCATCTTATTTGCGACTTGGCTATTTGCTGTCAGGAACTCACCATCGTTGATTGCTGAAAGCCTTTTACTTGAGATGTTGAGTCAAGGTTACTGGCCCTGGAATTCCTTATGATAAGTTTATCCACAAAGTTTGGTGTTATGCGACATGATTAATTGGATAAAACTTTCCTTTAGAAGAAAATTACACTTAAATCAGCTTAACGGATGGTACTCATGATGCTGGATCTTGTCTTAATCGGGAAGTACAGTTGGTACACCTGTATCTGCAGTCTGCGTTCTATGGCTGATGCTACGTTGGACCTGAATGGAGGTTGGTCCGGCTCTAGGCTTTTTAATGCCGATATGTCTATGGTTGGTGATGTTGGTTTATCTTAGCCAAGAAATTTCTTTTGACTATTTTTTTCAAATGATCGAGATATATTGAAATTCTAATGGTGTTTGAAATTTGACTCTCTTTGTTTTCGGTTATCTTTATATGTAATGAAGGCTAGCAAAATATAATTTGGCCCACCAATCGATCCACGTTTTAGGATTTAGACTAAATAAGTTTGGATAATAAAAAGATCAATCCATTTAACTCATGTAATATTCGAATCAGATTTAATTTTTAGATATCTCATCTATTTAATCCATTTAATATTCATGTTGGGTTGAATCAGGTAATCTATTTAATTTATTTAAAATCTATTTCAATTATTTAAAATATATTAAATTTATTTCTAACTTATTTAATTCATCCTATTTAACTCATTTAATTTATTAAAAAATATTTAATATATTTAATTTTATTTAATTTTTTTAATAAATAAATTATTATCTATTTAATAAATAGATTGGGTTTAAATCTAAATTTCTGATCTGTTTAATAAATATGTCAGATTTGAATTGATGATTTTTCAATCCAACCTTTATTTATCTGATCCGTATCCGATTCAATCGCTTTGTATGTAATATATAGAGATCATAAAATGATAAATATTGAATAATAAAAAATTATAAAATAATTATTCTTTGCTTATTATTTAGTAAATATAATATTATTTAGTTAATCATATAATAAATAAAAAAAATATTATAAAATAAATAATTGTAATTTTATAAATAAAACTTAATTATTGATTATAAACTTTCATAATAATATAATATCAGGGACAGACATGACCTAGGTTTCTAAATTTTGAAATACCTATCTTGTGAAGTGGCTAGTGACGTTGATTTATCTTGATCGAGATATTTTATTAACATTTAGGATTTATGTAGCTATCATTTTCAAATGACTGCAAT
>QRFJ01000214.1:1134810-1179810 GCA_006176705.1 Cocos nucifera | reverse complement strand
CGTGACAACTTCCTCCCTCCTTCGTAGCAAAAGTACTACAAATTAAAAGAACAAAACAATTAATCCCCAAAGAATGATGATAAAACGAAAGGCCGTCATCTTAACCGTGGCATCTTATGAGCCATAGAAAACAAGGCAGGAGGAGGAGAAGAAGAACGGCTGTTGTTCTCGCGTTGTATCTCCAGCCGTCTCTTCCTCGCCTGCGCTGAAATCGCCGCTTTGTACGCGCTGCTCCGCTCCCACTGCTCCTCCTCCTCAAGAGGACTCGCGTTCAGATCCAACGCCGCCTTCTCCGGCCACCGACCCGCCGCCACCACCGACAGCGACGGAGTCCCGGCGCCGGCCAGCCGGTCCACCGGCGGTGGCTGGATCTTCCTACGCTGGCTGTGAGGGTCCACCAAATAACGCGTGGCTGGGGATTGAAGGGTGGTGGGGCCCAGTGGGGCCAGGCCGGAGCTACCCTCTTGCCGCTGTCGCCGCCTCTGCCCCTCGCCTTCCTCCGCCATCAATTCCCGTAACGCCTGGTCCAAAGCCACGCCCCCCCCCAAAAAAAAAAAATGAAATAATTAAAACTCCCACGGTTATATCCTCTTTTTCTTTCAATTAAAAATCATCAATTAATTCACATAAATATTAATAATATTCATGAATTATAACTTTATAAATACCTTGGATTGAAGCTCTTGCAGCCAAGAATTTTTTTCTTTTAATTTCTGGTACAGGGCTTTGTACTCCGCTATTGACTGCTTTTTTTTTAGGCGGTGTGGGGGGGGGGGGAGGGTAAAACAAATTAGCGAAAATAAGAAAAAGAAGAGATAATGATGAAGAAAAAAAAGGGGGAAAAGATGGGAGAGAACTAACGCGCTGGAGGTGAGCTTTTCGGTAGGATAAGGACGCTACCAACTGATTCTGTTCCTTGACCCACTGCATCACCCCACCAAGATCCAATCCATTAATTACTACTTCCCAAGATCCGTCAAAGAATACGAAAAATCTAGAGGAGAGATCGAAGATCGAAGCAAGCCGGCAGTGGACTTACCTCCATGTGTCGATTGGTCTTCTTCAACTTCTTGGCGGGGAGAGAGCAGGGCGGCCGCGGGGGCCGGCCCTCGGGCTCGTCGCTGCCACTCGCCGGGAAAGAGAACGGCGTTGCGGGGCTCGAGCTGTCGCGGCCGTCCCCATCTTGCCTCTCGTCGTTCCCATCGGGAGGAGAGGAAATCGAGGGTGGTGGCGGAGGAGGAGGAGGAGGGGGTTCAAGAAGGGAGCTGTCGTCGTCGAGGGCGGATCGGCGGCGGCGGACGCCCCAGCGGAGGAAGTCCGGGAGGCGACGGGACTCGGCCTCGAGGACGAGCTTAGGGAAGTTGCGTAGTATCCGAGCCACCTCCAGCTCCTCCTTCGTCGGCGTCTCATCCACCGGCGGCTTCATCTCTTTCTCCTTTTTCTTTTATCACGCGCCGGCGGCGGAGGAGAGGATATAAGTTGTTGGTGGCCGATGTGATGGTGTGTTGGAAGGGGAGCGGAGATTGGAGGAGGTATAGGAACCGCTGAGGAAGGAGACACAAGGCGGAAGATTGGGAGGAGGCGGACTTATAACGGGAAATCCACGGCGGAGCACTGTAGTGCTGCCACGTGTCGAGGATGGCGATGCATCTCTGCTTTTTCTCGTTCGTTTTTTTATTTCCCCACCCTCCTTTCACTCTCTCTCTCTAGGGTTTAAGTGCAGTGGGGACTGGGAGCAAGTGTATACGTGGCGGCATGACGACAATTACAGCCGTATGATGAATAACGTCATATTACGTGAATCTTGATGCTGTCCATGGGTTCTAGTGTTCCACTAGGTCTCTGCTTGCCTTCCCATATGGAGACCCACGCCGCGTGACGGTTGGAGATGAGGAGTCCGGGTTGTATCCTTAGCGCGAAACCGCCGTTGGATCATCCACCGATCGTTTTCCATGCGGCCGGATGGAGGAGAAAGTATGGAACGATTGAAGAGCTGTGCGTAAGTGCGTTGTGTGATCCAACGGTGGATTTGTTTGAAGGTTCCTTCGCACGAAATACACAACCGGAGAAGGCAATAATAAATATTTATATATTTTTAATTTAAATTTTAGTTGTTTATTTGTGGATGGATTCGTTTCTCTATCGGTGGCGGATTGAAAGGATGGGGAAGTCAGAGAGTGTGAGGAAACCTACCGAGCTTTTTAAAAGAGAGCAAAAGTATAAGTCGAGGGCAGCAAAAAGGACAACGATATGGTTGACATGTGTTAAAAACACGTTTTATTTAAAAAGATCAAACTTAAGAATATTACCTTTTATTTTGTTTTGCTAGCTTTTACGTAAAACAGTACTATTCTAAACAGTTGTTCTACTTTTATCAAAATAAAATAATTATAAATAAATAAATTTAAAAAAAAACCCTATTGTTCTACATTCCACAGCAGTTAATATTAAGTAGTTTAATATATTAATTAATATGCCTTTCTTTCATTTGAATTTGAGGGAATTGAAGGAAACTAGAGTTTCTTCCAGAAGGGACCTGAGCTTCAACGATAGGAGCCTACTGAGTCAAATCAAATAAAGAATTAGGTTAAAGTTTAGTTTCAAATTCGATCTGATGCAAGCTTGCTGCTGTATTGAAAAAGGAAACCTTGGATTATTGCCTCTTATTTCATTTTGTTAATTTTTATGTGAACAACTATTCTAAGGTAAAAAAAAAAAAAAAAAAAAACTCTGTGCCAAAATATCCTTCAGCTTTATAATATTTGTTAATATTTATTATTTAAAAATAAGGAAATAAGATAAGGGCCAAAGAAGAAAACTCATTCCATTGCAAGCCTCCAGCTTATGTCCCCACCATCCAATCTCTCTTGCTGATTGCACCCATACACACGGTCCTAAATTTTCTTTCTGATAAGAAAGAATATTCTTGCCTTTCTCTTTTCCTAAATTCTCTATATTTTAGGGGAAAAAAATCTTTTACTCATGCAAAAATATACAACTTAAGTTGAAGGCTAAGAAAGCCTCCTTCTCGAGAGGCCGAAGCCATCAACAACATACCAGTTTAGAGTAGCTAGAATTTTATCTACATCCTATCTTGCTCCCTCTATCTTCCAGGAAAAGAAATCCCCCGTAATATGTCCTCTATTTATTCTTGTTTTTTTGGAAGAAAATGTTATGGGAGTTAAAAAATAAAGAAACTCTATGTGACATAGACAGAGAAGGCCTGATATTAGCTTCAGATCTAATAGCTAAGGATGCCCCGTAGCTTCTTTACCTCGCTACCAGAAGCCGTCACTGATGTATCCATTCTTCTTTATGCATATTTATTTTTAATTTTTTTTGTTTGATTTTACGTAAATAATATTCTGGCATCCATTTATATGCTTCTAAATCACATGACCGGTTCCAGGTATAAAATAAGAGTACGTTGCAATGCTCCCGTTACATGCAAGCAACCAGTTTTATATCTATAAAATTGCGTGAAATAAATATGGAAGGCTTAATATAACATTTGACGTAGAAATTTATGATTTGAAGTTTAAAGTAATGAGAACTTGAAAATCAAGCAAAATTCTTCGAATACGATTGTAAATGGCTACCAAATGACTAATGTTTAAGTTGGTAAGGCCCCTCTAAAGCTTCTCAAGTTAAATCCTAACATTGCTTCAAGGATTCAATCCTTAGATGGGTGTGGATTACGTGCAAATCCAAATTAATGTTACTGAATGATCAGCGTATACCAATATAAGTATGTTATGAGAATGACAGTAAGCATAAACATATATAATTATCTGAGAACTTTACATTGTCGAGATAGATTGTTGCTTTGGGAACTGAGTGGGAATTGGAAAATGAAGTAGCAACAACAAAATCGTGTCCATTGGCAGCAAGTATTTGACATATAATGATAAAATGCCAATAGAACTGCATGGTTGTCTAAAGAAAGCTTAACAGATGCTGCACTAAAAGCTAGAAAAGCATATTAAAAAGTTTGATGATTTGGATTTTGGACCATATATTGAGGAAATATTCCCAACTTTATATGCAACTCCCACTCGAAGTTTGACATCCTAGTTTTCCTTCTAAGCTTTGGAGCAGCTAATCTACATAACAACCAAGCCGAAAGAAAACTCTCCAAACCTCAAAGAATCCTGAAGGGAAATACTCAATACCCCAAAGATTCATATCGTTTTATGGGCCAGTATGATGAATCTAAAAGGGTTGTAAAAATTAGATTATGGAATATAGTTCCAGCAACTCGCCTATTGTAATGACTCCATGTATATAATCTTACTAAGTTCACGTGTCAACAATAACCGTCAATTAGATCGAAAAATATATCGCATATGGATAAATAATACAAGAAAATAATTAAAAAGATCATTGAGGCCGGCGTGGACTTTAATCTCTAACCCTGAGCCTGGCCTATTTATTAAATGAGCCTCTTTTTGGGCCCGGCCCGTGAATAGGTCATAAGAGAGGCATTCTATGTCGGAGGGGGATAAGATTTTTGGCTAGTTGGAAAAGAAGGAATTGCTAGGGAGGAATTACATGCATATTAATATAAAGGATAGTGTATAAACTTTAATTCCCACCATAGCATTATTTTGTTTCATCAATGATCAGCAATTTCTAAATTTTTTTCCTGCTTTGTGTTTGGTAAATTCTAACGGCTAGCTATGCTAATCAAAGTTGACATTTTTGTTAATATTTAGGAAAATATTTTCTAATCCTGCCTTAATCAAATAGGGTTTGCCAACGGTAGTGCAGTTCTGATTACAAAACCCCATCCATATTGATGAAGCAATAAATAAGGTAGCATAAGAAGTGACTATTCCTTAAATTGACCAAAACAAAGCCTCAATAATCTACCGTGAAAAAATGGCTGAAGAAAATAACTAAAGAACCTTTCACAGTAGTTTAAATGAGTCTGCATCCTGGCAAACAGAGGTAAATTTCTACGTATCGGCTATCAAGAGAGTCACCCAAATTAAGATATAAACCTGTAGCTAGCATCCACCAAAGATCGGCATCATAGATCGAACCGTTGCTCAAAAATAAATGTTTTGAGATTTTCTTCTAAAGCGAGAAGATATTCAGCCATGCTCCTTTAGATAATCACAATGCACACACATGCAAAAAAAAAAGGACCAATTTTAGAAAATGATAATGCTTAGCCATTGCCTTTACAAGAGAGTGCAAAAAAATATTTTCAGTTAAAAACAAACACGGCATCAATATCATATGATGATAGCATGCCTTTCATCCAATGTAACCATGGTGGAAGTTTGACATCTTCTTCATAGATCAAACTCTCCAGCAATGAAGAAGGGACTAAATTTTATGCCTGCACCTTGCAGCACTTGAGATCAAAATGAAATTTCCAAAAAAACTCTTATGTCATATATATATATATATATCAATGAATCAAAGGTGGTGTACGTAGTAGAACCAAATACTCCGGGACAAGGCTTCATGGTTATGATCGAGATCATGGTTCCATCCCAACCTGAAATTTAAATTGAAAGAAAAAAAAAAGCATAGGATGAATGTAATCATAAGCAGCTAGCATTAGCTGATCTTTTTGGGATGGTTTTTGCTAAATCGATTTAGCCCTTGAAACCAAACAAGGACTAAATCTTAATCAAAGCATCATCAAATACTTCATTGCAACTTCACATTCAGGGTTTCTTCAAACTCACCCTCTTCCGTACAACCTATACATCCCAAGAACATGACCGTGACATCCAAATCGTGCGCCGACACGAATCACCAACTTGTTTAACTCCTACACCCAATGATCTTGAGTCACAGGACCAGAGTAATCAATCATGTCCCCTTGCATGTAATCTAGGCTTGCGTCGGTTTCATCTCAAGAATTCTTAGAACAGTTGAAGGTAATCAGATTACCGAAATATTTTTTTGGGGCCAGGCCTGGGCAACAGCAGAAGAGTTCCAACCCTATCACCACAGGAAGCTGGTTCTTCAAACCTGCTGTTGTACACCCTCTCAGCCATTAGCAGCTGTGGTTCTATAAAGATTAGTGCTTGGCTGCCATGCACATCAGAAGGCATTCAGTGATGAGGAAACTAGAGCTACTTCTTAAGAGAAAAAACAAGCACAGCATTATCTTAGTAATACATCTAGAAGATGGGAAATGAGCATTGAGGTGGAGTTGCCTGTCCCTAGCATGACATTTGAAAGGAGTGTGCTTTTTTTTTTTTTTTTTGGATGGAAATGGTAGGTCAAGAATAGAAACATGAAGTAGCTGTCGAGAGTAGGCAGCAATCATCAAGTTGCTGTCTGTGAAGAATAGGCGGCAATCCAGTAAAACAGATTCTGATACAACTGAATGGAAAAGAACGGAGTTTAGAAACTGTGAAATAGAGAAGTTTCAGCACTCGGACAAAGAGCTCTTCTTCCATCGAAAATTAGGCAACAGTGAGGACGAGGGGGCTGAGAGAAATAATTCAGCTATTCCGGCTTCACAGTGCCAAAAAGAATTCAGCAACCATAGGCACACAGGGTTCTAAAACCAATGATCTGCTGTTTCCGATGATTGATGACGAAGTACACAGCCGCCAAGTTTCTGCCCGAGCTTCCTTCCAAGAACAACCTGAACATTTAGTTTTCTTTCAACAAAACCAAAGATAGCATTCAAAGTGAAGTTGCGAAGCTACATCTGACCATCCTGGTGTTGACAAAATGATATAAAGAGGCTGTAGAGAATGCTCCTTCCTCCATATTTAGGGAAACCAAGGGTAATAAGGATGATATGTGGTTGTATTGCGATTGGACCTCCAATGCGGGATGAGATGGTAATTTGATTTTCCGGGACATGGTTCTCGGGTTGAAGAACTCAGCCACCATTAGGTTCTTTGTTTGGGTAAGATGGAATCTATAAAAATTTCTAGAGGATGCACGCATCAGCACCCTAGCTTTTGAGCCCTTTTTATAGTGTATTGTGTGTTGAGCTTAATAGAGGATTCCATGAAGGAGAGAGGGAGGAAAGGAGGTGGCGAGGTCAAACAAAAGCCTTGCAGGAGAGAAGAACATAGATAGATAGAGCGCAGGTTTTTGTGTCTTTTCTTTCGAACGTACGTCCAAATGAGATCCGTAGCCAATCTATTATAGAGAGAAAAAAAAAAAAAAAAAAGAAAGGATACATGAATTTAAAAGAGATATAGCATCGGCATGCCTTAGCTTTTGCTTAGAATATAGAGGGTTAAGAAAAGAAATAGCATAGGTTTTAATTAGAGAGAATTCTTTGGACAAACAAACTAGAAGATATCAATGGCAAGTATGGATTATCGCCTATTTTTTTGCTAAAGATTATATATATATATGTAGAAAGGTTCGAAGGCCAATTCAAACATCGAGGATGGTTGAACAGAGAAACTGAAAGAGTATTCACAACTGACACGACATCTCTCCAAAGATTTTAACACCGCTCATAGACTTCCAACATATTGACAGTTTCATTTTTTTTTTTGGTAGGCAAGCTGAATTTGCTTTCTCTAAATGCCCAAATCTCTTGAAGCCTCTATCCTCATCCTCCTATATTCAAACTGTCTTTCAATTTATCTTACAGGAAAGCCCATTAGAGTTAGGAGTTTCTGTTCAGGAAAAAAAAAAATCTCATATATTTGTCAATCCTCTTAATAACCTAAATAAAGAGCAAGTAAAGTAAGAATCGAGTTAATCAAAGGAAGCCTCCCTTCAAATCAAATATACTTAGACTGTATTTGGCATGCACCTGTAGCTGTAACTATCTTGAGTTGTAGCTGTAGTCTGAATTGTGTTAGCCTAAGTATTTGATAAAAATTAGCTGTGTCGATAAGCTATCATATACAAAATGACATAAAAAGATATAATTTTATTTTATTTATTTTTAACATCATTTCAAATATTCAGTTCTATTAAATATAATATATGTAATAAAAAATAATTTTACTAAATTATAAAATAAATAAATTATAAAATAATAAAAATAAAAATTATGTGATATTTTTTAAGTTTGAATTAAGAATTAATGGAATCGTATAGTTGTTCATAGCATTATTTTTATTTATAAATTTTAAAAATTTTAATTTATAATAAAATATTTTTTTTTATTTTTGTGGGGTAGAGGTTATTTATAAAAAGTAATTTTAAAAAGGATAGGAAGCTTAAACATTAAACACATGAGTAATTTAAAAAAAATAAGGACAAATTTAAAACTAAAAAGTGCATAGCTAGCTTTTGATTTTGAACTTTTAGATGAGCAAGCTGTCAATAAAAATTAGCTTATGGACCATAAGCTATCCTCACCAAATATTAATATTGCTATACTATAAATTAAATAAGCTAAAGCCATCTCAAAAGTTGCATGCCAAACATAGTCTTACTATTTCAGATTGCTAATCGACTTTCGATTCTTTGTGGTAGTAGCAATTGGACTTTAAGGGTTTACCACTACATAATTGTAGTCTAAGGTATTTTAGGGGGCCGGGACAAGCATGCAATTAAGCCAAACTACGTAATTTGGCCCATTTTCGGATCTTCACCCGATGGAGGACATCAAGCTCTTTTGGTAATTAATAAAAACTCAGAAGATTACTTAAAAATGGCAGAGGATCACCTTTAAGAATTTACCATAGCTCTTATCGGCCCAAAAAATACCAAAGTATCATAGGCATATTGCAAGATTTTGGTTCCCTCATAGATCCAAGGATTCCCCAACATTCCATAGATCTTTGTTGAGGTGGCCACATTAAGCATGCTGCATGGAGAATCCACTACTAGAATAAATAAAAAAGGAGAGAGTAGGTAGCTTTACCTGAGCTTGTATCTGTTGAAATCTAATATCCAACCTCACCATTTACATTTATTGCAAAGGAGGATATTTTTAATCATTAACACCTAAAATATTATCCATTATACATCTTCCTTTAATCTAAACCATCCTAGTCGAATTGATGAGCTTGCCCAAGAAAGACTCACCCTATTATAAATGACATACTCTGAAGAAATCTTCTTTCATTTGCCTTTAACCTCTCTTAGCCAGAGACCACCCATTTTTATCTTGTCTCTCACTTATCGGCAATTATTCTAGATGATCTTGCTTGTATAGTCTTATATATTAACTTCCACCATCTAGGCAATTTTTTTTCATCTCTACCCTTATATTCCTTTATTCAGTGTTGATCACCCACCATAGTTTCCTCACTAAATATATTTTGGTGTCCTTGTGGCCATGGAGTGACAAGCCTATCGGTGCTCCAAATTTATGAACAAGGAAGCAAGAGGGGTGTGCTTCAATATAAGTGTGTTGAAACAGGTTGTGGATGGATCAAGAGTTTACATAAATCTACTAAAAAGTTAATATTTACATTTATATTTAAAATTTATTGTTAGGTTCTATCTAGATTTCACATTACTATCCCTTTGATAAATTCTTGAAACAAGTAAAAACACGCATACAAAATACATGCTAGAAGTGATATGACTTCTTCTATCTTTTCAAAAGACATAATATTTTACAAAAAATACCCAAATTTCAATGATATAGGGTGGTTAGACAGAGCTTCTACAATTAAGATCTCATAGCCCTAAGCTGATTTTTTGAATTAAAAATTATCAAAGCTATAACTATAATTTAATAACAAATTTGATAATTTTAATTATATTATAAATTCATCAACTTATGTGGTCAGAATTTCTTTTTAAACCTTGGATATTGTAGGATACAAATTTTGTTCATGCTTTTATATATAAATATAGATATATATATAATTGTTAATTTATCTAGATAAAATTTTTCATGACATATATTATTGACGTAGAAACTGGTCGTCGCTGGAATCCACTGGAGTGGAGGCCGATGAGATCGCCGCCGGAGACCTGCAAAACAAAGTTCCGTCCGGAGCCGGTGGGGGGTGGCTCCGGCAGGATCCTCCGACGATCAAGTCAGCTCCGGCCAACAGGAATGGAGTGCTCGGGAATGATTTTCGCAGAGCTTAGAGATGAAGGAAAGATCTTAGAGATCAGAAAGAGATCAGAGAGATTAGAGTTAGCGTATCTGGAGGATCCTTTTTATAGCAGAGCTTGATGATGACAGCTGTAGCCACGTGCTGGTGGGCCGCTCGAGGTCCGACGGAGTCAGTCTCATGGAAAGGTGCCGTCTGCAGCGGATTGATGGTGACAGCCATCGCCGCCTGATAGCAGGTCGCTGTCGCTTGCGGCGGACTGATGGTGATGGCTGTAGCTATCTTGATACTGAGCCATTCGGGGCCGAATGAATGATTGAAGGGCTTCGACATATGCCCATTTCGAAGGAGTTTGGACTTCTGAAGAGATCCGACCGAAGAAGAAGCTTGGAGGGAGTTTGGCTTTCGAAGAAGTTCGATCAAAGAGAAAGCTTGGAGGGGAGTTCGGCTCTCGTAAGCATCTGGCTGGAGGAGTGCGGCTAAGGCTCGGCCGCTGGAAGTTCGGAAGGAGCTCGATCGCTGAGAAGTCCGGTCGAGGGACGACCGCTGAGAAGTTCGATCGCTGAGAAGTCTGAAGAAGCTCGGTCGGCTAAGCAATTCGATCGGCTGTAAGGGTTTGGCTAAGATCCGTCTGCTGAAGCTCTTTTGTGGCTACTAGTTGCATTAGACTGAGCATCGAACTAGACTTTAGTGGGAGCAGGATTTATCCCCAACACTAGCCCCCCCACTCCTGAGTTCAAAACTCGAAGAAAGGGAGTGCAGGAAAGACGACTGTCGAAGTCTTCCTCTGAGCCCCATGCTGGTCCAGGTCGAAGCTTGGGGAAGATCTCATCTCCAGCTAAAGTTGATATCGAAATTGAAGCCCGGGGAAGATCCCATCTCCAACCGAGGTTGAGGGGGGCTTCGTCCACTGCGATCGAAGTCGAAGGTTGAGCTCCTCGGGGCGACATTGTCTCCTACAATTAAGGTCGATGCGGGCGCTCGGGAGAGATCTGATCTCAGGATGAGATTGTCTTCGATCTTATCTCTTGTCGAAGTAAAAGTTGAAGCTCTCCAGTCGAGGTTGACACGGTCACTCGGGAGAGATCCTATGTCTAGCCGAGGTTGAAGTTGAAGCTCTCCAGCCGAGGTTGACACGGTCGCTCGGGAGAGATCCTATCTCTAGCCGAGGTCGAAGTTGAAGCTCTCCAGCCAAGGTTGACACGATCGCTTGGGAGAGATCCTAACTCTAGCCGAGGTCAAAGTTAAAGCTCTCCAACCGAGGTTGGCCCGGTCGCTCAGAGGAGATCTTATCTCCTTTGGCCGAGGTTGATGCAGGCGCTCGCGTTAGGATGAGGTTCTCCTCCTGTTCATAACTTCGACTTTGCTCGCGTTAGGACGAGGTTATCTTCCTGTTCCTAACGGGCTGTGGGGGCATATTCGGACCATCGTCCATCTTTCCCCATCTCATCTAAGGTGAACGAGGCCTTCGACTTTACTTGCATTAGGACGAGGTCCTCCTTCTGTTCCTAATGGGCTGTGGGGGCACATACGGACCGTCGTCCGCGCCTCTCCTCCCATCTCATTCTTTGTGAATGAGGCCTTCAACTTTGCTCGCGTTAAGACGAGGTTCTCCTTCTTTTTCTAACGGACTGTGGGGGCACATTCGGACCATCGTCCATCTCCTTCCATCTCATCTAAGGTGAACGAGGTCTTCGACTTTGCTCGCATTAGGATGAGATCCTCCTCCTATTTCTAACGGGCTGTGGGGGCACATACGGACCGTCGTCCGCACCTCTTCCTTCATCTCGTCCTTTGTGAATGAGGCCTTCGACTTTGCTCGCATAAGGATGAGGTTCTCCTCCTGTTTCTAACGAACTATGGGGGCACATTCGGACCGTCGTCCATCTTCCTCCATCTCGTCTAAAGTGAATGAGGTCTTCGACTTTGCTCACATTAGGACGAGATCCTCCTTCTGTTTCTAACGGGCTATGGGGGCACATACGGACCGTCGTCCGCGCCTCTCCCCCATCTCATTCTTTGTGAACGAGGCCTTCGACTTTGCTCGCATTAGGACGAGGTTCTCCTCCTGTTCCTAACAGGCTGTGGGGGCACATTTGGACCGTCGTCCATCTCCCCCATCTCGTCTAAGGTGAACGAGTTCTTCGACTTTGCTCGCATTAGGACGAGGTTCTTCTCCTATTCCTAACGGACTGTAGGAGCATACAAGGGCCACTGTCAGGATCTCTCCCCCCATCTCGTCCTTTGTGAATGAGACATTCGGTTGACTCGATCACTCGGAAGATCTTATCTCTAGCCGAGGTTGTCAACGGTCGCTCGGGAGAGATCTTATCTCTAGCCGAGGTTGACTCTGTCGCTCGGGAAGAGATCTTATCTCTAGCCGAGGTTGTATGCGGTCGCTCGGGAGAGATCTTATCTCTAGCCGAGGTTGTCGATGGAGGTTGTCAACGATCGCTCGGAGAGAGATCTTATCTCTAGCCGAAGTTATCAACGGTCGTTCGGAAGAGATCTTATCTCTAGCCGAGGTTATCAACGGTCACTCGGGAGTATCTTATCTCTAGCCGAGGTTGTTGCTCGCGTCAGGACGAGGTTCTCCTCCTATTCCTAATACGGCGACTATCGATTGCTTCTTCCCTATCATCATATAGTTTTTGCATCCAGAAACAATATTATTGAAAGAGAAGAATTTTATTGAAAGGAAGTTATTGGCAACGCATTTTCGAATTCCTTATGTTTCAGGGTCATGGTAGTGTTATTCCTTCGCATTTTTTCATGCGGGCGACCTTTTCTATCTCATGCTGGTCTCCTCAATTTGGAGCATGCTTCTCTTGACGCTGGGAGGTGATGAATCATCGATGTACCTAGCCCCTCCTTGGGATAATGTTGATGACGCCGTGAGGCGGCCGACCTTGTAGTTTCTGATTATGGTAGCGTCCTTAGCCGATCTTCTCCCATCGAAGAAATTTATCCAGCCGCTCCTTCCTGACGAGCTTCTCAATTTCGTTTGACAGCTGGATGCATTCCTTAGTGTCATGGCCGTGGTCGCGATGGTAGAGACAGTACTTGCTTCGATCGCGCTTATTTGGGGGAGACTATAATTCTTCATGCCCCTTCGTCGAGGCTTCCTTGGAGTCATACTCGAGAGGGAGTCCTCGCTTGCCCTGAGGCAGTTGTGAGCGCGGCCGAACTTCATCTCACCTCCTGTGAAATCTTTGTAGGGGGCTTCCTTGGTGACATACTCGAGCGGGAGTTCGGCCTCACTTGCGTCGAACTTCATTCTAATGATGAGGTTTGATGGGAGAGTTCGGCCTTGCTTGCGTCGAACTTCATTCCGATGACGAGCTTCGAGGTGGAGTTTGGCCTCACTTGCGTCGAACTTCGTTCCGCTTTCTCATGAAAGCTTCTACAGGAGGACTTCATGCCCCTTTGTCGGGGCTTCCTTGATGATGAGCTTCGAGGTGGAGTTTGGCCTCACTTGCGCCGAACTTTATTCCGTGGGAGAACTTCGTTCCACCCTCACTTGCGCTGAACTTCCTGCTTTTTTTGTCCGGACTTCCTTGTCGACGAGCTCGAGGGGGAGCTTGGCTTTCCTTGTGCTGCCGAACTTCATTCCGCTTTTCCGCGAAAGCTTTCGTGGGAGAACTTCCTGCTTCTTTTGTCCGAACTTTCTTGACGATGAGCTTGAGGTGGAGCTCGGCTTTGCTTGCCCAAACTTCATTCTACCTCCTGTGAATTCTTTGTAGGGGATTTCGTTGATGACATACTCGAGGAAAAGTTCGGCCTTGCTTGCGCCGAACTTCACTCCGGCTTTCGTCGGGAGGACTTCATGTTCTTTTATCGGGGCTTCTTTGCTGGCGAGCTCGAGGTGAAGTTCGGCCTCACTTGTGCTGGGAAGGTCGTGGACGTGGTCGAACATCATTACGCCTCCTTGGATGCGGACGAACTTCATTCCGCCTCCTTGCAAAACCTTCTCCCGGGGATGTTCATGCCTTTCTGTCGGGGCTTCCTCGATAATGGGCTCGAGGAGGGGTTCGGCCTCGCTTGCGCTGCCAAACTTCGTTCCCCTTATGCGGGAGAACTTCTGCTCTCCGTTTCTCCTTCCTTAGGGCAATGAGTACGCTGGCCCTGGTACTCTTCGTTGGGGCCGATTTTCGACATTTCGATGGTGGGCTTCCTGATGGGGTCGCCATCGGAGGCTGCTGTATGGCCTGCAATGCCTCCGTGAGGCCACGGACCTGTCGGACAAGCAGGTTGAACTGCTTCACATCCACCGCGGGTATAGGTGAAACCTGAGCTGCCGGGGCTGAAGCAGGAATAGATGGATCTGAATGGGATCGGGCTGCGGAGGCTGCCGAGCGCCGAGTCGAAGCTCTCCTGGGAGGCATTTTCTCTTCGAGAGAAAAGAGAGATCTCCGGAGAGGGAAGAGAAAAATCATTGTCGAGCACTCCTTTAAGAACAAGAAAATCTCGGAGGTTCGGGGCCCTCCTTCTAGCGCTAATCTGTTGACGCAAAAACTAATCATCGTTGGAATCCACTGGAGTGGAGGCCGATGAGGTCACCGCCAGAGACCTACAAAATAAAGTTCCGTTCGAAGTCAGTGGGGGTGGCTCCGGCAGAATCCTCCGACGATCAAGTTAGCTCCGGCCAACAGGAATGGAGTACTCAGAAATGATTTCTGCAGATCTTAGAGATGAAGGGAAGATCTTAGAGATCAGAGAGATTATAGTTAGCATATCTGGAGGGTCCTTTTTATAGCGAAGCTTGATGATGACAACTGTAGCCGCATGCTGGCGGACCGCTCGAGGTCCGACGGAGTCAGTCTCATAGGAAAATGCCATCTGCAGTGGGTTGATGGTGATAGCCATTACCGCCTGATAGCAAGTCGCTATCGCTTGCGGCGGACTGATGGTGATAGCTGTAGCTGTCTTAATACTGAGCCGTCCGGGGCCGAATGAAGGGTTGAAGGGCTTCGACGTATGCCCATTTCGGAGGAGTTCGGACTCCTGAAGAAATCCGATCGAAGAGGAAGCTTGGAGGGAGTTCGGCTCCCGAAGAAGTCCGATCGAAGAGGAAGCTTGGAGGGGAATTCGGCTCTTGTAAGCATCTGATTGGAGGAGTATGGCTAAGGCTCGGCCGCTGGGAGTTCGGAAGGAGCTCGGTCGCTGAGAAGTTCGGCCGAGGAACGACCGCTGAGAAGTCTGAAGAAGCTCGGTCGGCTGAGCAGTTCGGCCGGCTGTAAGGGTTTGACTAAGATCCGTCTGCTGAAGCTCTTCTGCGGCTACTGGTTGCATTAGGCTGAGCATCGAACTAAACTTCGACGGAAGTAAAGTTTATCCCCAACATATATCAAGATGGTTTTTATCTTGTAAATATTCCAAGTTACAAATATAATAATACCCCCCTATTATTACATACGTCAGATCTAGAACCCAAACTCTGTTACCAGAGGTCATTTATAATTTATTGGTTATCTTACTTTGCAAATCTTAGTATTATTTATTGAGAAATACAAATCTTAGCATTATGAGAAGCTGTCAATTATTTAATATTTATCTCCCCCAAGTGCTCACGTGCCATCCGCCTGGCTCTCCCTAACGAATACACCTACCAAGGTCCAAGTGGCAATCGCACACCTAACGCCCAACCCTAACTCCTGGTTGAAGGGTTAACCTCTCCAACCCCTAAACCCTCTTAGATCACGACACGTCTCTTGACCAACGGTCCAGATCCATCCGAGGACCTGCGTCTCCTCTATATAAGCACGCAAACCCCTGCCGAGAAAATCTTATGAGGGAAGGAACGAGAGCCCTAGTCTCCTCGACCAGAAATGGCATCGAGACCTAGGGTCCGGCGTCCCCGAGGCCGGATCGTGATGGAGCTCTTCTCCGACGTGGTCCCTCGCACGGCGGAGAACCTCCGAGCCCTGTGCACCGGCGAGACGGACGTCGGGAGGTCTGGCAAGCCGGTCCACTAGAAGGGGTCGATATTCCACAGGATTTTCCGGAGGTTCATGTGCTAGGGCGGCGACTTCACCGCCAGGAACGGCACCGGAGGGGAGTCCATCTACGGGGCGAAGTTCGAGGACGAGAACTTTGTCATTAAGCACACAGGGCCTTATCTTTTTTACCTCTGTTTTTAGGGTTTATGCTCTCTGCCAGAGAAGAGAGAGGGAGGAGCTATTTTTGTAGGTTTCTTGAGTACCAACAGCGACAAAGCTAGGTTTTCTACCCAAAAAAAGGAAGGCATTTTCCCGTTTTAGTTTTGATTAGACTAGTGATTATTGTACCTTTAAAAGGTTTCGATGCCCAAATTGCGGTGCCGTGAAGAAGAAATTGGGTTTGGATTTTGGAATTGTGATCGAGATCTGGAATTTAAGATTGGATTCGGATATTTTTCTGATATGTCTTTGCTAGAAAAATAATTAATCTTGTTTATAATAAATTTTTTAGTTCTTGAAAATAGGGCCTGGGTTTTTTTTTTTTTTTTTTTTGTTATTATTTGCATAACTCCGTAATCTCTTTATTTTGTTCCTATTTTGCTTTTATTGTTTCCGCTTTTACTTCCTCTGCTAATTATTCTTGCAATGGAAGGGGGCGTCGTTAATGGCGTCAATCTCTAATGGAGAAGCAGAGGAACAACGATGAGGCGAGAAATCGTTTCAGTTGCCATTTTTCCCATTGGCGATTCGATTGTTGCTCGTCCACACTCACCTCTATTTTTTTTTTTAATCTTTTTTTGATTTTTTTTACTATTATAAGTTAGCGAGGAAGGGCAAGGGATGTTATCACCAATTTTCTTCACTTTGAACCGATCAGAGTAAATAAACTATGGGGAAAAGCTATTCAGACTGATGCCCTTCCTCCGCTCATTTTACTAAATTTTTTTTGTAAGTCTGTTCCCCCTTTTTTTTTTTTTTTTTTTTAATTTTTATACTGCTTGACATTTCTTTGTGTTGATGGTATCTATATGTTCTGATTATTGTTAAACCGGCTACAAAATTCAAATTCGAAGCTTGTCTTGCAAATCTCGCCCCCGCATCAATAAAAGTGCAAATGTGCGCCTCTTCATCAAGACTCTTATTTGGCGTTAGAAGTTCAGTTTTTTTTACCCCTTAACGTGAAAATAATTTGTCGAATTTACACATAATATTTATGATAATTTGCAAATATTTATATAATGAAAATCCATATAGTATATCGAAATGATCGCAACTAAGTTCGATCCCGTAAAGTTAGAATTATTAAATGATATTTATGGTTGGTACAAAGCTCTTTAGTTAAATCATTTTAAAGATATTTTACCATCCATGCGTAAAATTAGTAATGAGCTCAGATTTTACGGGAACGAATGGTCGTTATGGATGTATAAAATAGAATACTAAATATAAATGATCGGGTAAATTATAATTAAAATTATTGTAAGAATTGAGAAGGTGTAAATATAATCATTTATAAATGGTTTTAACTGGACAATCCATTTTCCTATCAAAACCTTTCGATCTTCTATTTGGATGATATTCCAGTCTCCCAGATTCACATATAATAATTATTATTACGAGCTACCAGAATATAAAATTATTACGAGCTACCAGAATATAAAAGGAGAAGGGAGGAGTCGCTTCATCTTGTAATTTGATTCTAGCCAGCGGGGCTCCGCTTGTGGTCATGTGGTGCTCTAAGTTTTATACTTTATCTGTGCTTAAATTTTTTTAAAAAAAGTTAGTGTAAAATCTATATTTATACTCAATTAAATTAGTAAAATTTTTAATCTTATATAAAAAATTAAAATTATTCTCAGATGGGAGGTCACTGAAGATTATTTTGGTTATTTTTAATTTTTTTCTGATATGGTATATGGATCTCATTTATGGTTGACAGGTTGATTAATGTTCTATTAAATTATAGGTTGAAGCGCTGTATTAAAAATAAACGTTAGCAGGATAACCATAGATTTTTGAAATTATTAGGTGTAAGTATGATTCAAGGTTTTTTAGTAAATTATTTTGAAAATATTTAGATCTATGTTAGGATACCATGATCTCTTTATATTCTTTACTTTTATTGAATCATGCTAGCTCATAGCTTAAATTTAGCTACCATGGGGTTTAAGTGGAAATCTATCCGAGTTCAGCCGTGAGTGCATTTAATAGCTAATCATGTTTTAAACTCTAAAACCGTCCATGGTTATTTACAGCCCAGGGAGAGGCATTGATGATGATATCATGTTTTAAGCTCTAAAACCGTCCGTGGTATGGGTTGGACTTTGGAAAGCTATGCGAATGGTGGAAGAGCATGTTCGCACGTGCGATTGATGATGATGGGAGTGAAGTCATGGATTAAATTACCGAAATTTTGGCTAGTTTTTGGGGGTCCTTTTGGTTCCATAAGTAGGCCAGGGCCGTCCCACTGCAGCGAGACATGATCGGATTATTAATTAGAGGAGCCGGAGCCTTAGAAAATTAGCATGCTATCCCACTCCAGCGACATGAGCTTTAAAAAATCCCGATGGGGAGAGACTTCGACGACGGTGTGGTGAGTGGTGGAGCAGATGATGCCATCATGAATCCGCTGGAAGTGGTGCTCATCTACTTGGCTCGTCCAAAGAGCTTGTCTACACCACTTCTGTGTTGAGGTCGTTTTTGAAGGAGATGATTTGATTGGCTTGCATCGGCAGCGCTCGTACCGATGTCATGGAGATTGTGTGCCTTTTGAACTGGGAATGCCTTCTTATAGGCTAATGGAGCCCTTTGACTTATCCCTCAATATTAGTTGGATGATGAGCTATATACTGCTCGGTCAATGGGTGCTCATCCTCCTTCAGCTGACATTTGGAGCATATGCGCATCTTAGGAGATGAGTGCGGTCAAATGCATCTTCATAAAAATCTATCCTTTGTGGCAAATCATTTTGGATTTGTGATTGAAGATTCTTTTCTAGCTACTCAAGTATTGAGACACCCTTAAAGTCTGGATCATTTGGATTTACATCTCAAAAGACTAATCCCAAAATTTTAAAATCGTCACAAAATGTTTGGACCCTAACATCATTAATGGAATAAAAAACAAAAATACCCTCACCTCCATGAGATTATCTTTTGTCATTCATCTATTTATATAAACCTTAAAGTATTTTATTCTTTATCATTTATCTATCCATACAAATTTTAAAGTATCACATCCTTTATCGTTCATTTGCCAGTATGGATCTTAAAGTGCTCCAATCTCAATCATCTATTCGTGTGCATAGATCTTAAAGAGCTTTATTCTTTGTCATCCATTTATTTGCACAAATCACAGAGCATTCTATCTATGATCCATTTACTTATATAAATCTCAAAGTGCTTCATCTGTGATCCATTCATCTGCATAGATCTTAAAGAACTTAATCTCCTATCATCAATTCATCCCTACAAATCTTAAAGCACTTCATCCTGTATCATCCATTTACTTGCATAGATCTTAAAACAAACTATCCTCAATTATTTATCTATCTACACAAATCTTAAAGCATTTTATTCTCCATCATCTATGCATTTACATAATTTTGAAGCACTCCATCCTCTATCTCATCCATCTACATAGATCTCAAAGCACTTCATCTTTGCACAAATCTTGAAGCACTCCATTCTTTACTATTTATCCATTTACATGGATTTCAAAGTGCTCCATTCTTTGTCATTTATCTGCTCATACAAATCTTAAAGTAATCCATCATCCATTCTTTTGCATAGATTTCAAAGCAGTTCATCCTCTATCATCCATCTACCTACACGGATCTTAAAGTACTCCATCCTTTGTCATTCTGCACAAATCTCAAAGAGCTTTATGTACTATCATTCATATGCATGCATAGATCTTAAAGCACTATATCTTTTGTTATTCATCTACTTGCATAAATCTTAAAGCGATTCATCATCTATCATTTATCAATTTACATAAATTTTAAAGTACTCTAAGCTTTATCATCCATCCATCCATATAGATCTTAAAAGATAAAGTCATTCAACTATTGGCACCTTCAGTGTTACTTTTCTCTTTTCCTTTTAATTCTCGCCACAACAAGAGTTCCTTGCTATATTAATGGGAATGATAGTTAATAAATTCTATAAAAATTAACCTATCAAGTGAATCTCATGTTATAATATTTTGTAATAGAGATTGATGGCTGGACTACTTTACAACGATTTTGAAGTTTGGGGATTCATTTGCAACTTTTTAAAATTTTCGAAGTTAAGTGCAAATGAGCTAAACTTTAGAGGTGTCTCTATAATTTTCTTTTTAATTTTTTTATTCTCCTAGTTGTAGGTATTCCTGGGCAGTGTATTTTGTTATCTCACTAAAAAACCAAAAAAAAAAAAAAAATTCCCTCTTTTTTATCCATGGCTTCCCTGTCAAGCCCTTTTCCTCGACCCTTCATCAAATTTGGCTCGCGGCCTTGACCCCCATTCTGCCGAGCCTTCTACCCACCGAAACACCTTCCATCGGGTGGTAATTTCCTAATAGCCAACTAGGATCCAACTTTGCCCTTTGGTTCCCAAATAAGTATGGATGAATTTTACTAAAATTTATTTTCAACTTCATTCAGATTTATTCATCCAAACAACTTTTTCACTGCATAAATAAAACCACACCAAAATGGAGTATTTCCAAGATTTCATTTGAAGAGAGAGAGAGAAGGAAAAAAAAAAAAACAAAGAAAGAAAGAAAGAAGAAGAATAGCACATCTTTGCAGCTCATATAGTTTTAACCTGATAAAACCATCTAAGAGGCCAGATGGTTTTTACTTAATTAGAGGAAGAAACACCTCTTCTAAATAAAGCTATTCAAGATACTATGGTTAAATCATTTAGGAATCAAATAGGGCCGCCGTGCACATGAATATTATCAAATCACTACAGAGATCGTAAACAATAATTCATCTTAAGACAAACGATTCGCTGTTTTCATCCCATTCTCTGAAAATATAATAGGAAAGACACGGAAAAACCCTCATTGGTATACATTCTACAAATCAAGTAACCTTTCTTTTCTTTGCTTTTTTTTTTTTTGTCTCAGCTCAAGCAACCAAAAACTGGTTGCAGTGCTGATCATTATTAGAAAGTCTACGAGTTGCTGACTTGGATGTTTAGCAAGACTCTGCAAACCTGGAACAGGAACCTACAATCTAATGGAAAGAGAGAACGAATCTTCACGAGAAATCTGGAATGCAAAAATTATATGCCCTGCTTGAGTGACCAGATGAGAATGAAATATTAATAGGCGTTTCCGAATCAATGAACCACAAAATCTTAGCTCAACGGTTTCATTTACAAGCAACCATGTACAGAGAAAACGTGTTTAGCTAAATTGCCAAAAAAGTTACACGCTGGATGGCCATATTGTACCCTCTGCAATGCTAATCTACAAACTCTGCCTGCTTCTATGCAAACACTATACTGCTAAAAGATAATCTCTCAACTTCAACTCCATGAAAGAATAGAATAAAGTAGTAATGCGAACAGTGGTAGCCCAACTCTGCTTCCACCAGGTGCGAACAAGAATAGGGTCCATGTAGACTTCTTTGATACAAAATCACTTGACGTAATCTGGAGAATCTGAACTTAGTAACCATACAAGATGGTCATCCTCAACATTCTTCAATGTATCAGCAGATCCTCTACTGATGTACCAAGATATTGAAGCTGTGTCCAGTAGCCAAAGCAAAGTATTACATTAAAACATGCAGGAAAAAAAAAAAAAAAAAAATCATAATACCTTGTAGAATGTGCAAATGAACTTTCTTGAAATCATGCTGCTAGCGGCCTATATTACAAAGCACAAACTATGAATTTTGTTTTTCAACTTTAACTAGCTATTGTAGGATGGATATGCAATTTCCTGACATTATTTAATCATATAACAGCTTTCTGACGTATTTCAAGGACAATATAAAACTCCCAGCTATAAAATGTTGATCCTTACAGACACTTAATTTCAGAGATATTGCAGCCAGGGGAGTGACTTGAATTTAAGAGATGTATGACAAACTATATAGAAGTGATGAAAAAGATCTGACCATCCACGAAAGGACCGTAACATTTATGAAAACGGGATTGCCGTCCAACTAAGGCACACTTTTCTGAAGACTGACAAGGTAATTTCATGCGAATATTCCATCCAGACAAGTCGAATCATAAAAAAGGCCATGTGGATATGAGTGTTAATCAAAGAATGAGAAAGGAGGCTCTCATTTGGGGCAAATCGATTATAGAACACTATTTCACAATTAAGAGTTAGAAATTATACATAAGACACTAATTAGGTCCAAGACCTTCTCAAGGTGCAACTTTGACAAATGATATCCATAATCCAAAGATGACACTCGCAATGGCCGGGAAATGGTAGATCAATTTGGTAGTTTAAAAAAAGTACAGGAGAGACGGATGACGCAATGAAAAACCCTGGTTCTAGTTATTCAAAAGACTTGGATACACCATTCAAAACTTGTGGCATAAAATCAGTTCCATGTATTAATGCTATTGCAATAGTCATTCTGTCCTACCTGCTCCAGGAGTCATTTCCTGCTCTCTGGCTGTATGCAATAACAGTGTCCCAGAAATAACTGTTATAAATCCACACAGCTCAGAAGCTATACTGCTTACACTTTGACCGGACCAATCCTGTAGCAATTGAGAAATGGGTAAGAAATAAACCTCAACCAAAGCATTTTAATACGTAGATGTTTCTTTAACACATACCTTGAACATTATTGCACTTGCCACTATTGTGAGAGTGGTAAACATAACATAGTAAATCGGGGAGACAATTGCTGTATTAAAGGTATCAAGCGCCTGGAAAAGGTAACATGTAGAATTCATTATATTATAAAAGATGCTGATCCAACTGCGTAACCAAATGCTCGATGAGTTGTACACAACAATTGCAAACAACAGGTATGTCACCTAATGTGCAATGGAAGTATTTTCATCAAGCATGCATTTCAAGAACATAATCACTGGATGTATGCAAATTGAAGCAGGGTGATTCCTACCCATGTCATGCAGAAACCTATAAAGAAAGATTGCAGAAATATTATTTGTTATTAGTTCCTTTGAAGTACAGTAGCGTTACCCTGCTAGCATACACCACTTTTTTAACTGATTATGCATTCAACAACAAGCCATTAAAAAAATATAATTATATATAATCCTTGTTTCAGGAAAAAGAGAGATTCTCTCTGTCCGTATGTCATCCTTGTGGTTTGTCCTGGAGCCAAGCACTTATAAATAGATTGGATGCATGCCGATTTTTTCAGAGAAAAAAGGGGAGCAAAAACTGCAATTTCAAAACATAACCACATAATTGTAGATTTATGTACCCATGAAGATCAAGAGTTCAATAACATCACGGAAACTTGAAATTCATCATTTAAGTGCAAGAAACGCTCCAAGTCCTGGAACTTCAAACGTTCTGGTCAATCATAAGTCAATCAACATATGCATCAAAAGAGATTCTGACATGCTAATCATGCAGTCAGAGAAACAAAGCATGTGCTGTAAGTGCTTAAGTATAACTCTTAAAATACTTTACTTGAATGCACAATGCACCCAACCCTTGCATGCTTCCTCATGCAGGCATGTTTATGGAAAACAACTGGACCAAAGAAACAGCAAGATGCACCAAATAGCTGCAAGATTGTTGGACATCGAGTGGTGCTGACAGTTAAAAAATTATAGAATGCCAATTCATGGAAAAAAAAAGTGCTGCTGTGATGTTCTGCAGTCATTTTTATAAAGGCCCAAAAGGAGTTTTCTGTGTGTGTGTGTGTGTGAAAGCGAGCAAGAGAGAGAGGAGAAATTTGCTGAACAGGACCAACTAGTCACACAGGCAACAATGCTGGGCGTGAAAGGGAGTAGATGTGGGGGGCAAAAAAAAGCAAAGCTGGTGTTTTCAAGAGAAAGTAAGAATTCAAAGTAGTACAAGGAAATAAAAATAAAACCTAGAAAGTAGCAGAGATAAGATACTAGTGAAAAGGTGCTAGAACATGTGGAATGAAGGTCAGATAGGTAGAACATATGTTGACTGATTTTTCTTAAAAAAATGTTGGATAAATAAAAGGTGGGGAAGAAGAGTGAAAATTTGCACAAGTTGTAAGCACAGAGGTGAAATTTTAAGAATAAATGCTGAACAAACAAACATGGGATGACACTTATTAATCAAGGACATCGAGAATAACTAAAATATGGATTGGAGTCATCTAAGTGTATCCGGAAAGACCAAGAAGTGTACCAATGGGAATAAAGCGATCATGAATTGATTTTGTTATCATCTTGAGAGACTGAAGAACTTATATGTCACAAATACCAGAGAAGGAAAAGAAGCAGGAAAAATGGGAGTAAAACTGTTATTTCTGATTGGAAAGGAATTATGAACTAATTTATATTTTACAAAACAAAAAGAATAGCTTTTTTTGAAAGAAAGAGGAAAAGGTGGAGATAAGAATTGTCAAGCATATTTTTTTAATTTGCATCATAATATATCATCCTTAAACCAAATGACAGTAGGCAATGACTGAGAAAAAATTAACACGAGGAAGTTGAAGTTTGAAAACGTAAACAAATATGAAACCAAGGTTGCAAAAACAGTACTGGATGGCATGCCAATTCTTTGAAAAACAGATACAATACCAGGTACCAACACATGGTGCAGGACTGCATCCCCTACTGACACATTTGTGTGCTGTTACTGGTTTACTACTTGTGCCATCCCATTCTGGTGGTTTTTAAAAATTGTACGAAACATCGAGTGATGCATGTCAAAATATGACCCATATAACAGTCTCAAAATCAGATAAAGGTTGAGGGCTGATGATGAGCTGAGAACCATTTACAAGAAGATCAAATTAGGGAATTTATCATGATTCACTTTAACTATGTCATGTACACACATGGACATGCATGTGCATGCATATCTGCATACAAGTGTTTGAGCATGTGTCAAGCATAAGGTAATAGAACTGAAAGTGATGAACAATGCAAGTCACTAATAAAAGCTCAATAAGGTAATATGTACTTAGCTTTAAGCTCTGTTTACTTGCATGGATTCAATAGTGATGGCCTTAACAACATGTGAAGTTTAAATATGAAATACAGGAATAAGATTTTTGTCTGCTCTAATATGACAGCCCAATTGTGCATTTATAAATTTACCATTTTTCTACAAGAGAAGAAAAAATAAGTATTATTATGGAAGATAAAAACAGGATAAATGTTACAGTCAAGGCAACAAGCAAAAATAAAACAGTTGCATGTACAGTTGCATGTGCATATTACATCAAATTTAGCAATTCTATCAGCAGAAAAATGATTCAACTGCTTGTATAATTGAAATCAGAACCAGATATACCAAGGTTAAGGTCTATTAAAAAAAAAAAAAGATCTCCTGCAGCTTGCAACTTTTTCTCATAATGTAATTTGATTTCTACTAAGAGGAAATTGCCCATCTCACGTTTAACAAGGATATGAAATCAAAAGAATGCATCTAACTTTAGTTCTAGAAGCTGTTAATTCTTGGGTTCAAGATAATTTTATTGCTTTCAAAACTAAAGATGCCCGCATAAACAATTTTGATAGGTCGGTTCATGCTGAATTTCATATCTCTAATCTCGAATCCAGAAAAGTTAAGGCACTTGTAACTAAATTATAATGACCCGGGACCTCAATCAAAAAGGTTAGTCAGAATGTATTATTTGGTCCTGTATGAGTATCCAAAATCTTCACAACGAATAACCAATGTAGGACTAGATACACACTCGTACGGGTCCTCATATAGTCCTTGCGTTTAAGCATTAGTGTTCTTGCTAGACTAAGGGTCCAAATCCATGCATCCATTCATAAACACCACAACCGGCCCGTAGTCAGCCCCAATGAACCCATGCTACAGTCTCCCCTAGTCGACATAGGCTATAGGCTGGATCAATTCTAATACCATTTGTAACAACCATAGATCTAACCCAAAAAGTCTAGCTAGAAGATATTTGAATTTTTTGGCCCTGTATAAGTATCCAAGATCTTCTCAGCAAATAATCGATGTAAGACTAAATATGGTATAGGTCCTCACATAAACAGACCAAATCTAGTGAACTGTGAAGGTGAATCTAGAGGTCATGTTTGTCTTCTGGTGGTGGTGTTATAAGGGACGCCACAAGCAAATTAATTTTGGCTTTACATCCTTTTATGGGTTTGGTTCCAATTATTTTCATAAAATGAGTGCCTTCTTGATAGGCTGAAACTTTGAATCGAAGGAGGCTCCTCTTCTATCATTTTGGAATCTAATGCTCAAATATTGGTTAACATTCTGGATCAAAGTTCTTGGCAGCTTTGCTAACTTGTTCAGAAATTCAGATTGGTGACTTACTAAATCTGTGGTGGTTCCATATATATTGAAAGAATGCAATTTGGCTAACAATCATATGGCAAATTCAGCTTGTGATATGCAACAAAGAGTTGTTTTCAGCTCCTTTAGCTCACTTCCAGTTGGCACAAAATGTTCTCTAACAGTGGATGAGATGGGCTTTTGATAGCCTAGATTTTTATTCATGTAAGATTCCCCACTAGTAAACTCGTGGACTTTTTTCCCCATTACATTTATTTGCTCTGCATTGTAATCCTTCTTTTAGTTAAATAATCCATGCTAAACCCCCATCCTGGACACGGTTATTTTTCTCAAACAGAAAAAAAAGGAATATAGACAAGATGTAGAGAGGTACTTGCGGGTTAAACTGATTTCACCCATGAGTATAAATTCACATACAACTGACACAAATCAGGTCCTAGAAAAAAGAACTGAGAAGCTAGAAATATAGCCATGTAAGAAGTAATGCTATTTTATGGTATCATGTAGGGTCATCCATGCTAAGACAAATTAATTTTGGAAATAAAATCATACAGATATTTCCCTTTATTGTATTTTATTAATAACAACCATCAACTGACACAACATGAAGCAATTATAAGTAGTCGCAATCTAAACTGTTATATATTGCAAGCCTGGACTCAAGCAAACACCCAGAGATAGAAAATTTGAACAAAACATGACAAACAAAAATAAATGACTTGAAGGATGATCACCTATAGAGGCCTTAGACAAAGGCATAACTGAAAAAAGGTTCTATAATTGAAAGCATAGAAAGAATAATCACATAAAAATGAAAATACATGTTAAGATTATCGGCAAGCAGTCTTAGGAGCAAACCCTTTGAAGTTGGTACAGGAACATCACAGGAACCCATATAGAATTGATAGATGATGTAAATTTGTAAAAACTTCGATATTCTATAGCAATCTGGAGTATTGGAGGTGGAAATGATTAGAGGATCATAAAATAAAGACCAGAAACCATCATCAAGAAAAAGACTCACAGGCCATGGCTTCAACTAACAAAGACATCAAATATCAAACAGTAACGTCCAGCAGAATGCACATGGTACGGACCTTGTTCAGGTAATTCAATTGAGTGGAGACACAAACGACAGCAACTGTGACGAATAGCCATGTCTGTGGATAAGTAATCTGACTTATTCCCTCCAGTGTAAGTTTTATTGCAATTCCAATGGCCTTGATGCTAACAACCTGTATGGCATCAGGACAAAAGAAACTGAGCTTGACAATAAACAAGAAAAGAAATTTTACCACATTTATGAGTACAGAAAATTCTGATAACCGAGTTCATGTGATTCATGTTTGTGAGCTCAAGATAACACAATTTACCGTCAGTGAGCCCATTAGAGAGCAGATACCCAGGTAAACCATTATGTTGTTGTGTCCATGACGAGGTTCAAAATGTAACACCAATACCAAGACAATTGATAATGTAGCTGCAGAGTAAACTAAAAAAGCTGCAGACAGGAGAAATGCAATAGGAGAAATTAATTACACCGTAGAACTGCCTAGGCATTTGACAAATGGTATTGCATAGAAAAACGAGGACTATTGTCTGTGATACCAGGTTGAGTAGCCAGATTCCAAATTTCTTCTACGGAACTTGGGGAATGCTCCTGAGGTGCATGAATTACTATAACAATTGAACCAACGATGCAGGATATACACCCCAAAACACCTAGTTTCTGTAACCTTTCCTCCAGCATAAAGTGTGCCAAAACTGCACTGTTTGGTCCATCAAAAATATAGATTCACAGAAATCAATAGGATCCAATTATATATTACAGAGCACAGAAAAATGTTTTCTTAGTGTTACCTGACAATAATACTCAATGCACCAAGAGGAGTAACAAGAACTGCAGGGGCAAAAACATAAGCAACAAAATTTGCCACCTCGCCTACCATCACTGGTTGTAAAGAAACTTGAGTTCAGACAAAGATATTTTGCCCCTCTGCTACCACTAATAACTAAAAAGAAGCTATGAGTATAATAAATTATGACTCAATATCTACAAATAGCTTACTTGTTACCATTCCAGCCCACCATAAAGGCTCTAATAGGTATGCATACCCTCCAAAACCTACAGTACAAAAGGAATAAGAAAACAATCAGAAACAAAGTTGAAAATGTGCGGCAAAACAGTGAAGTCCTGATAGAAGAATAACATAGAAGATTGAAAGATCGATCCCCTTGTTTGAAAATGTGTAGTTACCAGACGGAAGTAAGCCAAAGCATTGAATAATTTTTTGTTTCTCAAAGTTCATGGTGATTCTAAGCCCTCTAAGCCAAGGAAACTGAATAAAAGAAAACAAATGAAAAGAGAAAATTAATTTGGTACTTTCCACCAATAAATGATGTTTTCCTAGATAAAATTTGCCTACATACTCCTCCAACACCTGACCATTAAGATGGAAAAAATGATGTAGTAATAAAGATGTGGTTGTTTTTCTCTAACTCCAAGCAGAAGTATGAATCTTGTCAAAAGACATATGACAACTGCATCTCCACACCAATCTCAACCCCATGAGAGAATTTGAGCCACAAGAAAGAAAATAAGGATCGAAGTTTCCACCTTGAAAAGTGAGGAATGATTGAGGATGATACAAATTATAATTAGTCAAGAATCAGCCTTCCCATTCAGCCAGCGAAGTTTCCACTAAAAGATGATTCATAAATAGGGCAAGAATTTGGTAGTCATAAAAGAATGTATGGAGTTCCAATAATAAGAAACTAATCAATCCCAATATATAAAAACTAGGTCTAATCAGTAGAAAAACTTTTCTTTTCAAAGATCATGATCCATAAATGGTTTCATGATGAGGAAAAAAAAAAAGAATATAATTTTGATTTCTTTTAGAAGTTGAGTTTCAAAAAGTGCCTGTAACTTATGGCAGCTTGAATATTTCATTTTAATGTGAATATGTTATGTCATGGACAAGTTCTGTTTTAGGATTGTGGCATATAAGAATTGGAAGATAAAATGCAGTCCTGCGGTGTTACACGTAACATTGTGCATCTTTTTTCTGTTGTTCTTCTTTTCTTATTCCACCTATTGTGCCAACCAAGGATGCAGCTCGCCAAATCTATATGCATAATTCAAGTATGGAAGATACCTAAATTCTATGGAGTGATGCTTGCATGTTCTGTAAGGTGTTTGTTTGTTAAACACCTTCTTTATCATTATGTCCTCTCTCTTTCTTCACTTTTTTATGTTGATTGGATTAACTTTCTTAACATTTCTTCTTCAGCTCTATTGGGCTTTTCCTTTAAATTTTGCAGAAGAAAGAAAAGGGGGTGGTAATATCGGCGGGCCATAAAGTGGTGTAATTTGGCTTGTCACTAAGGCAGAAGATGGATTATGAGGCATGAGATGATTCAAAAAAAGGAAAGAAATTACAGATCATGGAATCTCACCCCAAATACCTTGCAGAACACAGAGCCTCAGGACAGAGAACAAAAAAGGTGCATTTGTCTTTTGCAATGAGATTTGCTTGAAATCATGGAAATGAAGAGAAAGCAGATGAGGTTGCTTTTCATGAATAGTTGGTCATTGTTGGTGCTTGCAGACACTTATGCAGCAAACCAATGTGATTAAGCAACATTTTGCATATAAGAGTCAAGCACATCTGATGCACACAAGAGGAAATGTTCAGTTATTATCTATCTTGATCCCCATCTAATCAAAAAAAAAAAAATTCTATCGCTTAATTTTTCTTCGTTCTCCCCTCGTGAGAGAGAAGATTAAAACAAGTTGTGTGCTTTATTAAAACAAGTTGTGTGCTTATTGGAGATGGGAGTAGCTATAGAGTTATGAAGATTGGAGATGTGGAGGTGCCATTTTCTTGGCGGGTCAGGGAGAACACGGGTTGGAAATATGGAGTCAATGAATTGATGGTTCAATACTGCAACAAGAGAGTCTGTGCCAAAATGCTAGAGACAATTATGAAAAGTTTGTTATATTGTTAAAAATGATATATGAGGGAAAGAGAAGGGAGGAGAGGATGACAGATTCATGAAAACATGCAGATAGGAGTTGATTGATATATATAGGCACTTGACTTTGTGTTTGTTTTTTGATTCTTAGATCTTCTAGCTCCGATTACTAGGTGAGAAGATGTACTATAAGAGACATTAATTAAATGCAGCATACATCAATATGTACTGCATTCATGTGTTTAAAAATTATTGGTGCAGAATCTGGTTGACACCGGATCGAGCTGGAGCTGAGGAAGAAAAGGCCGCCGTTGGTGATCTGCAAAACAAAGTCCTGTCCGGAGTTGGTGGTGGTAGCTCCGGCAAAACCCTCCGACGATCAAGTCAGCTCTTCTGGCCAATAGAAATGGAGTGCTCAAAAAAATGTTCAGCAAAGTTTTGAAAAGAAGAAGAAAGCTTAGAGAAAACGTATCTGAAGAGTTCCTTTTTATAGACGGAGCCTGTAGCAAATTGATAGTGACAGCAATAGCCGTCTGGTAGTGGGCCGCCTGGAGTCTGTCACGGAGGAAAACGCCGCCTGTAGCAGACTGATAGTGACGGCCGTAACCGTTCGGTAGTGGGCCACTCGGGGCCACATGGAGTTTATTACGGAGAGATATGTCCGTTGTCGTGATATGACCGTTCGTTGAGATTTAATAGTCGAAATTCGGAGGAAGTAAGTGTTGGTTGGTGAAGAACTTTGATATACATCAATTCCAGAGGAGTTCGAACTCCTAAAGAGAATGCGGTTAGAGGGGATCATCCGAGAGGAATGCTAGTTGAAATCTGGAAGTAATCCACTGGAGAAATCCGGATGGAGTTCGACTGATGGAGAAATCCAGGAAGAGTCCGACTGGTGGAAAAGTTCGGTCGAAAGAGAAGTCCGGAAGGAGTTTGGCTCCTGAAGGAATCCGACTGAAGGAGAAGTCCGGAAGGAGTTTGACTCCTGGAAGAATCCGGAAGGAGTTCGACTGTTGGAGGAATCCGACTGAAGAGAAGTCCAGAAAGAGTTTGGCCGCTTGAGGAGTCCGACTGAAGGAGTCCGGAAAGAGTTCGGCTCCTGTAGAAATCCGACTGAAGGAGGAGTCCAGAAGGAGTTCGGCTCCTGTAAAAATCCGACTGAAGGAGTCCGGAAGAAGTTTCGTCTCCTATAGAAATCCGGAAGGAGTTCAGCTCCTGAATTCGAATGGGGCTGAACTGAAAAGTTCGGTTGGGGGAAGGAGTTCGGCTCCCGGAGGTATCCGACTGAAGGAGAAATCCGGAAGGAGTTCGACTCCTGGAGGAATCCGACTGAAAGAGAAGTCCGGAAGGAGCTCCTGTAGGAATCCGACTGAAGGAGTTCGAAAGGAGTTCGGCTCTTGTAAAAATCCGACTGAAGAGAAGTCCAGAAGGAGTTCGACCGTTTAAGGAGTCCGACTGAAGGAGAAATCCGGAAGAAGTTCGGCTGCTGGAAGAGTTTGGCTGGAATTCGGCAGCTGGAGGAGTTCGACTGGGGTTCGATCGCTGGAGGAAGAATTTCTTATCGAAGCTCCTCCGTGATTACCAGTTACATTAGGCTAAGCATTAGACTGGACTTCGACGGAAGCGAAATTTATCCCCAACAATAGTCCCCCCACTTCCGAGTTCGAAATTCGAAGGAAGGGAGTACAAAAAAGACGACTGCCGAAGTTTTTTCCGAACTCTACATCCGTTGAGATTGAAGCTCAAGGGAGATCTTATCTCCTACTGAAATTGACGCCCGAGGGAGATCTTATCTCCAGCCGAGGTTGAAGGAGATCTTATCTCCTGTTGAAGTTGAAGTTGAAGCTCGGGGGAGGTCTTATATCCAGCCGAGGTTGAAGGAGATCTTATCAAATATTGAGGTCGAAGCTCCAGAAAGCTTGGGGGAGATCTTATCTCCAGCCAAGGTTGAAAGAGATCTTATCTCCTATTGACGTTGACGTTGAAGCTCGAGAGAGTTCTTATCTCCAACCGAGATTGAAGGAGATCTTATCTCCTACCGTTGTCGGGCACATTAGGGCCATTGTCGGAGCCTCTTCTCTCACCTCGTCTAAAATGAACGAGGCCTTCGACTTGCTCATGTTAGGACGAGATTCTCCTCTGTTCCTAACATGGCAATAGGAGCACAGATGGACCGTTGAATGAGCCTCTCTCCTCCTCTTGTCTTAAATAATCGGAGGTCTTCGACTTGCTCACGTTAGGACAAAATTCTCCTCCTCTTCCTAACGGACTGTAGGGGCATATAAGAGCCATTGTCAGGCACATAAAGCCTCTCCCCTCATCTCATCTAAAATGAACGAGATCTTTGACTTGCTTATGTTAGGATGAGGTTCTCCTTCTGTTCCTTAACATGGACAATAGGGACACAGATGGGCCATTGAATGGACCTCTTCCCTCCTTCTATCTTAAATAATCGGAGGTCTTCGACTTTGCTCACGTTAGGATGAGGTTCTCCTCCTATTTCCTAATGGGACTGTAGGGGCACATAAGGCCATTGTCAGGGCCTCTTCCCTTATCTCGTCTAAAATGAATGAGGCCTTCGACTTTGCTCACGTTAGGATGAGGTTCTCCTCCTGTTCCTAACGGGCTGTAGGGGCACATAAATCGGACTCATTGTCAGGGCCTCTTTCCTCCTCTTATTCTAAAACAACTTGAGTCTTCGACTTTGCTCATGTTAGAATGAGGTTTCTCCTTCTGTTCCTAACGGACTGTAGGAACACATAAGGACCGTTGTCAAGGCCTCTCTCCTCATCTCGTCTAAAATGAACGAGGCCTTCGACTTGCTCTTGTTAGGACGAGGTTCTCCTCCTGTTCCTAGCATGACAATAAGGGCACAGATGAACCGTTGAATGGACCTCTCTCCTCCTTCTGTCTTAAATAATCGGAGGTCTTCGACTTGCTTACGTTAGGACGAGGTTCTTCTCCTATTCCTAACGGGCTGTAGGGGCACATAAGGGCCGTTGTCAGGGCCTCTTCCCTCATCTCGTCTAAAACGAACGAGGCCTTCGACTTTGCTCACGTTAGGACGAGATTCTCCTTCTGTTCCTAATGGACTGTAAGGGTACATAAGAGCCATTGTCAGGGCCTCTCCCCTTCTATCTTAAATAGCCGGAGGTCTTCGACTTGCTCACGTTAGGACGAGGTTCTCCTCCTGTTTTCTAACGGACTGTAGGAGCACATAAGGGCCGTTGTCAAGGCCTCTTCCCTCATCTCGTCTAAAACAAACGAGGCCTTCGACTTTGCTCACGTTAGGACGAGGTTCTCCTCCTGTTCCTGACATGGCAATAGGAGCACAGATGGACCGTTGAATGGGCCTCTCCCCTCCTCCTATCTTAAATAACTGGAGGTCTTCAACTTGCTTACGTTAGGACGAGATTCTCCTCCTATTCCTAACATGACCACTTTTGATTGCTTTTTTCCATCATCACATAGTTTTTGCACCAAAAAACAATAATGTTGAAATGAAGAAGCTTTATTGAAGAAAAATTACTGGCAGTACGTTCTCAGATTTTCTGAATTCAAAGGTCAGGAGAGCGTTGTTCCTCCGAGCTCCTTCAGACAATAAGTTCCGAATCGGACGACCTTCTCCATTTCATATGGGCCTTATCAATTTGAGGCAACTTTTTTCTATCTTTGAGGCTGAGAGATAGCAGCTCGTCGAGGCACTAAGTCCCCCAAAGATAGTGTTGATGATGCTGAGAGACGGCCGATCTTCTTGTTGTTCCTTCCTCATTTATGGTTTTGACTGTGGCAGCGCCTTTGGCCGATCCTCTCTTGCTTCAGGCCGGCGTTGAGGAATCAACCCGATCGGCCTCTCCTGATGAGCTCCTCGATCTCGTCTTGGAGCTAGATGAGAGCGCATCCTTTCAAGCCTCAGCAGTTGCTCCTTGATCTCCATCAATACTTGCATTTTTGGAGCATCGAGGGAGGGCGTAGTTGTGAAACCTTTTAGGGAGAGAACTTCTTCGCACCCTTTTGTCGAGGCTTCTTTGATGACAAACTCGAGGAGGAATTCGGACTCGCTTGCGCTCGAGGAAAGTCCGTGAGCACGGCCGAACTTCATTCGGCTCTCCATCAGCAGTGGGTCTATTAGACTCGCCCATCCGCCTCTCTCTTGCGACTTCTTCATCCTTCAACTTGAAGGCTTCTTACGCATGAGCATATCCCTCAACTCGAGCTAGCAGATCGGCAAAATTCCTGAGATACTTCTTCTCCAGGGAAAACAGCAAATCGTTCTTGTGAAGGCCGCCCTTGAGTGCGGCCATTGCAATAAACTAGTGTTGGTGCAGAATCTGGTTGACATCGGATCGAGTTAGAGCTGAGGAAGAAAAGGCCGCCGTCGATGACCTGCAAAATAAAGTTCCATCCGGAGGCGATGATGGTGGCTCCGATAGAATCCTCCGACGATCAAGTCAGCTCTTCTGGCCAACAGAAATGGAGTGCTCAGAAAAAAGTTCAGCAGAATTTCGAGAAGGAGAAGAGAGCTTAGAGAAAACATATCTGAAGGATCCTTTTGAGAAGTTCGGAAGAAGTTCGGCTCCTGGAGGAATCCAGAAGAAGTTCAGCTCTTGGAGAAATCCGACTAAAGAGAAGTCCAGAAGGAGTTCGGTCGCTTGAGGAGTCCGATTGAAAAAAAAATTCGAAAGGAGTTCGGCTGCTGGAGGAGTTCAATTGGAATTCGACTCTTGGAGGTATCCAGAAGGAGTTCGGCTCCTAGAGGTATCCAACTGAAGGAGAGATCCAGAAGGAGTTCGGCTCCTATAGAAATCCGGCTGAAGGAGGAGTCCGAAAGGAGTTCGGGCCCTGTAGAAATCCAACTGAAGAAGTCCGGAAGAGTTCGGCTCCTAGGAATCCGACTGAAGGAGTGATCCGAAAGGAGTTTGGCTCCTGGAGGAATCCGAAAGGAGTTTGGCTCCTGGAGGAATCCGACTGAATGAGAAGTCCAAAAAAAGTTCGGCTCTGTAGAAATTCGGAGAAGTTTGACTCCTAGAGGAATCCAGCTGAAGGAGAAGTTTGGAAGGAGTTCGACTCCTGGAGGTATCCGAAAGGAATTTGGCTCTTGGAGGACGGCTTCTTAAGGTATTCGAAAGGAGTTCGGCTCCTAGAGAAATCCAGCTGAAGGAGAAGTCCGAAAGGAGTTCGACTCCTGGAGGAATTCGACTGAAGAAAGAGTCCGAAAGGAGTTCGACTTCTGTAAGAATCCGATTGAAGGAGTCCAGAAGAAGTTCGGCTCCTGTAGAAATCCGACTGAAGAGAACTTCGGAAGGAGTTCAACCGCTTGAGGAGTCCGACTGAAGGAGAAATCTGGAAGGAGTTCGGCTGCTGGAAAAGTTTGGCTGAAATTCGACCGCTAGAGGAGTTCGACTGAGGTTCGACCGCTTGAGAGAAAATTCCTGATCGAAGCTCTTTCGTAATTGCCAGTTACATTAGACTAAGCATCAAACTGGACTTCGACGGGAGCGGAGTTTATCCCCAACAATAGTTCCCCCACTCTCGAGTTTGAAATTCGAAGGAAAGGGAGTATAAAAAAGACGACTGCCAAAAGTTCTTTTTCCGGGACTCTGCACCTGTTGAGGTTGAAACTTCGGGAGAGATCATATCTTCCGTACAAGGTTGAAGCTCGGAGGAGATCTTATCTCCTGTTGACATTGACGTTGAAGCTCAGGGAGATCTTATCTTCTGTTGAAGTTTAAGCTTGGAGGAGATCTTATCTTCAGACCGAGGTTGAAGGAGATCTTATCTCCTATTGAAGTTGATGTTGAAGCTCGAAGGAGAATTATCTTTCAGTCGAGTTGAAGAAAAATCTTTAGCCATGTTAGGTCGAAGCTCCAGGAAGCTCGGGGAGAGATCTTATCTCCAGTCGAGTTGAAGGAGACATTCTCCTTGAACGCTGATGTTGAGTTAGAGAGTTCTTATCTCCAATCGAGGTTAAAAAAAATCCTATCTCCTACCTGTCGTTGGGCACATTAGGACTGTTGTCGGAGCCTCTCCATCTCATCTCATCTAAAATGAACGAGGCCTTCAACTTGCTCATGTTAGGACGAGGTTCCTCCTCCTATTCCTAATATGGCAATAGGGAGGCACAGATGGAGCCATTGAATAGGCCTCTCTCCTTCTTCCTATCTTAAATAATCGGAGGTCTTCGACTTTACTTACATTAGGATGAGGTTCTCCTCCTATTTCCTAACAAACTGTAGGGGCACATAAGGAGCCGTTGTCAGGGCCTCTCGCCTTCATCTCGTCTAAAATGAACGAGGCCTTCGACTTACTCATGTTAGGACAAGGTTCTCCTTCTTTTCCTCTCATGGCAATAGAGGCACAAATGGATCATTGAATGGGCCTCTCCCCTCCTCCTGTCTTAAATAACCGGAGGTCTTCGACTTGCTCACGTTAAGACGAGGTTCTCCTCCTATTCCTAATGGGCTATAGTGGCACATAAGGCTTGTCAAGGCCTCTCCTCTCATCTCGTCTAAAATGAATAAGGCCTTTGACTTTGCTCACGTTAGACAAGGTTCTTCCTCCTATTCCTAACGGGCTGTAGGATACATAAGGGCCGTTGTCAAGGACCTCTCACTCCTCCTGTCTTAAATAACTGGAGGTCTTCGATTGCTCACGTTAGGACGAGGTTCTCCTCCTGTTCCTAATGGGCTGTAGGGGCACATAAGATCGTTGTTAGGGCATCTCCTCTCATCTCGTCTAAAACGAACGAGGCCTTCGACTTTGCTCACGTTAGGACGAGGTTCGCCTCCTGTTCCTAATAAACTATAGAGGCACATAAGAGCCGTTGTCAGGGCCTCTCCCCTCCTTCTATCTTAAATAATCGGAGGTCTTCGACTTACTCACGTTAAGACGAGATTCTCCTCCTGTTCCTACAGGCTGTAGGGGCACATAAAGGCCGTTTCAGGGCCTCTCCCCTCATCTCGTCTGAAATGAACGAGGCCTTCGACTTGCTCACGTTAGAACGGTTTCTCCTTCTGTTTCTAACGGGCTGTAGAGGCACATAAGAGCCGTTGTCAAGGCCTCTCCCCTCCTTCTGTTTTAAATAATCGGAGGTCTTCGACTTGCTCACGTTAGGACGAGATTTTTCTCATATTCTTAATAGGCTGTAAGGGCACATAAAGGCCGTTGTTAGGGACTCTTTCCTCATCTCGTCTAAAACGAACGAAACCTTCGACTTTGCTCACGTTAGGATGAGGTTCTCCTCATGTTCCTGACATGGCAATAGGGGCACAGATGGGCCGTTGAATGGGCCTCTCCCCTCCTATTTTAAATAATCGAAGATCTTCGACTTACTTACGTTAGGACGAGGTTCTCCTTCTGTTCCTAACATGGCCACTTTTGATTGCTTCTTTCCTGTCATCACATAGTTTTTGCACCAAGAAACAATAATGTTGAAATGAAGAAGTTTTATTGAAGAAAAATTATTGGCAGTACGTTCTTAGATTTTTTGAATTCTAAGATCGAGGGAGCGTTATTCCTCCGAGCTCCTTCAGACGATAAGTTCCGGGCTGGACGACCTCCTCCATTTCATATGAGTCTTATCAATTTGGGGCAAGCTTTTTCTGGCTTTGAGGCTGAGAGATGGTGGCTCGCCGAAGCACTAAATCCTCCAGAGATAGTGTTGATGATGTTGAGAGACGGCCGATCTTGTTGTTCCTTCCTCATTGGTGGTTCTAGCTGCGGCAGCGTCTTTAGTCAGGCCGGTGTCTGAGGAATCGACCCGACCAACCTCTTCTGATGAGCTTCTCGATCTCGTCTTGGAGCTGGGTGAGAGCGCATCCTTTCAGGCCTCGGCAGTTGCTCCTTGATTTCTATCAATACTTGCATTTTTGGAGCATCGAAAGGAGCATAGTTGTAAAACCTTCCAGGGGGAGAACTTGTTCGCGCCCTTCTGTCGGGGCTTCTTTAATGACGAGCTTGGGGAGTTCGAGCTCGCTTGCGCTCGAAGGGAGTCCATGAGCGCAGCCGAACTTCATTCAGCCCTTCATCAACGGTGGATCTATTAGACTCGTCCGTCCGCCACTCTCCTGCGACTTATTCATCTTTCAACTTGAAGGCTTCTTCCGCACGGATATATCCCTCAGCCCGAGCTAGCAAATCGGTAAAATCCCTGGAATACTTCTTCTCTAGGAAGAATAGCAAATCATTCTTCTGAAGGCCACCTTTGAGTGCAGCCATTACAACAGACTGGTCCAGGTTCTGGACCTCTAATGCAGCAACATTAAACCGAGTGACATAAGCCCAAATAGATTCTTCCTCCTGCTTAATATTCATCAGGGAATCTAAATCTCTACGGTGACGTCGACTGCTGACGAAGTGGGCTGCGAACTGATGGCTCATCTGATCAAAGAAGAAGATCGTACCTGACTTCAACGCGGAGTACCAGTTTCTTGTTGCTTCCTTTAAGATAGAAAAGAAAGCTCAACATAAGATGGCGTCTGGTGCACCATGAAGCAGTATCATAGTCCGAAAGGCCTTCAGATGATCGATCGGATTAGAGGTTTCGTCGTAGCTTTCAAGTTGGAAAAGCCTAAAGTTTGGTGGAACGAACTTTTGCATAATTCGGGGAGAGAAAGAAGGATCGGTGCAGACATCGTCATAGAAAGTCAGGGCAACGTGGCGGAGTTCTTCAATCCGTCGGTCCATCTCTCGCAGTTTCTGATCGAGGACGTTATCTCGATCGCAAACCTTAGAAGGCTTTTGACTATAGATGGAAAAGCTCTCTTCCAAAAAAAAATCATGATCCGAACAAGGATCCTCTGCTCTATGTTTCTCTTTCCCAAGGACGACGGGTATACTAACCCAAGTGCTCCTCCTTGGGATCGATTCCTAACTTTTCGATGGCAGATTTTCTGACAGAACCGCCATCGGAGATTGCCGCATGGCCTACACCATTTCGGTGAAGCCCTGGACCTACTACATCAGCAGGTTAAACTGCTCCGGATCTACCGTAGCCGTCGATAGAGAAGGAGGTTGAAGCGTCAGCGATGGAGTAGGAACAGATGGATCTGACCTAGATTTGGTAGTAGAAGTGGTAGATCTCCAAATAGTCACCTTCTTTGAATACATTTTTTGGAATCGAGGAAAAGAGTGGAGATGAACCTTGAAGGAGAAGATCAATAAGATCGACTGAACACTCCTTTAAGAATAAAGGTACCTCAGAAACAGAAAGCCCTTCATCTAGCGCCAATCCTATTGATGCAGAATCTAGTTGACGTCGGATCGAGCTAGAGCAAAGAAAGAAAAGGCCGCCGCTGGTGACCTGCAAAATAAAGTTCCGTTCGAAGTCGATGGTGGTGGCTCCGACAGGATCCTCCGATGATCAAATCAGCTCTTCTGACCAACAGAAATAGAGTGCTCAGAAAAGAGTTCAACAGAGTTTCGAAAAGAAGAAGAGAGCTTAGAAAAAATGTATCTAGAAGATCCCTTTTTATAGACGAAGCCTGTAGCAGATTGATAGTGATAGTGATAGTTGCAGCCATCTGGTAGTGGGCCACCTGGAGTCTATCACGAAGAGAGGTGCCGTCTGTAGCAGACTGATAGTGACGGTCGTAACCATCCAATAGTGAGCTACTCGGGGCCACGTGAAGTTTATTATAGAAAAAGGTGTTCGTTGTCGTGATGTAGCCATTCGTTGAGATTTAATAGTCAAAGTTCGGAAGAAACAGGCATTAATTGGTGAAGAGCTTTGACATACATCAATTCCGGAGTTCTGACCTCTAAAGGAAAATGCGGCTAGAAAGGATCATTCGAAAGGAATGCTAGTTGAAATCTGAAAATAATCCACTGAAGAAATCCGGATGGAGTTCGACTGATGGAGGAGTCCGATTGGTGGAGAAGTTCGGCCGAAGAAAAAGTGCAGAAGGAGTTCGGCTCCTGAAGAAATCCGATTGAAGGAAAAGTCTGGAAGAAATTTGACTCCTGGAGGAATCTGAAAGAAGTTTGGCTCATGAAGAAATCCGACTGAAGAGAAGTCCGGAAGGAGTTCGACCGCTTGAGGAGTCCGACTAAAGAAGAAATCCGGAAGGAGTTCGATTGCTGAAGGAGTTCAGCTGAAATTCGGCTCCTCGAGATATCCGGAAGGAGTTCGGCTCCTCGAGGTATCCGACTGAAGGAGAAATCCAAAAAGAGTTCGGCTCTTAGAGGAATCCAACTGAAGGAGGAGTCCGAAAGGAGTTCGGCTCCTATAGAAATTCGACTGAAGAAAAGTCCGGAAGGAGTTCTACTCCTATAGAAATCCGGCTGAAGAAAGAATTCGGCTCCTATAGAAATTCAACTGAAGGAGAAGTCCGGAAGGAGTTCGGCTTCTGAAGGAATTCGGCTGAAGGAGAAGTCCGGAAGAAGTTCGACTCTTGTAGAAATCCGACTGAATGAAAAGTCTAGAAGAAGTTTGTCTTCTGTAGAAATTCGAAAAAAGTTTGGCTCCTGGAGGAATCCGGCTGAAAGAGAAGTTCAGAAGGAGTTCGACTCCTAGAGATATTCGAAAGAAGTTTGGCTCCTGAAGGAATTCGGCTAAAGGAAAACTCCGTTCGACTTCTGGAGGTATCCGACTGAAAGAGAGATCCGAAAGGAGTTTGGCTCCTGGAGGAATCCGACTGAAGGAGGAGTCCAAAAGAAATTCGGCTTCTGAATAAATCTAACTGAAGAAAAGTCCAGAAGAAGTTCGATCGCTTGAGGAGTCCGACTGAAGGAAAAATCTGAAAAGAGTTCGACTGCTGGAAGAGTTCGACTGGAATTCGGCCGCTGGAAGAGTTCGGCTGAAGTTCATCCGTTGAAGGAAAAATTTCTGATCAAAGCTCTTGATTGCCAGTTGTTGGTGCTGAAATCCGTCGCCGCCGGAGGTCGCCGAAATCGAGGCTGCTGAGCGCCGCCGGGGACCTGCAAAACGAAGTCCCGTCCGGAACCGGTGGGGTGGTGGCTCCGGCAGGACCCTCCGACGGTCAAGTTAGTTTCCGGCCAACAGTAATGGAGTGCTCGGAATGAGTTCCGGAGCTTAGAGATGTGGAGGAGAGCTTAGAGAGTCGAGAGTTCAGAGAGCTTAGCCTTAGCGTGTCGGGAGGGTCCTTTATATAGTGGAGCTTGATGGTGACAACTGCAGCCGCGTGCTGGCGGGCCGCTCGAGGTTCGGCGGAGTCAGTCTCACTGGTGCCGTGTGCGGCGGATTGAGGGTGACAGCCATCGCCGCCTGGGTCGGCGGATTGAGGGTGACAGCCATCGCCGCCTGACAGTGGGTCGCTATCGCCTGCGGCGGTTGCAGAGCTTGCCGAATGAAGGGTTGAAGGCCTTCGTGTGCCCATTTCGGAGGAGTTCGGGCTCCTGAAGAGGAAGATAGGAGGGAGTTCGGCTCCCATAGGACGTCTGGCTGGAGGTATGCAGCTAAGGCTCGTCCGCTGAAGAGTTCGGCTGCTGAGAATCCGAAGCTCGGCCGTTTGGAGGTTCGGCCGGCTGTTGGACTTCGGCTGAGGCTTGGACACTTGAGAATTCGGTAGGAGCTCGATCGGCCGAAGTTCGATGAGGGCGACCGCTGCGGAGTTCGGCCGAGTGACGACTGCTGAGGGGACTTCATTGAAGCTCGGCCGCTTGGAGTCGGTCCGAAGGAGTTCGGCCGTGGGGAGTCCGAAAGAGTTCGGCCGCCCAGGAAGTTTGGTCTCGACGCTGGGAGTCCGGAAGAAGCTCGGAAGCTGACCAGTTCGGCCTGCTGGAAGAGTTCGGCCGCTGGGAGTTCGGCCCGGAGCCTGGGGCTGGGGAGTTCGGCAGCTAGGTAGTTCGGCCCGGACCTTGGTGCAGGGGAGTTCGGCCTCTAGGAGTTCGGCCCGGACCTTGGCGCAGGGGAGTTCGGCCTCTAGGAGTTCGGCCGTGGGGAGTCCGAAGGAGTTCGGCCGCCCAGGAAGTTTGGTCTCGACGCTGGGAGTCCGGAAGAAGCTCGGGAAGCTGACCAGTTCGGCCTGCTGGAAGAGTTCTGGGAGTTTCGAGGCCGCTGGGAGTTCGGGAGTTCGGCCCGGACCTTGGGCAGGGGAGTTCGGCCTCTAGGCAGTTCGGCCGTGGTAGGGGCTCGGCCTGGCGCCTGGCGCTGAAGCTCTTCTGCGGCTACTGGTTGCATTATGCTGAGCGTCGGGCCGGGCTTCGGCAGGAGCGGGATTTATCCCCAACAGTAGCCCCCCACTCCCGAGTTCAAAAATTGAAGGAAGGGAGTACCAAAACAGGCGACTGCCGAAGTCTTCTTCCAGGCTCCGCATTTGTCGCAGCTGAAGCTCGGGGGAGGTCTCATCTCCAGCCAATGTTGACGCTGAAGTTGAAGCTGAGGCTTGGGGGAGGACCTCCTCTCCAATTCGATGTTTGGAGTTGGAATGGAACTCGTTTCCAGCCTAAAGTCGATGAAGCTGATGTTGAAGCCGAAGTAAATCTCGCCCCCCGTGGTCAGGGTCGGAGTTGACATTGCCTCCATCAGCTGAAGTTGACTCGGGGGGACCTCCTCTTTTGCAGTCGAGGTTATGATCGCTTGGGGGCGATCCCGTCTCCCGCTGATGCTGACACCGAAGTTGAAGCTGAGGTCCGAAGGAGACCTCGTCTTCTGCAGTGAAGCTTGCCGTAGACTCTGGGGCTCGGCCTTGGACCTTGCTCACGTTAGGACGAGGTTCTCCTCCTGTTCCTAACGGGCTGTGGGGGCACATGGGGACCGTCGTCCGAGCTTCTCCCCCCATCCCGTCCTTTGTGGACGGGGCCTTCGACTTTGCTCACGCTAGGACGAGGTTCTCCTCCTGTTCCTAGCCGGGCTGTGGGGGCACATGGGGACCGTCGTCCTCGCCTCTCCCCCCATCCCGTCCTTGTGGACGGGGCCTTCGACTTTGCTCACGCTAGGACGAGGTTCTCCTCCTGTTCCTAGCCGGCTGTGGGGGCACATGAGGACCGTCGTCCTCGCCTTCTCCCCCCATCCCGTCCTTTGTGGACGGGGCCTTCGACTTTGCTCACGCTAGGACGAGGTTCTCCTCCTGTTCCTAACGCGGCTGACTGCTTCTTCCCTGTCATCGCATAGTTTTCGCATCCAGAAATGATTTTATTGAGAGGGGAGAGTTTTACCGAGGAGAAGCTGATCGCAGCGCATTTTCGTTCGAGGGTTGTCGGGGTGTTGTTCCTCGGAGTTCCCTCGGGCAGTAAGTCCCGTCCAGACGACCTCCTCTATCTCATGCCGGCCTTCTTAATTTGGAACATGCTTCTCTTGACTTTGTCGCTGGGGGACGACAATCACCGATGTAGCTAGCTCCTAGCTCCTCCCCGGGGTGGCGTTGATGACGCCGCGAGGCGGCCGACCTTCTTGTCTTTTCTAGTTACGGCAGCGCCTTTAGCCGATCTTCTCCTGCTTCAGACTGGCGTCGGAGGAATTTATCCCGTCGTCCCTTTTTGACGAGCTCTTCAATCTCGCATCTTGGAGCTGAACGTATTCCTCAGTGTCGTAGCCGTGGTCGCGATGGTAGGGGCTTTACTTGCTTCGATCGCGCACGTTTGGGGAGGCCGTAGTCCTTCAGGTTTTGGCGGCTGGCTCTTAACTTCGCCGAGAATTCGAGTTAGAGGAGCGGGTCGTAGCTGCGGAATCCTTCGAGAGGAGGATTTCTTCGCGCCCTTCTGTCGGGGCTTCCTTTGCGGTGAGCTCGAGAAGTTCGGGCTTCGCTTGCGTGGAGCTTCATTCCGCTTTCCCGCGAAACTTTTCTTTCCGTGGAAGAACTTCACGCTTCTTTGTCCGGACTTCCCTGCTCGCAGAGAGGGGGTCGGCTTTGCTTGCCCGGACTTTATTGCACCTCCCGTGAATTCGTTGTAGCGACGTACTTGAGGGGGAGTTCGGCCTCGATCGCCCTGGGGCGGTCTCGAGCGCGGCCGAACTTCACTTGGGTGATCTGCTGCGGAGTTCGGCCTCCTTTATGCCGAACTTCATTCCGCGGGGGGCTTCGTTCCGTCCTCGCTTGCGCCGAACTTCACTGTGATGGTGGGCTTTAAGGTGGAGTTCGGCTTCACTTGCGCCGAGCTTCATTGATGAGCTCAAAAGGGTGAGTTCGGTTTTGCTTCCGCCGAACTTTATTTCGATGAGCTGAGGAGTTCGGCCTTCCTCCGAACTTCATTCCGTGGGAGAACTTCGCTCCACCCTCGCTTGTGCCGAACTTCATTCCGCGGGGGCTTCGTTCCGTCCTTGCTTGCGCCGAACTTCATTTGGATGTTGAGCTTCGAATGGAAGTTCGGCCTTACTTGAGCCGAACTTCATTCCGAGCCTCCATGGGAGTTCCGTCTTGCTTCCGCCGAACTTTATTCGGATGAGGGGCCTCAAAGGGAAGTTCGGCTTTGCTTCGAGGTGGAGTTCGGCTTTCCTTGCGCTGGGAGGTTGTGGACGTTTTCCGAACTTCACTCCACCTCCTTGGACGCAGCCGAACTTCATCCCGCCTCCTTGCAAAACCTTTCGAGATTGGGGGGTTCGGCTCGTCCTGAGCGATGAGCTTCGAAGGGGGAGTTCGGCTTCGCTTCCGCCGAACTTCATTGATGATCTTCCAGCGGGAGTTCGGCTTCGCTTCCGCCGAACTTCATTCCGACGATGAGCTTCGAAGGGAGAGTTCGAAAACGTGGCCGAGCTTCAGTCCGCTTCCTTTCTTCGGTGGATC
>QRFJ01000214.1:1095650-1133810 GCA_006176705.1 Cocos nucifera | reverse complement strand
GTGACCGTAAGGCAATGCCCGAAGCTGGCAAAGACGTAGATCAATTTTTTAGTCGTGAGGACTCCATCCGCTTATAATGCTATTCTCGGTCGATCTGATTTAAATGCACTTCGAGCAATGATATCAACTTATTATTTGAAGATGAAGTTTTCGATGAGTTACGAGATTGGAGAGGTCAAGAGAGATCAAGCTCTGGTAAAGCACTACTACTCAATCGCTCTGCATAAGGAAGAACAATCTGACCCTTATCCTATTGATGGACTGGATGTCCGCGACGATCTTACCGAGGAGCGGGATGAGCCTATGAAGGGTCTCGTATCTATGCTCTTGAACGATGGAAATGCGGAGCATGCTGTATAGATCGACTCCAACTTAGAGAATGAGGTTCGAGAGCAACTCGTCACCTTCCTTAGAAAGAATGCGGATGTCTTCGCCTGGGTCCCAGCAGATATGCCAGGAATTGATGTCAAAGTTATGGAACATCGGTTGGCCATTGATCCAAAGTATCGATCGATAAAAGAAAAACTACGCAGCCATGCCCCGAAGAGGCAAAAAGTAATTACGAAAGAAGTAGGCAAGCTCTTCAAAGTTGGGATCATCCGAAAAGTCAACTATCCGACCTATATCTCAAACATGGTCCTTGTCAAAAAGGCAAACAATAAGTAGAGGATGTGTATAGACTTCAAAAAGCTGAATAAAATCTGTCCAAAGGATAGCTGCCCTCTTCCCAGAATTGATCAACTGGTAGATGCAACCTCGGGCCATGAGCTCCTCACTTTCATAGATGCCTTCTCTGACTATAATCAGATACGGATGGTGCTAGAGGATGAGGAAAAAATTGCTTTTATTACTGACCGATGGTCTTTACTATTACAGAATTATGCCCTTTGGGCTCAAGAATGCAGAGACAACGTACCAGCGCTCTGATCAATAAAATCTTCAAGGAGCAGATCGATCATAATATAAAGATGTATGTGGATGACATGCTCGTCAAAAGTCGAGCTTCTATAGAACCATCCTTACCAATCCTTGAAGAGACCTTTCAGTACACTCAAAAAGCACATGATGAAGCTGAATCCGACCAAGTGCACCTTTGGTGTGACCTTAGAAAAATTTTTGAAATTTATGGTATCGAAGACGTGGAATTGAAGCAAATTCAGAGAAAATCCGAGCCATTCGAAAGATGACTGCTCCGAAGAACAATCAAGGAAATTCAGCGCCTGGCTGGGAAAAGTGGCATCCCTGAAATCGCTTCGTCTCGAGATCGGCCGAGCGGTGCATGCCCTTCTTCCAGGTCCTCAGGCGAACCGAAAGATTTTTGCTGGACAGATGGAGTGCAAACAGGACATTCGAGGAAGCTCAAAAACTACCTCGGCGCGCCTCCCGCTGCTGGCAAAGCCCGAATCTGGAGAAGGGCTGCTCCTGTACCTAGCTGTCTCTCCAATGGCCCTTGGCGGCTGTCCTGGTCAGGGAAGATGCGAAGGCGCAACAACCAGTCTACTACGTGAAGCCGAGCCTTGAGGGATGCGGAGACCAGGTACTTCCAAGTTAGAAAAATTAATTTACTGTCTTCTAATCGCTGCCAGGAGGCTTCCGACCTTACTTTCAGGAGGTATACCATAATTGTCCTCATGGACCAACCAATAAGAGCCGTCCTTCACCGAGCAGGACGCTTCAGGAAGAATCGCCAAAATGGGCGATCGAGCTCACGGAGTTCGACATCAATTACCGGCCCAGACCATCGATCAAGGCTCAGATACTGGCGGACTTCGTGCTGGAATGTACCGCACCAGTTGAAGCCGAACTTGAATCAAGCGAGATTATCATCGGAGGGAGACCAAGCCCCAACGAAGCCGACTGTGGCGGTCGAGCTTCCCTGAAGAAAGGGCCGACCTTCTTGAAGGCCCTTTTGGGTTCTGCACGTGGATGGCTCATCCAACTCTAGCGGGGCCGATGCGCAGGGCTGGTCCTTAGGTTAGCCCCGAGGGAGTCGTCACCGAGTATGCACTTGCGCTTCGAGTTTCCCACAACCAACAATGGGGCCGAGTATGAAGCGCTGATAGCCGGGTGCAGAAATAGCCAGGGAATTGAAAAGTGGGTCGGCTTCAAGTCTACAGCGATTCCCAGTTGGTGGTCGGTCCAAGTCGAGCGGCAGCTACGAGGCGCGGGAGGAAAGCATGGTGATGTACCTCGGGAAGGTAAGAACTTAACTACCAGCCTTCGACAGCTTCGACATTCGGCACATCCCAAGGACAGGGAATATAAGGGCCGACCTCCTCTCCAAGTTGGCCACTTCTGCCCCGGCCGAAACTACCAAAGAAGTAATTTTTGGAAATCTGAAGTGCCCAAGTCTACCGAGGAACCTCAGGCCATCCTTGCAGACGGAAACTTCGAGCCGAGCTGCATCGAACCCGCTGATCGCCTACCTCGAAGAAGGGAGTCCTCCCTCACGACCGGAGAGAAGCTTGAAAACTTAAGGAGTCAAGCCTCCCGCTACGTTTTGTATGAGGACAGATTATATAAAAGGTCGTACTCCCTCCCGCTGCTGAGATGCCTCCGACCCTCAGAAGCCTAACTCGCGCATTACAGGAAAAGTCCACGAAGAAAATCTGCGGGAAATCACGTAGGAGCCAGGTCCCTGTCGCAAAAGCTACTTCGGCAAGGGTACTACTTGGCCAACCCTATTCGTGATTCCACGTAGAATACGTGAAGAAATGTGATGCTGCCAGAAGAATGCCAAACGTGCAAAAACAGCCAGCCTCTGAGCTCACTCCGCTCACTGCACCCTTGGCCCTTCGCGCAGTGGGGAATGGACATCCTCGGCCCCTTTTTCAACGGCGTCCGGGCAATGGAAAGTTCCTCCTGGTCGCGATCGACTACTTTACCAAGTGGGTCGAAGCTGGAACCACTAGCGAAGATCACCGAGGCCAAGGTGCAGGACTTCGTCTGGAAGACGCTGATCTGCCGGTTCGGTCTGCCCCGAGCCCTCATAACCGATAATGGGCGACAGTTCGCTGGAGCCCGGTTTGCCGAGTTCTGCGAAAGGACTAAACGTCTCCCACCACTTCACATCGGTGGCTCATCCGCAAGCCAATGGGGAAGCCGAAGTGACCAATCGGACCCTGCTGCAAGGCCTCAAAACGAGGCTCGACAGGGCAAAAGGGGCCTGGGCAGACGAACTCTACCACGTCCTCTGGGCATACCGAAACAACGCAGAGGGTACTGACCGGCGAGACACCCTTCGCCTTGGCCTTCGGCACCGAGGCAGTCATCCCGATCGAGCTCAAACTCCCGTCTGCTCGAATCGTGGGCTTCAACGAGCAACTCAACCCCCAGGACCTCAGAGCAACCTCGACCTTCTAGGAAGAAAAGAGGGAGGCAGCCCGCATCCGGATGGCCACCTACCAACGGAAGGTGGCTCGGTATTACAATTCCAGAGTCAAAAGCAAGGCGTTCAGAGTTGGGGACTTAGGTGCTCCGACGAGCAGCCGTCTCTCAGCCCCAGAGTCAAGGGAAGCTCGTCCCAAATTGGGAGGTCCGTACGAAGTGGTAGAGGTCATCCGACCTGGAACCTATCGCCTAAAGGAGCTCGGAGGACTAGCGCTTCCCCGACCTTGGAACTCAGAAAACCTGAGAATGTACTACCAGTAGTTTCCCTCAATAAAACCTTATTGCTCGACACTATCGTTTCAGGGTCCTGGGAAAAAAGCGAGTGGAAATGTCCCGCTAGGACAGGAGGAGAAGCTCGTCCTAGCACGAGCAAAGTCGAAGGCCCCGTTCGCGAAGAACGGGAGAAGCTCGGACGACGGTCCGGATGTGCCCCCACAGCCGGCTAGGAACAAGAGGAGAACCTCGTCCTAGCACGAGCAAAGTCAAAGGCCCCGTTCGCGAAGGACGGGATGGGGGAGAAGCTCGGACGACGGTCCTCATGTGCCCCCACAGCCGGCTAGGAACAGGAGGAGAACCTCGTCCTAGCGTGAGCAAAGTCGAAGGCTCCGTCCACAAAGGACGGGATGGGGGGAGAAGCGAGGACGACGGTCCTCATGTGCCCCCACAGCCGGCTAGGAACAGGAGGAGAACCTCGTCCTAGCATGAGCAAAGTCGAAGGCCCCGTCCACGAAGGACGGGATGGGGGGAGAGGCGAGGACGACGGTCCTCATGTGCCCCCACAGCCGGCTAGGAACAGGAGGAGAATCTCGTCCTAGCGCGAGCAAAGTCGAAGGCCCCGTCCACAAGGACGGGATGGGGGGAGAGGCGAGGACGACGGTCCCCATGTGCCCCCACAGCCCGTTGGGAACAGGAGGAGAACCTCGTCCTAACAAGAGCAAAGTCAAGACCCCATTCACGAAGGACGGGATGGGGGAGAAGCTCGGACGACGGTCCGGATGTGCCCCCACAGCCCGTTAGGAACAAGAGGAGAACCTCGTCCTAACGTGAGTAAGGTCCAAGGCCGAGCCCCAGAGTCTACGGCAAGCTTCACTGCAGAAGACGAGGTCTCCTTCGGACCTCAGCTTCAACTTCGGTGTCAGCATCAGCGGGAGACGGGATCTCCCCCAAGCGATCATAACCTTGACTGCAAAAGAGGAGGTCTCCCCCGAATCGACTTCGGTTGATGAAGGCAATGTCAACTCCGACCCTGACCACGGGGGGCGACATTGACTCCGGCCTCAACATCGGCTTCACCAATTTTGGCTGGAAACGAGTCCCACTTCAACTCCAAACATCGACTGGGGACGAGGTCTCCCCCAAGCCTCAGCTTCAACTTCAGCGTCAATATTGGCTGGAGATGAGACCTCCCCCGAGCTTCAGCTGCAACAAATGCGGAGCCTGGAAGAAGACTTCGGCAGTCGCCTGTTTTGGTACTCCCTTCCTTCAATTTTTGAACTCGGGAGTGGAGGGGCTACTGTTGGGGATAAATCCCGCTCCTGCCGAAGCCCGGCCCGACGCTCAGCCTAATGTAACCAGTAGCCGCTGAAGAGCTTTAGCGCCAGGCACCAGGCCGAGCCCCTACACGGCCGAACTGCCTAGAGGCCGAACTCCCCTGCACCAAGGTCCGGGCCGAACTACCTAGCTGCCGAACTCCCCAGCCCCAGGCTCCGGGCCGAACTCCCAGCGGCCGAACTTCTTCCAGCAGGCCGAACTGGTCAGCTTCCGAGCTTCTTCCGGACTCCCAGCGTCGAGACCAAACTTCCTGGCGGCCGAACTCTTTCGGACTCCCCACAGCCGAACTCCTTCGGACCGACTCCAAGCGGCCGAGCTTCAATGAAGTCCCCTCAGCAGTCGTCACTCGGTCGAACTCCGCAGCGGTCGCCCTCATCGAACTTCGGCCGATCGAGCTCCTACCGAATTCTCAAGTGTCCAAGCCTCAGCCGAAGTCCAACAGCCGGCCGAACCTCCAAACGGCCGAGCTTCGGATTCTCAGCAGCCGGACTCTTCAGCGGACGAGCCTTAGCTGCATACCTCCAGCCAGACGTCTATGGGAGCCGAACTCCCTCCTATCTTCTTCTTCAGGAGCCCGAACTCCTCCGAAATGGGCACACGAACGCCTTCAACCCTTCATTCGGCAAGCTCTGCAACCGCCGCAGGCGATAGCGACCCACTGTCAGGCGGCGATGGCTGTCACCCTCAATCCGCCGACCCAGGCGGCGATGGCTGTCACCCTCAATCCGCCGCACACGGCACCAGTGAGACTGACTCCGCCGAACCTCGAGCGGCCCGCCAGCACGCGGCTGCAGTTGTCACCATCAAGCTCCACTATATAAAGGACCCTCCCGACACGCTAAGGCTAAGCTCTCTGAACTCTCGACTCTCTAAGCTCTCCTCCACATCTCTAAGCTCCGGAACTCATTCCGAGCACTCCATTACTGTTGGCCGGAAACTAACTTGACCGTCGGAGGGTCCTGCCGGAGCCACCACCCCACCGGTTCCGGACGGGACTTCGTTTTGCAGGTCCCCGGCGGCGCTCAGCGGCCTCGATTTCGGCGACCTCCGACGGCGACGGATTTCTGCACCAACAATCCCCAACACCAGTTATATTAGACTAAGCATCAGACTGAACTTTGGCGGAAGCGAAATTTATCTCCTACAAAAATGATAAAGTTAATACATTGAAATATCAAGATTTCCGTAACTAGATCACTAGCCACTCGGTTAAAAATACAATTACTTCCTTACAATTTGGTATTACATGAAACAGAGTGGCTAAAACAGATATTTCAAACATAGCTTGATTGTATTGATCATAAGCATTAGCTATGCAGACTTGGAAACTGTTTCCCAAGGACTTCTAATCTGCAGAGCCATGTCTTTTTGTAAAATTAGTCTAAAATCTCAACAATCTGCCAGTCTGGATTTTTTTTTTTTTTTCAGAAAAGAAAGCATAGGGCAATCAATGTATGAATTTAGATGATAATGCGATCTTCGTGTATTTTTCCTAAGAGTAGCATTAAATACGAGGAACAATAAGCTATCAAACATGAATGAAATCGGTACATTAAAAGCATCAAGATTAGATATTTTTTTTTCTCATTGCATATCTTCATCGATCCTCCCATTAAAAAAAAAGGATGACAATATCTAGGGTTTCTGACCAGCAGGAGTGCCGGATTTGCCAGCGCGCTTGAGCCCCTTCTTCTTCAAAATGAAGCTGGCCCCGATGAATGCGCTCGAAACCACGGCCAAGGTCAGACCCTTCGTGTTGTCCGACACCCGCATCATCCCTTCCATTCTCCTCACCTCCTCCCTTCTATCCCACTTCTAAATTCTCCCTATTTTTCTCTTAATGGTCCTCTCTTCGCCTTTTCTAGATACAGAGAGGAAGGGATACAGAACAGAAAAGGCAAGAGATCCCCCGCGAGATCGAAATCACACAGGGGGAAGCTCCAAATCGAAATCTCCCTCCCGCCTACAAAATTTTGAATCCCAGCCAGCGAAAATGGCCGCTCCTTTGTCGTCTCCCAATCTATGCGCGAGAGGGACGGAGAGAGAAGGGTAACAGGGGTGGGCGAAAGCGAGGGCGTACGAGGGGTGGTGCCGTTTAACGCGAGTGGGTGGTTTCGTTCTGGTTGCGTCCACGTAACGGTTAAAAACGAAATCTGTCTCGATGTGCAATCCGAGTCAAATTAAATAATTAAAATTTTAAATTTAATTTAAAATATTTAAATTTTAATTTTAATTTAATTTTTATTAAATTTTAATATTTTAAGTTTAAATTTAACTCGATAAAAATAGATAAAATTTGAGATCGATTCGATTCGATTCGAATATGAACTAAACCATACTCGAGTTCGAAATCGAACATTATCTTATTAATAATATATATATTAATATATATTTTATAAATAAAATTAATATTATTAAAAATATATATATATTCGAGTAGGTTCGCGAGCGTTTAAATCAAGTATACTGCTATTCGAGCTCGATTCGAAAAGCTATTCTAGCTCGACTTACATACTCAAGTTCGACTAAACTCAATAATAATCGAGTTGAATCAAGCTTGAACTGTTATTCTAACTCGACTTGCATACTCAAGCTCGACTAAACTCAATAATAATCGAGTTGAATCGAGCTTGAACTCGAGTCGAGCTCGAGTAGCTTGCGAGAAGCTCGACTCCTTTACATTCTAATATACGTAGGCAAATTTTATCAGATGGGCTCCATCGATGACCCAGTTGTATCGTGCCACGTAGCATGGAGAGGTTCAGTATCATTGTTGGGCTTTGAAGAAGAGGAGAGATGGTGATGAAAATGCGAAAAAAAAATGGCTTTTCAACTGAAGTACTTTATCATGCTAATATAAATTAAAAAATTATTTATCAAAATAATATAAATTTTAATTTATTTATAAAAATAATGTAAAAAAGAGAATCATCATTTTGAATGATGTTTTTCAAATGATAAAACGTCATTTACAATGGCATTTATTATCCAATCAGCCATCCTACATGGTCAAATAAGTCATAAAAAAAAGGTCATTTCGAATGGTGTTTTTAAAAATGCCATTTGAAACAGCACTTTTAAAAGCACCATTCGAAATGGCATTTTTTTTCATCTTTAGCTGGGCACGTAGGGGTGGGCGGCGTGGGCTAATGGCGGCCGACCATGGTGGTGGAGAAGGGGAGGGCTACCCGGGTCGAGGGGAGCGATAGTAGGCGGAGAGGGCCAGGGAGGGGAGGGAGAGCCCTTTTTTCATGATGAAGAGGGCATGGGGCCGATGGTGACCAACAGATCCCGATCGAAGAGGGTTGGTGGCAGGGTGCAGTAGTAGGCAGAGAGGGCTGAGGGTGGGGTGGCATGGGCTGGGTGGCAGAGAGGGCCGGCCAGGATGTGGAGGGCCGCGTGGGGGTGGTAGTGCGAGAGGGTTGGAGGGCCGAGGGTTGGGGGGGGAATTTTTTTTTCCTTTTGGTGCAACAAACGGAGCGGGCAGGGCACAAGAGGTGGTGGTGATCGACGGACGGCATGGGGGTGTGGTGACGGATACCTAGAAGGAGGGATGGTATGGGGGCGGAGGGAGGCACTTAGTGACCAACGGGATCCAACCGGGGGGGGGGTGGAGAGGGCCGGCCGGGGTGAGGGCGGTCCAGGGGGGAGTGTAGGGGTGGGTGGAGAGGGTGGGAGGGGCACAGGGACTGAAGGGGCGAGGTGGGTTAGGAAGTTTTTTTTTTTTTCTTTTCTTCTTTTTTTTCTTTCTTTTTAAATAAGAAAAATAAAAATAAAATAATTAAAAAAATAAATAAATAAAAAAGTAAAATTAAAAATTATAAAAATAATTAATTAAAATTTAAAAATAATGATAAAATTTATTTTAAAAAATAAGTTTAAAAAATGCAGAGGGTGTTGAGGAGGTGGACAGATGGAGGAGCCGTGAGTGTTGCCAGAGGGTATGGTGTATTAGATGCAGTCCATAAAAGTAGAAGAATGAAACGAAAATATATATATAATTAAATAATAAAAATAAATTATTTTTAAAAAAATAATTTAGAAAAAATATTTAAGGTCCGAAGATGGCCACTCTCGAGCGCACTTCTCAATGGAGTTGGAAGGTGCTTATTATTAAATTATTTTTAAAATTATTTTTTTTATATTAATATTTTTTATTATTTTTATTTTTTTAAAAATTATTTTCTAAAATTATTATTATTATTTGGGTTCCTTCCTCCCCCTTTATAGATTTTTTTTATTATTTTAAATAATAATAATAATTTTAAAAATTATTTTTTTAAAAAAAAATAATAAAAATAATAAAAAATATTAATTCAAAAGATAATTTTAAAAATAATTTAAAAATAAGCACTTTCCAACTCCACCGAGGAGTGTGCTTGAGAGCCAGATGAGTTCTCCAACCTTTAAATATTTTTTTAAATTATTTTTAAAAATAATTTATTATATTTTAAATATTTTTTTAAAAAATATATTTTTATCATTATTTTAAAATTTAATAAATTAAAATTTTTTTATGATTTATTATTTTTTTAGTTTTTTATTTTTAAGTATTTATAGAGAGAGAAAAGAAAAAAAAATTTCCTTCCCCTCCACCTCCGTTAGCCAAATAAATAAATAAATAAATAAATAAAAGAAAAAAAGAAGAGGAAAGAAAAAAACTTCCTTCCATGCCCTCTCCCATCCCAGCGGCTGGTCCTGTTGTCAACGTGCCCCCCTCCCCTTGTCCATGAAACCTCCACCCGTATCCCGCCGTCCTGCGCCCCTCCCACCTCGACTCCCCACCCCGAATCAGCCCTCTGGCCATGCCCTGGGGTCGGGTCCCCACGTGTGCGCCCCCCGCACCCCTCCCCCCCTCTACCCAGAAACCCCACCCCTGTACCTCATTGCTCCCTCAGCCGACCCTTCTACACCAGCCCACGCCACCCCCCCTCACCTGCTCTTTACACTACCGCAACCCCTCTGGGCGGCCCTCCCCCTCCCCCGACGCCTCTCCACCTCCAGCCACACCACCCCCCACACACCACCCCATCCCCACCCCCCTCCGACATGCCCTCCAACCTTCGGCCGGCCCTCTCCTACCAGCTCCCCCTGCCGCATGGCCCAGTCACAAAAAGAAAAAAGGCGCCATTGTAAATGGCGCTTTTAAAAATGCCATTCAACATGGTTTTTTTTTGGCTGGCTCACCTATCCACATAAGCTTGGCTGGCTAGGCAAAAATGCCATTGTAAATGGCATTTTATGCTGGAAAAAACATAATTTGCATTGGTGTTTCTCTCTTTTGCATTATCCTAGTAAATAAGTTGGGACTTGCATCATTTATGTAAATAAATTTTTAATTCATATCAGTACGGCAAAATACTCTTTCAACAGCTGGGCTAGAACACCCGCTGCTCAGGGGTCAGGGCATTGGAGGCGGGGAAAGCATGCGGCTCAATGAGTGTAGCAGGCACACCATCTAATTTACAATTTTTGTATGTAAATAGCGGTGCTCATGGTTGGATTAGAATCAATTTAGCATAAACCTTTGAATTGAATTGATTTAAATTAATTTTTAAAATCAAAAATAAAATCAAATTGATAAGATAAAAAATTGATTCATACCGATCCAAAAAATTTTGTTCCATGCAATTTGATTGATCGGATTATGAATTATTGAATTTTTGTTATATAAGTTGCTATATAATTTAACTTCTAATCATACTAAACAGATAGCTTATAGAATGAATTAAATGAATATCTTATGAAGAGACTAAATAGGCTAAATGGGAGAGGACTATAATCTTCTTTGAAAAAATAGGACAATGTATGGTTTATCATTTATGTGTATATACATATATGGGTTGATTTAATTTAAATTTTTTAAATTTAAATCAAAACCAAATCCATTTTTCTAATTTTTAAAATTTTTAAACTAAAATTGAACTGAATATGAAAAGTCCAATCCAACTGAACTGAAATTAATTGTTCGGACTGATTTTGCGATTTAATTAGTTTAGTTGCATTAGATTTTAGCGCCTCAAATTTGATCCATAGTAGCAAAGCCTGCATCGTCGAAACCCATGATGGAGAAACCCATGAACACAAGGTATGGCAAGCACGTGTGGCTCACAGAAGCACATAGCCCAGGATGCTCGGGCATGCAGTCAGTCGCAAGGTCCAAAGGGAGGACATGATGCGGTCCACCACGCCTAGGCATGGTTTCGCACGGTCTATCATGCAGATTGTGTGATCGGATGGCTACGGGCACGTGTGAGATTGATCAAACGGCTAGAGTAGTTTTGGAGTCTTAATAAGAGACTTTGACCGACTGAAACATAGTTTTAGGACTTTTAAAAAGAGCTTGACAATTTATGAGCATGGAGAGCATTGGATAGCGGCCAAGGCAGTGGCCAGAGCCTCAAGAGAGTGGTTGAAATGTCTTCTTATGAGAAAAGAGAATTTTGTGAGAAATTTGTGCTTCTTATTGAGAGAGAGGAATTGATGTATAAGAGTTCAGAAGGTATGATCTTCTCTTGTATTTATTTTCTCTTATAATGAAGCTCGCATGCACCATAAATATAAATGTTGGGTTGATCCATGTTATTTTGATTTTGTCTTTCATATATTTCTTCTTTTTTCTATTGTAATATCAACATCGTTATTGGCATTATGATCTGTATTCCACACTCGTGAGGATCTTTTCAACAAGTGGCAAGATGGGTTTGAAGATAAAAGGAGCTCAATTCGATCCATTGCATAAACATACGGCAAGGGTCTAATATTAGTATTGGACCCATTTATCCGGATCTAGATCTTGATCTAATAAATTATAATATAAATAGATAGGATATGGATATTTAACATCCAGATCCGATAAACCTGAGACCTAAATAATACAATACAATACAATACAATATAATATAATATAATATAATATAATATATATTAAAAATATCCAGCCCTTAAAGCTCTAGATCTCTCTCAATCTTCCTCTCTTCCTTTCTTAGTCTCTCAATCTTTCCTCCTCCCTCGCTTGCTGGCAGTCGGACCCTCAGTGGTGTGTATTTAGTTTTTTCGGTTCAAACCAAACTGAAGTTTTGAAAAACCAAACTTTGAAACTTGCATTTTATAGAATCAAAAACTGAACCTAAATAGCTTAAAATCGAACAAACCAAACCAAAATAATTTTGGTTCGATTCGATTTGGTAATTTGGTTTTGGGTTTCTCTATACTAAACTTTTAATTTTGGTTTGAACTTATCAAGCTCTTTAATAATTTTATTATTTGGACTACATAATTATACTTGGGCTTAGTATTATTATTTAAATTCAAATCAACAATAAACCATTAAAAAAAAACTCAATTTAATAAAATTACTTCAAGCTTGGGCTTAGTATTATTATTTAAATTCAAATCAACAATAAACCATTAAAAAAAAACTCAATTTAATAAAATTACTTCAAGCTTTTTGTAATCTACCAATATAATATTTATCATTAGTTACCTATTTTGGTTTTTGGTTAATTGAAGTTATCAAATTAAAATTCGAAGATCAAACCGATTAAAAAATCTCGGTTTAGTTTTAAACCGAAATCAAAATTTTTAAAAGAAAAATCAAACCAAACATCAAAATAATTAATGGTTTGATTCGGTTTTCGATTAACCAAATTATTTGCACATCCCTAGGATCCCCTCCCTCTCTCCCTCTCTCAGTGTCTTAGTCTTTCTTTCTTCCTCTCTCAGTCTCCCCTCCTCTCCTGCTCGATCTCAATCACCGATGGCTAGACCCCCTCCCTCTCTTTCTCTCTTAGTCTCTTAGTTCTTTCCTTCCCCTCCTCTCCTGCTCGATCTTGCTCGTCGATGGCCAGATCTCGCTCGATCTCAATCTCCGCCGCCATCCGGGCCACCTCTCCCCCTTCGCCGCTCCGCACCCCCTCCTTCTACCTTGTATCGTCTTTGCCACCATCCGATTCCGAGCCACCTCTCCCTCTCCATCATTGCCCTTTGCCTCTCCCTCTCCGCTACTACCCTTTCCTGATTTGAGTTCCTATAGGGAGAGGTTCTCTCGTATCGAAAACCAGGAAAAATCACATCTCATCGCTTTTTTCTTGTTATTCTTCTTCTGATTCCTTTCTTTCTCTTGTTTTTGATTATGACAACGATTTAATGCGGCCGCCGCAGCTGAATGGCCCGCTGATGTCCGCCGCCCGCCGTCGGCGTGGGTCTTGGCGTATCCCCTTTGGCTGGTCCGCAGGCGGCTCCGCCCCCTTTCTACCCCCTCCAAGCCCAGATTTTGCCATCGGAAGAGGAGGCGGCATCAGTGGGTATTTATCCGATGGGTCTAGCCCTAGACCCGCCAAAAGAGGAGGCGACCTCTAATTGCCTCTAGCTCCTGTACCTCTTCCTCTCCACCTCTGGTTTGCTGCCCTCCACCTCTCTCTCTCTCTCTTTGCCGTTGCCCTTCGCCGTCCCAGATATTTTTTTAGTTTTTTTTAAGACTTTGAATATGAGTCTTGGGTCTTGGAATCGGGTCCGGATATCCAAGATCCATTAAGATCCGAATCTGGTACTTCGAGACTAGACCCATCGGGTATTTTGGTTCGAGTTCGGTATAAGTAATTAAGATTGGGATCTAGGTCTGGATATCTAGGTTCCGACCCGAACTTGATCCGTTGATAGGTCTAACGAGCGTGCGGTCCATCATGCAGTCCAGAGAGGGGACACAATGTAGTCCACATGCAGTCCACCATGCCAAGGCATGATTTCGCACGGTCTATCATGTAGAATGCACGATCGGATGGCTACGGGTGCGTGCAGGATTGATCGAATGGACAATGCAATTTTGGAGTTTTAACGGGAGATTTGAACTGACTGGGATACGATTTTAGGGCTTTTAAAAAGAGCATGACGGCCTGTGGAGTATGGAGAGTATCGAATAGTGGCCAGAGCCTCAAGAGAGTGGTTGAGAGGTCTTTTTGTGAGAGAAGAGAGCTTTATAAAGGATTTGTGCTTCTTGTTGAGAGAGAGGAATTGATATATAAGAGTTGAGAGGGTATGATTTTCTCTTGTATTTATTTTCTCTTGTAGTGAACTTTGCATGCCCTATGAAGATAAGCTTTGGACTGATGTACATTATTTTGATTTTATTTTTCATGCATTTTTTTTTCTTTTCTTTTATAATATCATTATCGATATTATAATATATATTCTGCACTCATGAGGAATCTTTGAAGATGGGTTTGAAGTTAAAAGGAGCTCCAATTCGTTCAATTGCGTAAACATACGGCAAGGGATATCGTTTTTTCAGCATTGGCCAGAGCGGGTTTTTTTTGGGGAGAACTTCCCTGATTTTAAACGGGGAATGCCTGTTTTTGCCGCGGCTCTTTTCGCATGTACGCGAGGCAGGAATCCTTTTGTTTCCGAGGGCTCCCCATCCTCGGCCCGTTGTGCGGCTAGGAATGCTTGGGCTGGCTTATGAGCACTTGAAAAATATGCCTCTCACCTGGGGGAACAAAGAAGAAAACTTGGGTTCTTTCTTGGATGTTGATATGCTTGTGAGAGCTACTAGTATCGTTTACCCTGAAGCCATAGAGATCCCACAATTTGTCGAGGTTGAAGCTGTTCGAGCCGGAAACGTGGGCGGTGCAAACGAGCTTTTCTTCAAAGCAAAGCTCGCTTATCACCCCAGTCAGTTCGGAGGACTGTTGGGCTCTCTCTATGGGGCGTCCACCAAGATACAACTCTGTAATCCCGGGGTCTGCATGAACACGATTTGATAGTTTCATGAAACAAACCATGAAGCTAACCTTTCGTCGAGAACCCATTATACATACATATACACATACATACATACATACATACATACATACATACATACGTGTGCGTAAAGATACAAACATATATGGATACATGCACATATATTCAGCAAGGAGTAGCAATAATGTATTTTGCTTTGTAGGAAAGCAAAAAAGCCTCCTCTAGCTTAGCCGGACACCCTCCAAACTTGCATAAGGATGTGATTTGGGTGATTGTGCACCCATTTCATGGCCCAAGCTAATATTACTTGTTTTGTTTTTATGAAAATTAATTCCTACTATCGTTATCATGACTCTCAAGCGTTCAACACTACCTCAAGTTTGCCTTTTTTTTAAATACATTTTTTTGGAGTTCAAGATTCTCGTGGTTCATGTGAACCCAAGTATTCACCGAAATGGAGTCAAGATTTGGTTCCAAATGTGACTCCTCTTTGAAATATTGGTCAAGAATATCTTATTACATGTGCAATTCTATAGAAAAAACAGCTCCGGGACCTGTAGGAATTTGATGCCATATCCTCCATATGAATCCAGTTCACATGGTAACGTCTTACCCCCCCCCCCCCCCCCCCAACCCACAAAAAAAAAAAAAAAAAAAAAAAAATCCGATCCCTTTTATAATGGAGAACCAACGAATGCTCTTCCATGCCCTAAACAATGTGGTTTGGACGGATCTTATCTTTGGGCATGCGCCCATTGCCCATTGGATTTTTTTTTTTTTTTTTCTTTAATACAAACGGACGGTCATACTAGATCAATACGAGAGTAGCCCAAGGAGTCAAAATATACAAAATCCTATAAGACTAGCAGGCAAACGTTATCATGTCTCTATATTCAATTACTTGAGTGCTCAGCAACAAAACTCGTCATCCAGTCTACTGCAGTATTCACCTTCTAGTAGACATAATAGACAGTAACTGCAGCAGTATGGTGAAAAGACATCTAGACATTCTAGATAAGTGGATGACTCTCGAGCTGTCTAGCGCCCCTCTGAATCTAAGAGATAATAGTAGCAGGATCATTCTTCAGAAAAATCCTCTCGGCATGAAGCTGCTGCCTTATAAAGATGATGTCTGTCTAGACAGCATGAAGCTCAGCAGCCGGGATCGAAGGCTCAAAGAGATGGGAGCCATCAACCGCTAGCTATCTATCCCCTGGGCCATGCATGACGAAATCGACACCATCTTTAATATTGCCATCAAAATTAATCTTGATAAATTTGAGGATGGGAGCTCCCAGAAAATGGAAAGAATCCTATGAGTTACTGCCGAAGCAGTCAGAGAACTCCAGAGATCAAGGGTATCAAGGGATGGAATGGCAGAGTCAAACATATGATACTCCTGGGCCATACTGATAGCTCTTTCCAATACTCACTATGCAGGTTCAAGCCATAGAAGTAGCTATTCCAAAAAAATATCAATCACGATGGTGCTGATGAAAACTAAAGTTTATCGGACCGCATATTTGAAATGGTTGAGCATGAAATTGAAATGATTGACAGGGTGATAGAAGATACATAAATAAACTATCAAAATATATTGGGGTATTTTCTACCATTATATGTTCTTGGTTGCTTGTAAAATAGTAATTATGAAAAGTCAGTACATGGTATTACCATACATGAAAGCTTGTATACAAATGGAGTATTTATTGTTATAACTTATACTTTTGGTTCCTATGGGTTTAGGATTTTCTACTTCTATCAGCTAAAATGGTTATTTCTTTTATTTGTTGTTGTTTGGATGCTCTCCAGTTTGTCCTTGAAGGGAGAACCTATCACAGGGCACACGGACGTTGGTGTTGGAGCAGGACGGAGCCACCTTTTGCATTAGGATTTAATTGAACCTCCAGATGCAATATTTTTAGATCTATATAAATATTATTTAAAAAATTATATACATATATAAATTTTTAATTCTTATAAAAAAATATTAGTTTAGTGATTTGAACCTCCACCTTCTATCCCTCATGTCCCATGTTTGAATTTTTTTTTTTAATTTTTTTCACTTTCAATTAATGTAATGTTATCAAATTTATTTTTATTTATTTATTTTAATTTATATATTAAATCTTTAGGATGAAAATTCTAATTACGTTACTATGTAGAAAAATATTAATTTATTTAATTTTAGCCCATAAAATTCATAATCTATTCACGTATGATGCACTTGATCCGTCTCATGCTTCTAGTTTCCAAACGTATTATTCATGTTTCACTCATCTCTACAACTTTGTATGCGATTATGAAAGAAAATATAGCATCCAGTTACCATAGCTATATTAATATTTTTAAATAATTAATTTTTTTTTAAATTATATTTAATTTTTCTTCTGAGTAAATAATTTTTTGAACCATTCTTCAATCCACGTCCATTCTTTAATTTTACAATAGTTTTATGATCCATTCATGAATTATTCATGACACATTTATAAAACAATTTATGTATTGCAAGTTAATGATAACATATATCATTGCAAGCAACAAATTATCTTGACCATCATTCATTACTTTTGTTTCTCTTATATTTATTTTCAAATAAATAAGTTTAAAATATTTTTGTGTTTTTCTGTTTTGTTACCAAACTTTTGAGGAGCTTTTTATTTTTTCGAATTTAAAATCACTCATCCTGCATCCAAATATCCAACTTATTACTACGCTATTTACCACATGATCCATAACCTTCCCACTTGGGAGGAGGTATAAATAAAATCTTTACTCCTCCATGTGGTAGAAGAATGTGAACTTACCATCTAAGCAAATTAGGGAGCTAGATATGTGGTTGAGAGAAGTCTTCTACATGCTAATGTTGTTCAATCTCAGGACCAATACCAAAGTACCATGCCCCTATGGCAACCAATCTTCCTTCCTAGCTTGGAACCATTCTGTAGCATATAGGCTTCAACGCTTTCCGTAGTCCTGCGGATGGCCAGGGAACCGATCAAGAAATCGGCATACTTATCCGTTCTTTCGTCAGAATCTAATTTTTCCAAGGTCCAGTCACATAAGGTTCAAATTCGTTCTCCCATCCATTATTAATATAAATTCCACATCTGTCACCATTAATATAATCATGTAGACAAAATCTACAATTCAACGTAGCAACATCATCATTCCCATACATTCTCTCTCCTTCATTATGGCTTTTTAATCTGACATGCCTCGTAAAAAATAAAAAAATAATAAAATCATGTACTGGAAGAAGTGACTCCCAATCTTATCAACAACGTTACGTGTGGTTCTAAACAAGGAATACGATCTTTATTCGTTGTGTCCCATTTTTGACCGAGCGAGTCCTCGTCACATCCAAGTTTAATACATTTAGAGCTGGATTATTTTTTTGTCAAATCCAACCTCAGCTTTCAAACTTGGACTATAAAACAAAGTTGTGGTGTCCCCCCAGACCGTGTTGGAGGATTATACCATGCCTGGAAACGATACTAAGAAATTGCCATGGGAATCTAGGATAGATCATGGCAAGTTGGCTCTTACCCATGGTTTTGTAGACATATCATTTAGGGGAGCAGGGTACAAGTCAATAAAAAATGGTGAAGTCTTGGCAAAATATAGCGTCCTATTGTTATCTTACTGTGTTATGATAATATTATGACAAGCGGCAGTGTTCTGCTTTGAGTTTTTTTGACGGGCATCATCAATTAGACCTCATGTCCAGAGGCCAGGCTGGAGCAAACCGTGTCGACTTCTATTTGCCGTCAAGTCTATATTTTGTTTTTTTTCCCAAAGCTCGTATCAGAAAAATGAACTTTATCGGTCTGGAAGTCTTAGGATTCCCGTCATCTCTTGACCACGCTGAGTCCAGTTGAGTTGTCATCTCCAGAGGTCCTGGTCTAAAACGGACTCTACTTGGCAACCGGGTGTGAAGGATGAGATACCCACGCGGATAACGAGTCCAAACCCTTTTTAGTACTGATAATCCCGATGCGAATCCAAACAACAAATCGTACGTTCATCATAAAATAAAAAATAAAAATTAAATTATAAAAATAAAATTATTTTAAATTTAAAATATATTTTATTTAATATATGAAATGAGGACCGAAGTTCACCATCATTAAAAAAAAAAAAAATAATGCTCGATAAATATATATTTTTTATTTGGATTCATATATGGATGAATCATCATAGGTATGCATGATGATAAAAGAATTTTTCTTTGAATTTATTTGATTTATAGATAACAATTGAAAAAATATAATTAATAAAAAAATATATTTTTTAAAAATAAAAAAAATATATTTTTTAGTGAAATAAAATTTTCATTGCTCCAAGTTAAAATCAAGATAGTTTTTTTTTCATGAATACTCTTGGTCCTAATAGTTTATACTTTTTTCATTATAATCAATTAATTAAGAATGAATAAAAAATTTATATAATTATCGGTTAGAAGGCGGGGGTTTGGGGGGCACGTGGCTGGGTGCTACATAGACCGAGTCGGTAGCCACAGTCCGCAGTCCACACCAAACCCAACCAAATCCACTAACCCGGGCCCCACATTCATGATCAGTGGCTCCACCGAGTAAACTGCGGGACCCAACGGTAACGGGTTCGCGGGTCCTTCTCCTCCACCCGCCAACTGCCGTAGTGCTGATGGAGGGGCAGAACGGGAAAGAAAACCTCGCCAACCGTCCTCCGGACCCCACCCTGCATTCACACCGAGGTTCGGCTCTCAGCAGTGTCTCGGAAAAGAAGAAAGAAAAGGAATCGGTCAATCCCAGCACTCACACAAGAAAGAAGATGATGGGCACCAAAAAGGGCTTGGATTCCATTCATATATACCTTCTCGCCAAATCCCAGAGAGAAGAAGTCTAGGGTTCAGAGTAGGGTTCTTGGGGAGGGAACGAAGAGAAGAAGAGAAGAAAGATGGGATGCGTTTGCTCTAGAGAGAAGGGGGAGCAGAGAAACGCACTCTCCTTCTCCGATCAACCGGGGGAGGATCGGTTCGCCAGATTTCGGAAGAATGCTTCCGGAAGTTATGATTCCGGGGAGCTTCGGATCAAGCCGGCGAAGGCCGAAGTTGGAAAGGTGCTGCCTTTTCTTCTTCCTTGATTGATTTCTTGGTCCTTTTTTTTTTCGAATTGATTGGATAATATAATTAGGTGTTTGGTTTTGATATGTATACTGGCAGTGAATATAAGATTTGAGCTTGAGGTGTTAAAAGAGTGTGATCGAAGTGAAAGAACAGCGATGCAGCTTTGTCTGCAATGAGAAGCGATTCTGATAATGCATCAGATTCTGTAGAGAACTTAAAAATAATTAAACTAGAGGATCTTTGAGGATTTTAGGAGTAAGTGGATTGGAATACGAGGAAATTGAGATTGGTAATTTGCACATGGAAGGTGGTTTAGTAGTTGTTCCATCGCAAGTTTCCATGCTGTCATATATTGGGGGATGGGTTTGGTTGGGGTTCAACAGAAACTGCAGTTTGTTTAATGTACATTGAATATCTTTGTGCACGTAAGGAAGGTGGGACAGCCAAATTTGGGCAGTGAGAATGGAGTTCAAAGAGTAACATTAAATATTTCGGGGATAGAATGAGTTCAATGATTAAGCAACTGAATAGCTGGCATATATGCACTCATTTTACATTTTTAATTTTTTTTCTTTAAAAACTTTTTCGAGAAGAAAAGGGTGGGAGACCCATCTGCAGTATAATTAAGCAGGTCAAGATTTTTGGAGATGCTTATCCAAGAATCAAACTGAGAACCTCTGATTGCTAAGCAAAGGGGTGTAACCACTAGGACAAGCCGTCGTTCACTCATACTTTCAACTCGATAGCCTAAAAAGTCACATTTATTATATCAGAATGGTATTGACTAATCTAGGGTATACAAAATGAAATTGGAACGCCCTTCGAGTTGTAAGCTAGATTCTGCTCTACAAAAAGCTGAATATTTGCTGTATGCTAGGTTAGAATTGCTCCTTGAACTTGACATCGTTCCCCGTTGCTCAGACCTGATCTTGAGATCATGATGCTAACATTTGCCTTAATACCAGTGGACTTAGAGCAGAAGGATCTTTCAATTATGGCAGTGGTGGTGCAAGAACGGGAAGAAACTAATGACTTATTAATGGATGTGGATGTAGTTCGGATCCTAGGTAAATGTGACTGAAGCAGTTGAAAATATCATAACTGGTGCTTTTAGGGGACTTGACACCAATGATGTGTCAGCATATGTCTTCTGATGGGCAATTAGACTATGCTTTACCTATTGGTGAACATGTGACAGAAATGTGTAATCGCACCTGTATTGTGTAAATTTTCATATCCACTAAAAAAAAGATAGTGGGATCATGAAACTTAGCTTATTAATTTGATTATGATGTCCACTTGGGTATGAAGCATATGAGATTATGAGAAAACTTTAAAAGTAAGCAAGGCTACGAAAACTAGTAAATAATGACAAATCACGATTCTTTTCTTGATGAGTTTAAATTAGTCATTTTGAATTCTTGATGGCTTTGCGACAAATTACTGAATAAATACTCCGAAGAAAACTGTGGTAAGGAAAATGTGTTCTCATGGTGAAGCTAACAAATTTAATCTCTCCCTCTCTCTCTCTCTCTCTCTCTCTCTCTCTCTCTCTCTCTCTCTCTCAGATTAAAGAAAAAAGGGGATTGTTTTAGATCTGAGTCACCATGTTTATCACTGAACATCAGAGCTCAAACCATGTGATTGTAATTATGTATAATTGCTGAGGTTTATGGAAGAAACCATCTTGGCCATCTTAGCCATGCTATCATATAAGAAACCATCTTAGCCAAAGATGCTACAGCAGTCTTGACAGCTTTCTGACAATCAGTTTTAGAACTTCAACTAAAGAGTAAATGCTTCTTTCAGTTCTTCAGGGTTGCAAGTTTCACCTAACAAAAGATCTAGTTAGCATTTTTTTGCTGAATTGCCATTAAAGCAATCTCTTAGCTGTCAGTATGAGGTTAAAGTTGGCAACAGTATTGAATAACCATGCACCTGTTGGAGGTTTGAAAAATTTAAATGTGGCAAACAGAATTATTTTGGATAGGAGACTAACTGTCAAGCAAACACATGAGCATTATCTTGGTACAGGACAGTATGATGTAAAGTTCTACCTTCGAAATGTAGCTGTGGATGTGATGTCAAAACCATTTAGAGGTGAAGACAAGAAACACTTAAAGCTGTTGTCTCATCTGTGGAAGACTGAATATATAAAACCAGAACTGGCTGCATGCATGCATGGGACAAACATGATATATCAGGGTTTGCTGAAAAATCTATATGGGAATTAGTTTTTATATATCATGCAGCATAATTCTAATGTTTGCTAAATCATGTGGTCCACTTACAAATCTGTTTTACAATATTCTGTGCTTTTGATTACTATTATTTCCCCATTATCTTCTTTCTTGCTTTTATTTATTTATTTATTTATTTTGGGATTGAGCATAGAGAAAGTTTATAAACACTGACATATACAAGAAAATTAGTAACAGGAGATATGACTCCAAATTCTGTGTTGCAGTTGTAAATGCTGTCAATGATGCATTGAAATTGTTAATTTGAAATGAATGCCCCAAATCACTGACTGTGATATCTTATCTAAGTCCTTAACAGAATCTTGAGACAACTTGTCTCAAGTTGATCCTTATCCCAGTCATCTGTGCTCCCAGTAGCATTTTCTTAGAATTTTGAAGAATATCCACCCATCAATCTCTTTTTACTTCTGGTGCAAATTCATGAGCTTGTATTATCTGTTTGGATGTGACTTCAGATTCCATTGTTTACCATATATCATTAGTCTTGTAAATTGAGTATATACTTTATTTTATTTTCTTTTCCTTTTTTAGCTATCATGTTATGAATAAGCTATCACTTCTGGTTGAGTATCTGTAGATAGTATTTTGCTTCAAATGGTAAAATATGTTATAGTTTATCTGCAAGTACTGATGTCAAACTGCCAGTGTTTCTTAGGTTTTCGAAACAAGTTCAGTTTTAGGAAGGGCTGGCATTGCTGGCCTAGAGAGGGCTGTGGAGGTCTTAGATACCCTTGGGAGTAGCATGACGAGCTTGAATCCTAGCAGTGGATTTATCTCTGGAACTGCAGCTCGAGGAAATAAAGTTTCAATATTGGCTTTCGAAGTTGCAAATACAATTGCCAAAGGTGCTAATTTGTGGAGATCTCTGTCAGATGAAAGCATCAAATTCTTAAAAGAAGATATTTTGCAGTCAGATGGAGTTAGAAAACTGATTTCAGTGGATACCAATGAGCTTCTATGCATTGTTGCTGCTGACAAAAGGTTGATTCAAGGATTAAGTGGCACCAATCTGGAAGTTGGATATATGTTTTTTAAATTTCTGTATTATGTTATGCTTATTATCCTTATAATATTTTACCAATTTCTTACTGTAAGTTTTTTTTTCGGCTATAACAGGGAAGAGCTTGATGTTTTCTCCAGAGAAGTAATTCGATTTGGGGATCTTTGTAAAAACCCTACATGGCATAATTTGGGCCGCTATTTTCAGAAGTAAGATAGTTTGTCTTTGTCATTCAATTGCAGCCGATTTATAGTCTTTTAGTGTTCACTGAATACAATTACCAATTTGAGATATATGATACATATTCAGATTGAGTTCAGACCTTACACCCCAGGAACAATTAAAAGCAGAAGTAGAAACAACTATGCGACACTTGATACACCTGGCTCAGAACACTTCTGTAAGTATATTTCAGAAAATCCTTTATTAAATATAATTTCCTGGTGACTTCTAGATAATTGCTAGTAAATGAATTGACAATTGTGTTATCAGATGACTTGCTTCTTGTTATTTTATTTCAATCTCTCCCCTCCCCCTGTCCTGTTGATTGTATGCTTTGTGTGGCTGACTGTAACCTTAAATATATATTATTTACTTTAGCTCAAGTATATAAAATTGTGGAAATTTATTTATAGGGCAAGATTTTATCTCCTCTTTCATTTTCCCTTTTTCCTTGTTTGTCTTTCCCGGATATCAATTTTATGTAGAGTATGCTCCTCAGCAAAGGAAAACAGATAACTTGCATGGTCAGTGCATGCACCCAGTATTTCCTTTCTGCATGTTGACTGCTAAAAAAGTATAATATAGATTGTTATTAGCCATTTTTTGTGAACATAACTTATCTTAAATGTATAGGAGCTCTATCATGAGTTACATGCGCTAGACAGATTTGAACAGGATTATCAAAGGAAGCTTCAGGAAGAAGAGTTGCTGCCTGCAGGCAAACGAGGTAAGTCAAATGGTTTTCTGTTTTTTTTCTTCCATCAAGAAGCACTGTTTTATAAGCACACAGCCCCTGAGGCCACCCGCTCACCCACAACCATGCACCCCCTACCCCCCTTCCCCTGGGTTCTTTTCCTTCCCTCCTTTCCTTGCAATAGATGCTTACTAGCCAATTCTAATGATTTGCATGGTAAAGGAAAAAATGCACAAAGTTGAGAAGGGAAGCATTGCTTTTTCTTTAGGGCTGTGGGCTCACAGCTTGGTTGACAAGATTATTCATAACCTTGTTTTATACCCGGCAAAGGAAGGGAGGAAAAAGGAGGGTGGTGGTAATCACTAGTAACTTCCTACCTTTTCCTTTCTGAGAATTTAAATAAATATGAAGGCAAATTCAGATAAAAGTCCTTCAAATGGGTATGTTTTTCTCTTCAAAATGGTGAAAGAGTCAATTACCATCATGATCAGATAATATAATAAGAAAGCATTTCAGTAACTGTTGAGAAATGGTAGAATAGGATAAATATTCTAAAATTATGATAGTAATATGATCAGATAATATAATAAGAAAGCATTTCAGTAACTGTTGAGAAATGGTAGAATAGGGTTTTGGTTGTTCATGGATAAATATTCTAAAATTGTGATAATAATATTAGTATGGTTATCAAAATCAGAACCTTGAATTTGCTTTGCTAGTTAAACATATCTAGAGATCTCAGAGGGCTAAAATCAGATCTGTACCATCTGGTCATATGGGAATTACAACTGGATGATTGTCTTGGTTTGTTGGAAAGGTAATCACCCTAATAAGGAGGCTCATAATGCAAACTAGGAAATCTAACAGAGTGGTTGGTGGCTGAAAGCTTCATATTGTTTTCATTTGTCTACAAGACAACTAGAAGTGATAAATTAAAGAAATATCATCCTTACCATGCCATCATCTTGATTGGCAGCCTAATAAGGCTAGAGGTTTATTATAAGAATAAGTAAAATATTTCATCTCATGTTTAGACAACTTGGGAACTAAATCTTGGCTATATTTTTGGGTAGAGATATTTTAATTAATATACCATCAGAGAATGACGTTTCTTGGATTGATATATAGCTCACCTACAACATTTTATATTCAAAATGTCATCATTTACTAGGGACTACGTTTTCTCTATGTTTTATCTGATTAAAAAAATATATCCTTTAGAAAGAAAAACAAGTGATATTTATTTTACATTTCTTAATTTTATAAATTGCAATGCATGTGCTGGAACTTCTGATTAATGTAAAGTAATACGTTTTTGCCTGATAACTGGTATTTGTTATTGTAATTCACTTGTAACCCATTTCTTTGTTTATGGCAGAGAGTCTTATGATCTTACATAGCGAACTAAAACGTCAAAGAAAGCTTGTGAAGAGTTTGAAAAAGAAATCCCTGTGGTCTAGAAATCTGGAGGAGGTAATTAAATAAAAGAAAAAACGTAAGTTATCTCAATGAGGTAACTCAATTCTCAATATGGTTTTCTTTTCTTTTCATTTCTGAAGCAATAACAAATTTTATTTTTTTAATGCTCTCTCTCTCTCTCTCTCTCTCTCTCTCTCACACACACACACACACACACATAATATAGCAAATAATGAAGTAATACAAGATGAAGCTTTTTCTTATTGTGATACTTGACATTTTATATTTCTCTGATGAGGTAAAACACTGTGCAGGTGGTGGAGAAATTTGTTGACATTGTTGCTAGTTTACATAAAGAGATTTTGGAGACATTTAGTAATACTGGTATGTGTTTCGAAAGTCACTATCAGCTATATCAATTATCAATGCAAGCACCAGTTCAACAGTATGTTTGTAGTCATGTCTCTTTTGATTTTTCTTACTGACTGAGGTTCCGATTTAGGACTGGAATTCTCACTCTTGTAGAGTTCTTCTGGTTAGAAAGAAGGGAATCCTTTATTACCATAACTATTATCATCCAGCCTTATTCCAGCTACCTGATCATCCCATAATCAACTAAATTTCAAATCATTTCATCCATGTGGTCTGCTGTTGCTTATGACCCACTACGTTACTAAAATTCTTAATTGACATAAATGAACACTTAGATGTTCCATGAATTAGTAGACTCTACGTGAATATATATTTTTTACATATCAATTACTTCTATCAAACAAATTTTCTCTCTCCATTATCATTTTTCTGTAAGAATATAATGACAATTTAGTAATGCCTCTTAAAATTCAAGTTTATCTGTTCATGGTCATCATATACTCCATATATGTCCACACCACTGAATCCTAGTGTTTGGAGTTTGAAGAATATGACACTGTTCCAGTTTCATTTTAACTCAATTAGCATTCAAGCTTCACTAGTTCATATTTTAGTTTTTTGTAAGTTGTGACTTATCTGTTGAATTCGAGTCTATTGGTGTAATTTCTCAGTGTTTATATTTTATATTGTAATAGATCATACAAAATGATGCTTAATCACAAATTGCTTCAGCTATCAACATGCCTGATCCTATGTAAGGGTGGTTGTTCCACTTATTGCCCTTTAGATAGCAATATGGTATATAACAGAGTCCTTGTGAAACTAGAGTAAGGTTGGATGGACCGCGGAAGTACAGTAGTATCCATACAGCAACTGCCCTATATGTTCAGCAATAAAGGCTTTTATGCTGATTAAGAGTTGACAACAAATTAAAGAAGTGGTTTATAGAGAATTACCTGTAGTCCTACCCATAGTTGAATTCTGTGGCTTGGTAACGTTGATAATTTTCACATTCTTGTATTAAACTTCTTACTCTTCCAGATGTAATCTATGTTGTACTGTTGACATACTTGATCTATTTGTATTATAGTATTAATCCAGTTTGAAACACTGGCAGCTACCATGAACTATGGGCCAGTTCAAAATCAAAGATTGGGCGTTGCTGGTCTTGCACTGCATTATGCTAACATCATCAATCAAATAGACAACATAGTAAGTGAAAAAGCTTTTCTTCATGTATTGCAGTTTTGTTCTGTAGCAGAGCTCTTCCTCCTGTAATCACAAAAGTTACTTTGCATCTGACATTAATAGATTCCTCTCAACTCTGTCATGTCACATTAAACTGAGATTTGCAGCTTACTGAGGATTATTTTTTTAAAGCATGTCTTGATGAATTGAAGCATGAATAATCATCAACTGTCTAAGGGGGGTCAGTCTCATTCAGTATCATCCGTGAGATGACTTTAATGCTCTGAAAAGTAAATTCTCTTGAATCACAGAGGTTTGATTGATGTTGAGTCATGAATATCCACTATTGTTTCAAAGATTTAATAAATTCTTTATAATGTAATAAATTTGGTTAACTTTTTAAATTTCATAGAATACAAGATTTAGCTCAGTTGTTTAATGTTTTGGGCTTCCAAGTAAGTTTTTATTTGAGTTGTATCATTATTTATATTCCAATATATCAAAATATAAAAGGGACATATAGATAGTCATAAGAAACCAAATAATATAATCTGAGATAACAACCTTTTTTGCTTTAATTCACATGAAACTTGTTTCATTCACTGGTAATTAGAACCAGATTATCTAATATCTTTATTGAACTGCATCTGTTTTGATGACTCGTGCTATATAACGTAAATCAGGTTATTTTATAATCGAAACGAATCAAGAAATGTTGTAGACTGATTGATGCATGAATGTATACCTTCATTATATGCATGTACCTATGTGCATCTAATATGCATATATGAATGTATGCATGTATATGCCTGCATACATGGATGCACTTTTATCATAATACTTGAAAGAATGAAATAGTGGACAGTGCACCATTAAAAATTCAGAAGTTCCAAAAACTGATAAAAACAGCACACTGCAAAGAAGAATTTAATAAATGTACCAAAAAAAAAAAGAGGAGTATTTAATAGATGTTAGGAAAATTGGAATTCTTTGAGTTCATATCAGATTAAGATAATTATATGAGGCACCTAAATAAGGGGCAGACTTGGATCAGGTCGACTAGATTTAGATTTAGATCCGGTCTGGTTAAAACTGGATAATGGGTTTTCTGCATCAATAATTCAAGCCATTGGATGTGATCTACTATTTCAAATTAGCTTGCACATAAAAAATCATATGATTTGAAGACCCCTAGCCTATGCATTAAATAATCAAAAAATATATCTAATTTAATTTTATTTAGGTCATTCTATTTTTGACTACTTGATGTATAGGCTAGGGGTCTCCAAATTATATGAATTTTTGTATACAAGCAGTTTGAGGTAGTAGATCACATTCAACGGTTTGGATTATAGATGTAAGACTTCTATTATAGAGTTTTGACTTGACTGGATCTAGTCCAAGTTTGGCCGACCTTATTCTAGCCTAGCGCCCTAAATGATGTTATATGGATTTTGTTTATCTTGGTGATTGCATGACCACTACCTAGCATGCTGTTTTACTGATTTCATCGATGAAGGAAACAAAGGGATTTCCTCTTCAAAGAGTTTCGGATAAGTACAACATGCATCAATCTGTCGAGCACACAAAATTGAGTGTTAACACACCCATATCATTGAATGAAGCATGAAGCCCCCACCCCTCCCTCCCTCTAAATGGATGTGCGCGCACGCACATGCGCAAGCTTGCCTATGTGCTAAGAATCAAGATCCATCCTGAGCATATGCCCTTCTTATGTGTGAAAGCAAGAACTGTGTAAACATACTTGCGCAAACCTCAGTTATTTATCTTGAAGTGTTAAAAATTTAGATGATTGCAACAATCAGCTAGTACCATTATTTTTTTTGTCCTGTTTATTCTTCCTCTTGTATTTTGATTGTTAAAGTTATCAAATCATCTATATTTTGCAGTCAGAAGTTATAACTTTCTGGCTTCAGTTTATACAAGATTCTATTTCCCCTCTCTGTAAATATGTCTGATTTACCTCAAAACTAATTAGACTTTGACAGCAAAGCTTCTCATATATTCTGGCGAATGATGGTATCTTAAAAATTTCATGTCTTTAGGCATCTAGACCGCTTGTCCTTCCTCCAAATACGAGAGACAGTTTATATCATGGATTGCCAGCTGGAGTAAAGGCAGCATTACGTTCCCGCTTGCAAGCATTTGATGCCCAAGAAGAGGTATGTTTTATAAAGATGTTAATCTTCTGCAAAGAATAGTTCTCTCAGTTTTTCACCCAGTTTTTACCTTTCTGTATGGATACATGCTTCAGAGCTTCAGGTATACCGATTAACCAATAAAAATCATCCATTCTAAGGGTTTATCGCTGCTACTTAGCATTTATTTAAATGCATGTGATAAAATGTTTGGCGACCAGCTCCATTGTCCTTATGCAACATAAAGACCCAAAAACAATCAGCTTGGTCAAAGATTTGGTTGACTATCAATTTCAGTAAAAGGCCTTGCCAATGTTTCTATGATGTTAAGAGTGCTATTTATGCACAGAAATTTGAAAATATCAGGAAAGTTCATGAAGAATCAGAAAAATTGAATTAGGACTATTAATGGCTGGGCTGACTTAAGCACCACAATGACCTCACCCATGGAAAACCAGGCTTGGACTTGGATTTTTAAACTGAAAGCTAGATTCAGCCCGAAAATAATTGGGCCTGATCTATTTCAGGTCAGGCCTAGCTGGCTCTTTAGCTCAGAGAGTAATTCTTTGTGCACCACAGGCGGTGCAATAATCTTTCCATTGGTCCATGTAGCCACCGCTTTCCAACGTGCATTTAATGCCCGTAGTGTTTAAAATTTTGAATGATGAAAATGTTGCTTTCTAAAAATTATTACATTCTTTTACTAAAATTATGACATCCTTGTAGAAAATATGACATCCCTTCTTAAAAATTATGACATCCTTTCACAAAAATTATGACACATCCGAATAAAATGCTATATTTTCTGCCCGAGGTGTTATAATTTTTGTAAAGGGATGTTATAATTTTTAGAAAGGGACATTTTCGTTATTCAAAATTTCAAATGTTGTGGGCATTAAATGCACGTTGAGAAGCAGTGGCTACGTGGACTAATGGGAAGGAGCGGTGCAATGTTATTGCACTGCATGTGGTGCACAGAATTTCTCTCAGCTCAAAATAAATAGGGGCCCTCCTTGAGCCAGGCCCAATCTGAAATATTATGCACAGTCAAATTAGGTCCTGTCCTGGGACATTTTGGGCTTGATTGGGGCAGGTCTAAGCTCAGGCCTGTCTGGCCTTGCATCTGGCCTAGGTTTGATCTGGCCAGACCTGGCCCATTGGCATCCCTATTGAGAATCAATAAATTAAGAAGAAATTAGCAGCCGGTCACATATCACTGCATGAGAAATTCAGTCATGGATTTCTAAAAGTCAGCCATTATTAACATCTAAGTAAAGGTTATTGGATTACTTTAATGAAATGCGCTTTTCATCATGGTAATCATGTGGTGGTGGACCTTTTGGTGAAATGCACCCTTTTTTGTCACAGTTGCATGAGATTTTATGAAGCATTATGGGTTAGCTTAGCTACTGATATTTATTACCGAATTTCAAAATGAACTCTATAATGGACTAGTTATTCACATGAATCAAATAACAGGCTGATGTGCAGGAGCTAGCTATCGGGGACTTATGACACATCCTCTTGGACTGCAATCCACATTTTCTCTATAGAGTGCCATTAACCAATACAAATTATGGGGCATTCATGTTGCATGTACTACAATTCACACGTCTGGCTTGGAAGCACCCGTCATTGTCATGTCTAATACAAAAAACTTGGCACTCATAAATATCTTGATTATAATGCAAAGTTTCTCTTTTTCACCAAAATTTTCTATTGTACAGTGTACCAACTGCTAGATAATGTAGAAGGGTACTCGCGAATTATAGATGTTGGTGACACGGCACGTTCTAGGTGTGAAGTTTCACAGCATGCTATCTATTTTTATAATGATGCCTCTAGATTTAGAGTATCATATGATATGGGAACCTTAGCACTTAGCAAGATGTTTGGTTCAATAATCCCACCATGTGTCATGGAAGCTACGAACCTATGTTTGTATTCAATGGATGCATGGGTAATGTTATAGAATTTGCATTTCTGCAGTTTACGGTCGCTCAAATCAAAGCTGAGATGCAGAAGACTCTCAAATGGATCGTTCCCTTAGCTGAAAACACAATAAGGTGGGCATATTAATGACTTTGGCAAATATTATCTGTAAATTATGAAACGTATTTTTTATGCACCATCTTTCTCAACCTCTGCTTTTCTTAATTCTATTAATCTCTTCCAGACTGCATCTATTCACTTCTATTTTATGACTCTTCTTTTTCCTTTGAAATTGACAGAGCACATCAAGGTTTTGGATGGGTCGGGGAGTGGGCAAATATTGGGTCGGTGGGAGGCGAATTGCATCTTTACCTTTAGTTCTTTTCTTTTTATTGCAATTTTTTTTTTTTTCATTAAGAAAATTTATAATAATCATCTTATAATTATAATTGGAGTTGAATATGCTTTTTTTCAGTACTGAGGTTAACAAAAACCCAGCGCCGGAGCAAAACATTACCCGCATCCAGACACTTTATCATGCAGACAAGCAGAAGACCGACCATTATGTTCTTGAACTAGTGGTCTGGCTTCACCAGCTGGTGATCCAGGTGAAAAATCGGGGTTATGGGTTCAAACCATTGCAGCCAGTTAGATGTCGGTCCCAGAAGGAAATATCATTACCACACGAGACCAAGCAGGCTTCATCCCGGCCTTGCAATACTAGATCTTATGATATCCTTCAAATTTCTGAAGAGGAAAGAGAATTGTTGGACCGTCTGATATCAAACAGAATGATATTGGGGAGAAGCAAAAGCTTGGAACTTGTACCCAGGAAAGACAAAAGAGGCCGAAGAAACAGGGCTTTGAGCAGGAGTTCTGGAAATTCTCCTGCCAAGGAATTCAGTTTGGCTTTGGACTTGCAACTTGAGAGGACAAGAGTCTTAGATGTAATGGATGGGATTGATACACTGGATACATTTCCTATGGCACCATTTTATGCATAGCTTTTCATTTTTGTAAATTGATGTTTTGTAATCTGTGCAACGGGTTTTCTCTCTAATTTTCGTGTATATCTGTTGAGGAACCTTTATTTTTCTTGTACAGATATTGTCTGAGAGATCGTGTGCATGAATCAAGAAGAGTTAACAGTGTTGCGGTGTTAGAAATACCGGATTCCTTGATTAGAGATATGACTATAGGCATCAATTAGGTTGAGGTGTATCGTATCACGTGATATATATGTATCTTAATCATATGTTACCGTGTACTTGCTCAGGTTTGGGTACGAGACCTCTCATTTGGAGAGATGAAAGCTGACCGCACGACCTATCTCGACTAGGGGAGGGACGTTGAGGCCATGATTGGTGACTGAGAAATTACACGCTACGCTGTACACGCTATGCGGCGATAATAACATGTGCCGGTTCCTATAGCAGTGCACTAAGATAAGAGCTTGATGAATAGGGTCCACAGAAACAAACAGCTGTGATTGATTGTATGCATGATTTTGTAGAGTATCCAGTATGGTATATAATTTCTCGTTAGTTAATGAATAATGTTAGATCATGTGGATAAATGGAGTGCTTTCCGCATTTCTTTTCTTCTCTCTCTTTCTTTCTCTCTCTATATCTATTGCTATAGCAGTGACGGAAACTCGTCCACCATTAGGTGAGAGAGAGACTCGAAATCGAGGCTTCATTTTTTTGATAAGGCAGAAGAGTCATATCCATTATATATGAATATATCCAAAAAAAAAATCAAAAAATAAAATATTACATAATACCTTTAGAACAAAAGATGGATCGATTCATAGTGCTTTTTTTGAATGCTCTACCATATAAAAGGTGTGATTTAGTCTGCAATCATGTTTGCCTCATGGTATAGACAGACCCTCGAGGTCCTCTAGATGTTGCTCACCAACGGATGGTTTAAAGACGTCCCTTTTTGGCCCTGGATTTGCTTGATGATAATATGAGAATCACCCTTAATAACTAGGTGATCGGCACCTGCCTCGCATAGGTGACAGGCAGCCTTCAGCTCCGATTTAGGCATAGAGGTATCCAAACTATGACATTCCCCATTTCCATGAACCTAGAATTAGATCTCCAGATGACAAATTGAGCTCTGCCTTTGCTAACTCCATTTTAGTACACTACCGTTAAAATTGATTTTGAGAATACTCGAGGATGGGGCCTCCTTGGTGATGTAAACCAATCGATCGTTGAATGAGGAGAAAAAGAGCCTCCGGTGTCTCAAGCTATTATGGTCTCTCTAATGAGCGAGTCATCATTAATTTTATTGGCGTGGATTATAGCTCTCTCAAGAACAAGTCCGGCTGGCTGTTTGATCCCCTCAAAGATGCCAGCATTCCTAGCAGGCCCAACATTGTAGGTAACCCACATACGGTCCTAATACCCTAAGGCCAGGTCACCTCACTGCCCAGACTCCAAATCCAAGCTAGAATAATACTTTGTGCATTGCATGTGGTATAGCAAAATTGATGTGGAGCACACCATTCAATCATATTGAACCATATAGCACAACTAATAATGGAACAATATTTAATACCGTTCAAATTTTTTCTATCAAATTTTTGTTAATGAAAATATTCATTCTCTTGTAGAATAATAAAAGAACAGTATTATGACTTCCTGATGGCATATAACACAACAGAAAGTCATAATAAAGCAATTGAAAGTTATAATAACTAATAAAAAGTCATATAAAGATACAGAAAATCATATATATTATTTAAAATATCATATATATTAATAGAAAGTCATATAAGATATCAAGAAGCCATATATAATGTTCATGATGTCATTTATATTCACAGAAAGTCATATATATTATTCAGAATATTATATATATTTATAAAAAATCATATAAGGTATCAGAAAGCCATATATGTTATTCAAGATATGATATAAAGACACAAAAAGTCATATATAATATTCAAGATGTCATATATATTTACACAAAGTGATATATATTAGTCAAGATGCCATGTAAAGATACAGAAAATTATATAAAATATTCAAGATATCATACATATTTACATGATGTCATATATATTCATAGAAAATCATATAAAGCATCAAAAAGCCATGTATATTATTCAGGATGTTATATAAAGATACATGAAGTCATATATATTATTTAGAATGTCATATATATTCACAGAAAGTCATATATATTGTTCAGGATGTCATATATATTCACAAAAAATTATATATGACATCGAGAAATTATATATATTATTTAGAAAATCATAATAACCATAAGATATCATATAAAGATACAAGAAGTCATATAAATTATTCAGGATGTCATATATGCTTACAAGAAGTCATATATAGCATCGTAGAGGAAAAAATATTTTCATCATAAAAAATCTAATGAAAAAATATCGAGCAATATTAAATATTATTTTATTATTATTTTTGTTATGTAATCCAATATGATTGGATGGTGTATTCTATGTCAACTTTACTGCATGGCATGCAGTGCACAAATAATTACTCATCTAGGCTATTAGTACCAATCCTCAATGGCTGCAATGTTTTAGCACCCTCCTACCTTATTCGACGAATGGGACGTATGTAAAGGTGGAAGCCCTCGCAAAAGATTAGAATTTTTCAGTAAGAGATGCTTTAGAAGACTCGTAGGTATAAAATAGCCGGCTCTAAGCGGGTAAAATCTTAACTTGATCCATGCAATATAAGCCACCATGGGGGTAACCGAGTCAAGATTTTGACCTCAACTTGGTTTGATTGGGTTCAGCTCGGTGAGAACCTCACCCATACCATGACATGCCTCGTCATCTCCATTAGACCATAGTATTTGTCATCTAGTATACAAACATATTCTAGCCGTGACATGCCATAGCGTTTGACTGTCGCACATTTCATTCAGCAAGTTCTAGCCATGGTTCCAACCCTAAGATCTTGGTTGGGTCGACTGCATGTGGAGCGTCACCATTGTCAGGACCTTGGCCTTTAGCAAACCACAACCTGATGTCACCATATAATTAAGGTGGATTAGCTCTTGATGCATTGGTTAGACCGGTAACACCCCGTCGCCGTCTCCTAATCCATTTCAAGTTGCACCAACCCCTCACTGGCTCCCAACTTCGTTAAAACCCCTCCTCTCCTTCCATTTCTCCACAACTCACTCATACATCCAATCCTCAACAATTCAGAGATGGAGTTGTTTTCCCTCCAAACCAAGCACTCGGCATCCTTCTTCCTCTACCTCTCCATCTCTTCTCTCCTCCTATCCTCACTCTCATTTGCCACCATCCCCTCAGGCGCCATCGAAAGAACCACAAAGCAGCAGATCCTCGCATCCATCCCCCCGCACTCCACCGAGAACACCCAGCCCTTCCTCACCTCCCCTTCCGGCAAGTACACCGCCTACCTCCTCCGCCGCGAGACCGCTCCGGCAGCCGGAGGCTTCGGCAACGACTTCTGCTACATCCAAGTCCAAGACAGCAGCTCAGAAGAGAGCATGTGGGAGTCGGAGTGCGCTCCGGTGAGCACCGCCAACGCGTGCTCTCTGGTGTTCACGGACGGAGGACTGGAAGTGTTCGACGGGAGCGAGTCGGTGTGGGATGGAGACGGCGAGGGGGAGAGCTTCCCGGTGAGGTTGGACCTGGTGGACGACGGGGACATGCGGGTCATAGACAAGGAGGGGGAGCTGTTCTGGAGGGCGTCGGACGACCCACGAGCGAACCAGGGGTGCGGGTTGCCGGGGTCGCCGGGGCTGGCACCGGAGTCGCCGCCCTTCTCTCAACCCATCGGCACAAACGACAATCTTCCCTTCGGACAGCAGCAGCAGCAGCCTAAGCCTAATGGAGTGGTTGGCCAGCAGCAGCAACCAGCGGGAGCCCCACAGGAGGAGGATAAGTCTCCGCAGCCTGTGGAAGCTCCGCCGCAGAACGAGGAGCAGCAGCCGGAGGAGCCACCGGTGGGAGCCCCACAGGAGGAGGAGAAGCCGCCGCAGCCGGTGGAACCTCCGCCGCAGAACGAGGAGCAGAAGCCGGAAGAGCCACCGGTGGGAGCCCCACAGGAGGAGGAGCAGTCGCAACCGGTGGAACCTCCGCCGCAGAACGAGGAGCAGCGGCCGGAAGAGCCACCGGTGGGAGCCCCACGGGAGGAGGAGAAGACGCAACCAGTAAAAGCTCCGCCGCAGAACGAGGAGCAGCAGCCAGAGGGAGCGCCGCAACAGCAGCCGGCGGGAGCCCCACAGCCTAATGGGATGTTTGGCATGCAGCAGACGGAAGAGCCACCGGCGGGAGCCCCGCAGCCTAATGGGGTGTTTGGGCGGCAGCAGCAGCAGGAGGGATTGGGTGGGTCGAATCAGCCTTTGGATTCGAGTTCGGATGTGCAGCCGCTGGTGGATTACACTCGGTATGACAGTGGAACTGGGAGGGAAGTGGAGAGCTGGGTTGGAATGGGTCTGGGTCTTGTTGGCTTGGTGGTTTATGGGATTTTCTTTTGAGGAGACGAAGCTGGGGAGTCTTGTGTCGTGCTGTGGTTATCTTGATATTTATCTGTCAATCCGATCTCGTATTGTTGCTTTTTCTTGTTATCGATGATCGATGCTATGCTACCAAATAGCAAATTGTAGGTGTTAAAAGACTACTTACTGCCTTATTATATGTCGATCATGATCGGATTTATTTTTCTTACGACAGGATATCACCAGCAAGTTCTTTTGGAGTGCATGCTGAAACCTATCTATGTGATCGTCAGAGATAAATAATTAAGACATTTTTTGTCTATTTTGTAGTCGACCAAATCTATACATTGACATTGACATTTCTATACATTTTGACATTTATATATCCACATAACGGTACGTAGCTGATGCAATCGATCCCTGAACAAGTGCTCTACAACGGTCATCTAATGCATGGTTGCTGCGCATTTAGTCAGGCAACAATCTATCATGCGGTAATATGGTGGTGGAATGGAGCCACCCTCGTTGTATAGCTGCTCATTTTTTTCGGCATTTCATTCTCTTAAAGGAAATTAAATGGAAATAAGCACCCTCTTGCTAGGGGATTTAGAACGATGACATTACCATGTGATAATAATTAATTTGGAATAAGGTACAACAAACGTTATTTTATGGTAGCATTACATAATCTAGGCAGAAAATGTAAGGAGAATGATGGTGACGCTAATGTTACAAGGTCATGTAATATTCAACAATAGCATTGACTGCAACAAGTTATTTGCCTCTATTTCAGTTATATGCGAATCAATTATAGGCTTCACATGAATTGCCCGTAATTAAAATTTCAATCGTAGGAGGAGTCTTGTTTTTGGCTGCCTATATGTGAAATTGCAAATACAATGCAGCTAGCTATTGATTGTTTGAGGCGGAAAGAGGTACGATTGCCTCCAATTGAACTGATAAGGTCACCCCAAAGATTGACGAAAGTGTTTGTTGTGGGGAGGGGTCTCTTTGGATTGATTTAGTCTAGAGATTTATAGCGATTCTGCGGTTGGATCTTGTTGAGGGTCAGCATTGTGTACTGATTCTAAATTGTGAACCCTTAAGGTTGGAATTTGCCAAATGTATTGAATGGCCCAACGTTAAAAAACGCAGTAACAATCCTTTTGTTTCAATTTTTAACTAATGTATATAAGCATGTGCAATGTATATGAAGGAAAGAATGGATACTTGTGACATATAAAAGGGAGCACACTGGCCCCGATCACTAATTCTAGAGTGGTTTTATAAAAGAGGGAGGAGGGTTATGGTATATAAAGAGCCAAGTGATGTATACATGACAATGTTTTAGGATGAATGGAGTGGTAGGGACCAAAAGCAAATGCTCAAAATAGTTTGCTAACAAAGAAGTTTTAGTATGAGGTAATTGAGAAACAAATAATGAGTGAAAGGGTATCGGCATTCAAGATGGCTAGGCTTTTGACTATGTTCTAAGGGAGAGAGAGAGGTGAAGGGCCGTTAAGTTTGTCCAAGAAAAATGAATTGAATATGATCCGGGATATAGGAGTGTTTGGAGGGCTAGAAATAGGAAAGTCCTAAAAATGAGTTTTTTTTGGATAAAATAAAAAAATAGTTATTTAATGTATTAGAGAATGCTCTTCAAG